>CM057384.1:88477500-89067500 GCA_030015415.1 Cynopterus sphinx | reverse complement strand
AGAACAAAGTAATCTACAATGTGAACCACGAGAACAGGGTTCTCCATTTGTGTTTCCTATCGCTGTCTGACCAAGCCTGTCATTGTCAGTCTTCTTTGGTTGTGGAGCAGGAGCGACACTTGCTTCCTAATTCTGCCTCCTCACCCTGCCCACCTCTGCCACCAAGCCCGTTTGCTTGAGGGCGAGCACGTAACCAGAGGGAAGCCCCAGAAAGCAGAGGCCTTCTCCTCCACTTCATACTCTGGCAGGTTCTGTGGACTTCTGCTTCCCTGGGAATACTCTGAGAACTCGTTAGCAGATCTCAAGACTGGGCTTTATCTCTTGATTGAATTCCTTCACTGGGCAGGCCTGGTGGGCAAGTCCCTGGGCTGTGGTCTTGGATTTCATACTGGCCCTAGTGTCTGCTCTGGGCTTCCACCTCTCACAGTATGAAACAGAACTACTAGTAAGTCATGCTTAGGCCCAAAGGACAAAGCCTCAGTGGAACTTTTCAAGGTCCAGCCTTTTTAAAAAGTTCCCCAGCCGTAGGGGTCAGAGGCCATTTTCTTAATTTAGATAATTTCCCAAGCAGATTCAACTTCTTTTTCAGCAGCACTTTTTCTCTTTATTTGGCTTTCTGCTGACCTACAGTTTTCCTCAAGGAAGCGAACAAACTATTTTTCAACTTTATTCTCCTCTTCTGCTCACTCCCCTTCCCTGATGGATTGTCCCAGAGTTCCAACAAAGCTGATTTCAATAGCCTCTGGGCAAGGTGGCACACTGGCTACACATGTCCCTTTGACCATCCTGATGAAAGAGGACCTAGCTTAGAAGATGCAGGCTCCCTTTCTTTTCACAGAACATTTTCTTGAGAAATTTTAGAAAAGTGCAGTCCTCATCCCTGAAAGCTATTCTGCAGTGCTGAAGTCTCAGTCACCCAAGCATTCCCTCTGCATGATGGCCACGCTCCCAGACTCTCCAGAATGCAGCAGTGCACCGAGAGAGACAGTCTGCTGAGGTGTTATTGGTTTGCAATACCCTGATAAGGAGATTTCATTCCTTCCTTGCTGGCAGAGTTATATAGAGTAATTACATAAGTACTGCTGTGGCACTGGGCGGAATCTCATTAAAAACTGTATAAAGAACAATTGAGTTGTGGTAGAGAATATTCATTTTATTCCAGTTGACTATAATCCATATAATAGAGCATCAGCTTGAGCATAAATGCTGGTGTTGCTCTGGCTTCCTGATAAAATGTATTTGGATTATATATTTAGTACAGCATTTGCTTATGTGGGGCATGATAAAAAGTCAGTATGGGGCAGCTCCAGATTTTCCCACCTCATGAGAAAGCTGTTTGCTATGCTGGGCAGATTGTTGTTTGGTCTTACTCCTCCTGGGAGAGCCACTTGGCCAGCTTGGATGGGACACTCTATGGCAGTTGGAACACATGGCAGCTCTGAAACACGCACGCATGCACACTAGAAGAATATTCCCATAGTAGTTCAGCCTCCCACCCAGTATGGGAGAGATGCCTGGCTAAAATAGAATTTATCATGGGTTATTGCTCTTTTATTTTCAAAGAGATAGTGATCAAGCCCTTTTTCATGTAAATGTAAATTATCTCTTCAGCCATACTGAATATCATTCGCCACAACAAACAAGAGCCATTCTAAATAGCTTGTTGATATGGCAGCCTAATTTTCAAAAGCAATGAGAAACCATTATATCTAATATATTTATACTATCGTAGTGTGTCTATGGTGCTTTTACACACCTTATGGCAGCTGGTGTGTGGAGAATTCAATAATCTATGCTTAATTATTTGGAGCACAAACTGTTTAATACTCAAAGTCTAAGAGCACCAGGAATTATTTTATTTATAAATACTTTTATTACAAAAAAAAATTACATCACAAACATTTAGAAACTAGAGAAAAGCCCTCTTAATCTCTGCACCTTAATACACTAATATTATTTGGCCTTATTTCCTTCTAGTCTTTTTTCTTATGCATTCTTATACATGTAATCATAATACTAACATTTTTGAAGGCATTTCCCTCTATTTCCAAACCACCCCACCTGAATTTTATCTGGTCTCCTACCTTGTTTAAAAGGAAGAAATCAAGATTAATCAACCTCTGTTTATATGAAGGACGTTATAGTGAAGATTATATATCCCATTGCTCAAAGTCAGTGTCACTTCACCCATAATCAAAGTGCCAAAAAGATAGCGAGGGGAGCATTCATTCTGTTAAATACCCAGTTTCTGTCTCTGGTTATTAAAACAGCTGAGCAAGTCAGCTGGAGAAAACCATTTGAGAATCTTAAGATTGCTGTTGCTGGTAAGGGTGTCCCAGCTGTGCCTTGTTGTTCAAGATCCTTTATCATCGCAGGATGCCAAGTCCCAAGCTGAGCTCACTCTAAGGACTCAGATCTATCAAATGAGAGTGTTTGTCCTCTGCCTGCATCATTTAGGAGCTGTGAGTGAAACTGAGGTTAAGAGGCTCAGCTAATGCCTCTCTTAATGTGACCCTGCCCAGAGGGGAGAGAGAGTGTGTGACCAATCATGCCTGAGACAGCTGAGAGGGGGCTCAGACATGTCATCTCCAGGGACCTGTCATCGGTTTTCATAGCTCAAGCATGGGTGTTCATCTGTGTGAATGCATGTTTTAAAGGGTGGAGCCAATTACCTCCCCAGACTAGAACCTGCTTCCTTTGTTCTTGAGAATAGGAGTGGGTTTAGGATTTCATCAACAGAAGCACATATCCCTCACTAGTCACATTTTCCCTCTGCTTTCCCCACACGAGTGTCCTCATTCTGCAGAAGCATGTGTAGCACACAGGCCTCTAGACCAGAGATCTGAATGGGCTCCTTTAGAGGCAGCACCAACTGCTGGGCCCTCATCTGGGAGAGCTGAGATGCCCTGAGCGGTAGGCTAGTATTTGTGATCAGAACCTGCAGTATAAGAACCTTCTAGCCTTCTTGCCTACCAAGAGGAAGAAGGAAGCAGTTAGAGAAACTGAGGCATACTTGTGTTGAGCAGCACAAGAAATGTTTCAGAACCCCTGGCTGCCTGACAAGTGCCCCCACCCCCACAAACCATAGAGTCTCCATGCAGTATGCAAATGCATTCTTTTCTTCTTTCATCCTTTTTTTTTTTTTTTTTAAGAAATCAGAGTTCTCTAGAGTGCACTTACTATCCAAATATGTACATGGCAGGATATGAGAGATCACTTATGTCTGTAATGGATGCCTTGTGTCCAAGGTATTTTCCTGTGTATTGTGCTATTCAGTTTAGGACTCCTAATGCATGATTAATGTTTGTTTAAACAGTCATTGCCTAATCGGACTGCTTCACCTTTGGGACACTGGTGAGCACACAAAGCAGACTTACAGAAAACATCACTGGCATGTGTGGAATAATCCACCAACTCTAGCCTTGTACAAGGAGTGAGCATTACAAAACACATGTGGTACCCATCTAATCCTGTGGTTTCCTCTGAGCAACCCATGACTTCTCAGGTTTTAGAAACTGGTTCCAGTCTCAGTATTCAGTATATGTGCTTAGTATGTGTTGAGCATCTATCAGCAAAGCTGCATGAGTTCCAGAAAGGGGAATTGTTTGAAGGCCCTACCTGAAGGGAGCTTACAGTCTAGTAGGAAATAGAATATTTTTATGAATAGTTACCTCACTGGCTGAAAAATTAGGAGAGCCATAAGACTTATTTAGAAGAGGGATGGAAAGTCCATTCTAGAGAGGGACTCGTGTGAACAGTGAGCAGACTGCAGTGGATGGGCTGAGCAGAAGGCAGGGAATAAGAAGCTTGCAGTTACTGCAGGTGTTGTCAGGAGCCTTATGGGGGGATTCGCAAGGTGTTCCTTTCTGAGTCATCCATGCAGGCACTGAAGTGGTAAGCTCTGGTGCCTGTGGTGCCACATCTGTGAACCTCATTGAGTTCTTTCCCTATGGTTTCGCCTGCTGACCAGTGGAGCCCTATACTCTACTTGCTGCTGTTTTGGACCTGTATGGCTTGAAAAAGAAGTGTCCGAAGAAGAGGTAGCCAAATTCTAGATTTTCATTCACAAAAAAATGTGACTTGAACCTAATGATCTATGGACAGATGACAAATAGGAAAGAGAGATTAAGGAAGCTGACCCCAGACTTTTGGTTATTTTTGTTTCATCCCATTTGTAACCCTTGAAGGTCCTTAGAAGATATGCATGTCTGAACCCATAAAGTGGGTCAAGCCTGAAAAATGTATGAGGACTCTTGCTCTGAAGGATGTTACTGAGGGGACAGTGTCAGGTCTTTTCTGAGAATTCTTAGAACTGGTTGCATATAAATAGAGCCTGAAAAAAAATGGGAACAGGGCTTGAAGATATCTTCTATGTATATAGAGAGTATTGGTGTATATGTGTGTGTGTGTGTATTTATACCTACCTTGAAAAAAAATTATGCCCTCTTCATGGAAACTGCTTTAGAAGTTAGGTTCATCATTGCTACATGATTTAATCACCAAATTGCTGAAATGCTTCCTTTGGGAACTACAGTAGAAATTTTACATACAGTAGAAATTTTAATATAATGAAGAGAATATATCAAAATTCAAACATTTTTAATTCTTTAACTTATTTGTATTTGAATTTAGAAGAAAGGATAGCTTCAAGTAGATCTTTATCCCCTTACCTAAAAATAATGATGGGTATCAGATGAACACCAAATAGAACTCAGGACTTCTACCATAAATTTGCAGGCAGCCCCAGGTGTTAGAGGCCAACACACTTTCAACTCCTTTTATCCTGTCAACTTGGTTGTATTTGGTTATTTTAGAAAATGCCATATGGCACAGCGATTATGTATTCAGAGTCTATAGTTAAACTCCGGTTCCCAGCTCAGTCACTTAACTGTGTGATAATAAGCAAGTTGCCTACCTTCTCTGTGTTAAATGACTATAATAAACTCATGTAACAGATGGGAAAACTCAGTTAACAGATGAGAAAACTATTATCATAGTACCTATTTTATAAGTTACTGTGAAAATTAAAGAATACATATGAAATGCTTAACACAGTATTAGCTTTCTTTCTTCTTCCTTCCCCACCCCTCATATCTGGCATCTCCACCCATGGGAGAATTAAGCCCAAGGATAGCTATTTAAAAACCCTTGGCTTGGCCACTTCTTAGCTTTTGCTAACAGCTGGGGTAAAAGATTTTTAGTCCTGGGGCTGTTTGGAATGTGGTAGAGTTTGAGTTATCTCTTACTTTTCATGTACTCTAGCTGCCTCTGCCTCAGTAACAAGGAAAATTGAATTGATCAAAACTTAAAACTTTTCCAATACTCTGTGCTCTCTGTTAGACATGATGTGCAGCTGTGCGTTCCCCCTGGTCGTGATGTTTCTCCTCAGTTCTCTCTCTACCTTTCTGAGTCACCCTGTCAGTGATTTGACTTTCTTGTTCCCTTGCCTCCTTCTCCATCTTCTTTCATCGTTCATGCTTCTTTTTGTTTTCCATGCCTTGCTATTCCTTGGAACCACCTTAAAAACAAGGATCATAAAAATCACCATTTTTAAAATCAAAATTTTAACGTTCAGATGGATTTTCTCTTGTAAAGCTTCCTATAAGACAATATCTAAGCTCTATAGGAAGACAGTTTTAACTGACAATTTTTGCCTAACTCAAAGTTATCAGCATGATATTGAGATGATAGCTTCTAAATATATGGACTTTGGAACACAGTACAAATAGAAATTTTTGTAGCCAAGCATGGCTTTTTTTTTGTAATCTGCCAATAATATATTTCCTGGCTAATATTCCTCACACATACCATTAGATCCAAGGTAAAATATCCAGCAGGCACCCCTGTGTCATGTTTGCTAAAAATGAATCATTCAAGACATTTGTGCCTGGAAATTTATATTTTAAAGGCTATTATACAATGAAACAGAAGTAACTTAACTACTAGTATTCATTAAATTCTACTAAAATGATGACTTTAAAAACAGTGACTTCTACAGATATGGAAAAAGTTTGCTTTTTTTTTTCTTTTGGATCAGTTAACCCCAAATTGACAAGGTGTTTGGAAATTTAAAAATTGAAATTGCCTATGAGGCTTCCAAACTATATACTTTGATTAGCTTTAGGAAACAAATTCACGAAGTCATCATTATCTATCTTTCAAAATGAGCTGGGAGTGTTTGAGAAACAGAGAGGAGGCCACGTGACCACTATATGGGGAGCAAGGGCAAAGAAGAGAACAAGCTGAGTCTGAGACCCCCTTCTGTCCTGGAGCCCACCTGCCCCATCTAGCAGGACTCTTGCTTTAAACATTTTTTCTCAACCACCCCAGTCCTCAGATCTTCCCTCCTGACCATAAGGCAATCCAAACTCTATTCCCCTCCTCTCCCTGCAAGACTCTCAGACGTGTCTTTCATGCTTTCTGTTGCATTTCACATTAACATGTTAGAGATATCCCAGAGCCTGTGTGCTGGGGTGGAAAGAAAATTAACAGTGGCTCTGAGCCTGAAGTTCATCATCTGAAAAACAGAGAGGATTAGAAATAATGCATGTAAATAAAGTGCCTGACGCGTAGTTAGATCCAGCTCTGCTGTCCTGAGACACATCCCTTTCCTTCCTGTTATTTTCACATGTATCTGAATATGTAACTATAACAGGGGAAACTATTAAATTATAAGTATTTATAATCGTGCTGCACACTCACGCACTCATAAATACTCCACCACACTATGAGGTAAAGAATCCTGCAGTTGAATATCTCAACTATTCTGTCTTTGTTGTAATGAGTGGAGAATTGGATAGAGATGCAAATTTGAAGCATTCAAGAGCTTTGCCTGCAATTCTCTCTCATTTCTCTCTCTCTCTCTCTCTCTCTCTCTCTCTCACACACACACACACACACACACACACACACACACACACACACACACACACACACACACACACCGCGAGAGAGAAACAGACAAACAGGATGAGAACAGGGGGCTGGATGAGACCTGAAGAGGGAGACCTGAGAGAGGAGGAGAGATCTGGGTAGCTGCCAGAGGAAGTGAAACTTTGGGGAAGATGTTTCAAAAATGATTTGGGGAAAGTTTTGCTCTGCCATGCTGTGTATCCCCTCCTCCATATCCCTGAGAAATTTCACAAAGGTTGCATTACCCTTCGGTATGTCTGCAGTTGGATGCCTGTGGGTGTGAGTATATGCAGTTGACTGTGATTTCTTCTGTCAGTTGTCCTCACAGTGGGCACAGAATGGGAGTATGGCAGCATCAGAGGGCTCAGGTTCCAGTACCCTCTTCATTCATACTAGTGTGCAAAAGTAACAGGTAAGCACAGGTTCATATTTTTAAAGAACTAAATTGAGACTTCCTGAGTGGTAATTTAAAGTAGTTCCCCTCAGCTTACAACTGACTATGAATCTGGCTTTTCTTTAATATTCTTATCTAGTTCTCTGAGTTCAGGAAAACTTTTTATTTAAAGAACTGGCATCAAAATTTTTAGAAGGAGGTTTCTGCTTCCTGTCATGGCCAGGTACTTCCTATTGAACAAACTCTTCATAGCATAACAACTCTAAATGCTTGACAAAATATAAAAAACAGCCATCTCACACCAATGAAGCATGATTCAGAAGCAGGTAGAAACTGAAGGAAGGCCTACTCTTGTGAGAAGGAAATAGTAATGGGTGAGCTTCCCATTTTCTTATGGCTTTTAGCTTGAGGGTACATCCAATTTGGTGTCAAATAAGGCAGTTAAAGCTCATAGAAGCCCACAGTTTCTATCAAACCCACAGAAGTCAGAGACTGAGACTATCATAGCAGCTGGAAAGTGAGGGAGGAAATCTCAAAAAGAATAGAGGCAGACAAGGGAGACCCAAATTCTATGCATAAATTCTGTCCAGGTCTCTGGTTGACCCTTAACTATGCATGCTTGGGACAGACTCCATAGAGCCCAGGTAAGCCTGAAAGAAGCAAGACTTTTGAACAATGTTTAAATCTTTTCCAAGTAATGTCTCCTTTTTAAAATGATGAAAATAAATTCTTGATTCAGGATCACGGGTGACCTATCCCAGCAGCTCAGGGTGCAAGGCAGGAACCAACCCTAGACAGGACACTCTTCCATTGTGGGGTGCCCTCACGCTCACCCACACTCACTTAGACTGGGGCAATTTAGACATTCCAGTTAACCTCACGTGCACATCTTGGAATGTGGTAGGAAGCCAGAGTACCCAGAGAAACCCATGTAGATGTGGGGAGTACCTGCAAACTCCACATGGACAGTGGTCCTGCCTAGGAATCAATTTTTTTTTCTCATCGACATTATAATGAAATGACATTATTTGATGACATGCTGTGTAGGAAAACACTAAATAACAGAGTGCATTCAATGTCATAAGGATGGCCATATATGTTGAGGGACTTTTGCTCGCAAAGAGAATTATAGCCCTTTCTTAGGACTGCTACAACAAATTATCATCAACTGAGTGGCTTGAAACAACAGAAATTTATTTTCTCAAGTTCTGGAAGTTTGAAATCAAAGTTTCAGCAGGCCATGCTCCCTCTGAAGGCTCTAAAGAACTCCTTGCCTCATCTTAGTTTCCAATGGTTACTGGCAACCCTCAGCATTCCTCAACCTGTGACTGTGTCACTCCAGTCCCTGCCTCCATCTTCACATGGCTTTTCTTTTTGCGTGTATGTCTTTTTCTACTCGGCCTTCTTATAAGGTCAGTACCGACTGGAGTTAGGGTCCCCCATAATCCAGGATGACATCACCTTAACTAATTACACCTGCAAATACTTTGTTTCCAAACAAGATCACGTTTTGATCTTCCAGGTGGATGTGCATTTTAGGGGGACACTGTCTGACCCAGTACAGAGGTAAATAAAAAGTATCATGAAATATCCAGAACTTCAAGTTCTGGGTCTAATTAATCCTTAAATAGTAAAGTATTCTCTATCTTATGGAACATGATTATTCATAAAAGTGTATTATGATTATGAATACCTAATTACTCATGACTCATTTATATTTTGACTTTCATATTTATTGCCATTGAAAGCAATACAAATTTTATTTCATTATACATTTTTAAAATTAAGACATCACTAAGTAATCCTAGCCCTTACCCCCTTCCATTGTTCCAAATGAGTAAGGTTAAATAAATTTTGGGGAGAACAGGGGTTACAAAGCCCTTGACAAAATCTGTTTTCTAAAGCAAAGCCATTCCATTAAGCATACCTAAATTTAGGTTGTCAAAGCCCCATAGACTCTGAAAAGTAAATTGTTAAAGCTGGTAATGAGTTTCAGTGTTGCTGCATTTGGAAATGTCTACATCACAGCAGTAGCCGTTATACTAGATGTCCTTAGAAGAAGAGGGGGCAGATCTGAGCAAGTCTTGTCTTTGAGGCTGTCATTTCAGATATTAGTTGGAATTCTATATTCTTAACCTTCATAAATTCTTAAGTTATAAATTCCTAGCAACCATAAATTGTAGAAAGCATCTGGACAAATCCCCTAATGACAGAGATGATTAATGTAAAATATTTAATTCAACTCAGAAGGACCAAAGATAAAACACCCTCTCTTCCACCCCTATACCAGCAATCCTGGCTTTTTCTAACAATATCCTTGAGTTAGAGAAAACACAAATGAAGCTTTTGAGATTAACTTAAAGTAAAAACATTTGCAGCTGTCATGGCTAATTCGACAATAAACATGAGGACCAGCAATTCTCTCAATATATTTTTTGAGTCAGGATCTTAGAGTTGAAAAAATATTGCCCCCAAAGTTCCCGCTGTTGGGCTAAATCTTTCAATGTGTTTCCTGTGCCTGGAATTGACTCTCTTCTGTATAAAAGTGATCACTAATATATATACAACTCAAAGTTAGTGCTGAGCCCCAGCTGCTGGGTCCACAGGAGTATCTCCATAGTTTTTGGGGGGCACAATTGGGTCCAGTTCTGCCAACCGGTCTGGGAAAAGGGCACTTGGAATGGGATTTGTGAGGTATACTTTACTGCTTTTATTTTTACAGCTTTTATCCAGTCGAGATTCATTTCTTGAATACCCACTATATTTCAAGGAGTAAGCATAGGAAAAGAAATGTCAAGGTCCCTGTCCCACCTACCTTGTCTCCACTGACAAACTAGTAGATAATTCCAACAAATTGAGAGGGAGGATATGCCTAGAATGCTATGGAAGCTCAAAGGAGAACTTCTGAAATTTGCTTTAAAGAACCGTACATGTCTCTAATTATACAAGCATCATTTCTGTGCTTTGATAACTGAATTCAACTGTAGTACCAACAAGAAAGAAATGTATTCTAGCAAACAGTTTTTTAAAAGATAAGATTTGCCACAACAGTGTGCTCTAAAAATAAATCAGTGTAATGACTGATTTAGGAAACCTTAATTATTTCCTTAATTAATTTAAAAGTCAGAGCCTTAAAAAGAATTAAGGACCCATTCACCAAAGTCATCGTGGTAACTCTCAATTTAAAGATAGCTTTCAATCTATTCTCCCAGCCTTCTTACTGAATTGAAATTGTGGAAATTGTTCTCCATTCCTACTTCTTATTTATCCTACTTCAAATTGGTCATTTAAACACTGTTTATTCTGCCACCTAAATATTTCTTTAATTTGTAACATTTTATCTTCATTGCCATTATCTCAGTTTGAGCGCTCATAAGACCTCACTTGGATTGTTACAATGATTTCCAACTAGCCTCCCTTACCATCTTCCTTTCCTCCTCTACCAACACGAAATCTATTCAAGTCTTATTCCCACTTAAAATCTTTTCGTCCCTTGCCATCACCTACAGAATAAAGTCTTTAGCATGCCATACGCAGCCATTCACACCATGTGGCCCTCGTCTGCCTCGCCATATTGATCTCCTACAGCAGACTTCCTTGTACCAGGCAGTTAGTTGAATTTCCTAGAATGTACCCTGCTCTGCACATGTCATTGCCTCTGCTGTTCACCTACTCCTTAGGCTGTCAAACTTCTATGCATCCTTCAGGACTCAATTTGTAAATAGCTTCCTTTGTGAGCTCTTTCTCGTAGTCTCATTCCACCAGACTATCCCTGTACGTTGTACATGCCTCTTTTGTGATATATGTCATCCCACTGTGATATGTTAGAGATTATTCCCTACCCAAAAGTAAGGTTCACTTCTAGTTAATGAAAAATTGAGAGAATCATCTCATCATTCTTCACCTCTAGTGTCTCCCTGGGCCAGTAGAGTAGGCATAAAGAATTCTTCCTTGAAGTCCAAGGAGGACTTGAATACACTGAGGAGGCTGCTCCAGGCCTATTCTGTTGACTGTGCCGCTCACAGGTCTGGTGTCACAGGCTTTTCTAAATAAGCAGCTTTGATGAATTGAAAAGAGCACTCTGGAGAACAACATACAAGACACTCTACCAGAAGAGACAGACCCACAGGGACAAATAAACTTGTCAATGATGTATCATTTTGCTGAGACAGCAACTTTACTTTCCTTGAGCCAATGACTGCCTCTGTCCTACACATGCCATGTTGAAGATTAGGGCTATCTGGAGTGTACAAAGGAAAAACAAGATTGATAACAGCCTTTGGGGGTACAGAAAGAGTGCATACGACCTCTTGTGTTACACCCAGCTCCTGGCTCAGCTCCCCAATGTGGGGAGGTTGGGATTGGTTATCAACTGATCTCTAATCTCCATAGAAATTTGGAAATGTCTAATGCCCAAAAGTCTAAAAGAAAAAAGTGAGAAGAAATCTGGCCTTAAATGCTGCTCATTTCTTATTCATCATCTTCAAATAATATTGACTAAGTTACTGGTTTCCTCTTATGTTGTAAGGATGTCCCCATTTATGTACCCTCTGGAGAAGCCCAGCATCTGGACTTTTTTCCAGGAGTGGTTTTCTGTTTGAAGCAGGCCAATAGTGCCCAGGTTGAAGAGATCCAAAGAATTCAGAAAGGAATTCAAGCAACAGGCTTAGCTACACATTTAGCTATATAGTCAGAGGATTATAAGTCTAACCCAAGGCTGCATAGAAGGATGGAGCTGTAGGTTGCTTCTGCAGGGGCCATATGAGAAAAATCAAAATATTTTAGTTTATCATAATGGAAAGAGTGTGAACTTTGGGGCAAGGCAATCCTGGGTTTGAGTCCCACACACTAGTTATATGGTGTTAGACATGTCATTTAACTCCAATAAGCCTTAGTTTTCTCTTTTGTAAAATGGGGTTAATAGAAACGTTTTTATGGACTTGTTAGCATTAGAGATAATGCTTATATGGTTGTAGAATGCCTTGAACATGGCAGGCTCTTAAGGGATGGTAGTTATGATTTTGAGTTTGTGTTGCGAGTGATGCAATGATATCTAAAATCCTACCCAATCCTCTGGGGAGTGCCATCGGCAGTGGTCCATATCCAGTGACTGCTTGAGGCAGGGGTATAAAAGTCCTGGCTCAGCTTGAAACAACTCTGAAGGACCATTCTAGCTACAAAGCTCCCAGGGTTCAGCTGGGTTGATGGTACGCCTGCATCACAGCTTAACTTCTCCTTCTGCCCATTCCAGCTTTCTTCCACTCCTTCCCGTGGGTGTTGATCCCAAAAGCACTCCTTAAAAACATCCTGCATGCTAAACTTCATCCCAGAGTCCACTTCCAGAGGAACCTGAACTGTGACAATTGATAATGCAGGTCTCCAGTGCTGTGTTAATAATTATCTATTGATCCAAGGTGCTAAAGCCCAGAGAATACCTTGTGGCACTTTGGCCAGGTGTCAGAAAATACTTTAGAAAGACAGGCAAAAGATCAGAAAAACTATAAGGGAGAAAAATCCCTAGAGACATGTGGAATTTGCCCATAGGAAGGTGTTTGATAATTTCCAGAAGTTAAAAACATCCTAAATCCTATTCCACATGATCCCAAGAACATGGAAATGTTTTCCAGCATCAACTCCCTAAAAAGAACTTGGCTATGAGATTCACGTCAATATAATTAAGCAGATATAATGATTAGTCTTTTCCAGTATTGAACTTTTAATTCCCTTTTCAATGGCAAGGACCCAGCTAAAGACCTTCCTGGAAGCAGAGCAAATGTTTTCCTTCTTTGTGACTGTGTGGGTGGCCTAACCAATTATTTTGTAGCTGGGCTGTACTGTAGGCACCTTTCTGGTGCCCAGTGACATTGAGGCTGGGAGCTCCTGTCCCACTCAAGGACAGCAAACTAGATAGAAGGTAATACCTGGGAGACCAATCCTGAAATAAATTTCTAGGGTTAACTTAAACTCTACTTTGGACAGGACTCCATCTCTAGAAATGGCCTTATCCCAGCATAATTCTCTGTTCTTTCCTACACTGATCTCACTGGGTACTCCGAGTTGAAGTCCCAGGTAAGATTAGCTATTGCTAATTGTCAGCTATTACCCTGGCCATGACATTTAGTAGTTAATGAACAGATACTACCTGAGCATGTACAAGGCTCATGCACCTTGAGGACCAACACTGGATACCATGCTTCCATCTCTCCAAATAATGGGAAGCAGACATGAACATGGGAGATGCAGCAGCAGCAGGATCGTTAAGTGGTACAGATAGTGAGTGCCATGAGACTGAGTCCTCTTATACACAGATTATTTTTTCTAATAAATACAGTTGGCCCTTGGTATCTGCATGTTTCATGTCTGTGGATTCAACAAACCACAGATCAAAAATATTATTTTCGCATACCCAACTGCAAAAATCCAACTGCAGATCAAAAATACTGTTTCACAGTTGGTTGCATCCACAGATGCAAAAGGCCAACTGTAGAGTCAAAAGTTATACGTGGATTTTCAACAGGTAGTTGGTGATGTTAGCAGCCCTACACCTGTATTGTCAAAGGTCAACTGTATATTGAGTGTTTTTCCAAATACTTTGTCATCCATTTTTTGACCTTCAAGTAACACAATCAAGTTAGCAACAGATGTGCAAGATTTTTTCAGTGGTGACATCTTGACTAGTGTTGCTGTGCAGCCCTCAGGGAACTCTTGGTCTCAGTATTGGTGGCCTTGCTGTACAAAGCACAGAGATGACAGGGGTGTGCCAGAGGCCTCAGGGGCACTGCTGGTCTCAAGGCTCTTGCCTCTCCTATGCTCACCCCATACTCCTGAGGCTGAAGAACTGCTGGAGGAACAGTGATACACTTTCAGGGGTCTTGCCCTTCTGCTCTCTCCATCACACTGTAAGGCCTAGACCATGATTTAACCTGATGCCCTAGGGATCCAGTCATCCCAGCCCCACCCCCAGTGCACATTAGGTGATACATCGCCAAGCTCCCAAATTATTTATAGACCAAGAGGCTCCTGTTGCTGCTCAGCCACTAAAGTATTGCATCCCAGAAAACCTCGAGGAAATTAACAAGTTCAGGGACCCAAGGGCAATCACCTTTAGCTTTTACTTCTGCCCAAGTTCAGAGGCTCTGCCTCCAAAACAAGTTTAAGATAGTGCAGGATGAGGTGAAGGGACACTTTATCAGCCTTTTCCCATCTCTGTCATTCCCTACCCCTTCTTTATTGGATGATTGAAGAGTTCTCAATCTTATAAACATAGAACCCACTCCCACCCCACCCAGAATATCACCCCACATAGAAATTCAGGAGCCTGACTGCCACCCGGGTTGTAGCCTAGGAAACCGAGGGCCTGGGGAAATGGGGGAGGTAGAGCCTCAGGATCCATTCTGAGAAGATCCAGAACCATTCTCACTGTATGAGGCTGGAGGCGTGCTCTGGATGATCTAACAGGAATTTTCCATCATTCACAGTGAAATGTAAAATGACCAGACTCATAGCAGGATAACAGTTTTACGTAATGGTCTTCACTATCTCAGGCCTGCTAGAGGCAGTTTCTAGAATTGAATGAATTGTTTAGTTACTCTTTCTATTTACTTTGAGCAGTGGCCCTGAGTTTCTAAAATTGATTAAACTGGCACTAAATGTCTTAATAAACATCAACCTTGTAAAGCTACCTAACTACCCTTAAAAAAAAACAAAAAACTCTTTGTCATCATGTAAGAGAATGATTACTCTGGTCAACTAAAAACAGAATCAGAGATTTGGGGCATGCAAGGGATGAGTTACACAGAGGGAACCTGAGGCTCAGAGAGGGAAATGAGTTGCCCAACAGCTCGCAGTCAGAATTTGCCTTTCCTTATTCTACTCACTTCTCTCCTGCCCCAAACTCCTTGCTCAAAACTGAGGACAGATTTGCTTCACTGGAATGACATCCTTGGGGCACATATCCTATTCCCATCTACTTCCCAGCCCGTGATGGACGGATAGCTGGATCCTCTCCCAGGAAAGAGAGGAAGGAAAAGGCATTATGGCCGCCAAGATAAAACTGTCTGAGAAGCTCAAAGAGCACAGGGAGGAGGCAGTAGCAGGCAGAGGTCTGGGGCAGCTCCCAGACCACCTCTCAGATGAGAGTCCTTAGAGGTCAGGAGAGAAAATGTGCTGGAACAGACTCCCTGCCACTGGCAGCAGGACTGAGGTAAGGGAGCTCCTTCTCTGAAGTAGTTTGATGAGAATTACAAGCTTCACTTCCTGATGATCTAGTCCATGGCAAAAGTGCAGTAGTTTTTGAGCTACTTAGCCATTGAAAGTAAATGATAACTGGGGACTTGAACTTTCCAGCCAGGATTAGGCAGTTGTCCACTGTCATGAAAGGCAGAATTTGAAAACCTGGCAGGACAAAGCAGAGATTCTCTGTGGTATTTAACTCATAAGCCTAGTGCTCTGAAGTGGGTATACCTGGTGTGTGAAAATGTGAGAGCTGAATAAAAGTGAAAATTATGCTGACAGAGCTGGATTGCAGTGGAGTTCAAATATCCATTTTTCCTCCCCCTTAGTCTTTGCTCTAAGAGCTGATCGTGACCAACAGGGGCTGGAGAAGGGTTGATCTAGTCCATTGATCCCCAGACCATCAGCATTACTTCAGAACTTGTTAGGAATGCAGATTACCAGGCCCCAATTCACACCCAATGAATGAGAAAATCTAGGAGAGGGGCCCAGCATTCTGGGTTTGAGCACCCTTCTAGGTGATTCTCATGTAAGCTTAAGTTTGAGAGCCTGGTCCGAAGCATAGTGTGGTTCTGAATTTGTTGTTTATTAAGAAAACTCTACCTTTTTTTCATTTACAGTTGACATTCAATATTTTTTATATTAATTTCAGGTATACAGCATAGTGGTTAGACATTTCTATAATTTATGAAGTGATCCCTCCTTCCTGAGTGTTAGGAGAATGTCAAGAGTATATTATAAGAAGCTCTGTCTTTGTTTCTGTTTTTCTTTGTTCTGAGTAGAAGTTGCCAGGCCTCTGTGGGGTTTGGGATGATGATATATATTTGATATTTTCTGCTCTTCTTCCAACCTCCTCTGAGGAAAATTACCTTGGGGTATGAAGAAGATGCCAATCTGTTCTTTGAGAACCCTGTAGGGAAGATTTCCAAAGTAGTGGCCACACCCATAAGCTTGGGGCCTCAGCACAGGTGAACTTGTACCAGGGCTCACCCAAGTGTTCTCGTCTGGGGAAAATTAACTTCTATTCCATGAGTGCATAGTCCCATTGCTGAGGTCTTGTCGTGTTCAAGTCCATTCAGTCTAAAGGAAGAGCTCACAGGAGGCAGAAGATTTTTATGTATCTTGTGTCTCTTGTTTTGGGCCTCACAACAATCCTTTGAGTGATGTATTATTGGTCTTGTTTTATAGATAAGGACATGGAAGCTCAGATGGATTAAGGTCTGTCACCTTAATCTATGTCTTCTCAGGTCTAAAGTCACAAGCTAAGACATGGCAGATCGGGGCTTCAACTCCATCCCTGGTGCTCATCCTCAGTGCCTTCACCTTCCCAGAGCCCTTCCCCTCGCTGCTCTCTTTGCCTCCACCTCAACTTCAAGGGGACATAGTTGAAAAGGAGATTTCACCAGGACTGTAAAATTCTGGCCTATTTCATTAGTGGGGTGTGTCCAGCTCAGAATTCTTCATATTTGTTGGTGCTGACTAGCAAACAGCCTTCTGCTGAGAGGGAGAGAAATTGAGAGAATAGCTCCAGGGTTATGAGAAACAATAAGGATGCTGAGCTTGCCATATTTCTCCTGACCGAGGCCTCTCCTTACAATCCCAGATTTGCCAAATAACATGTGCATTTGCCCTTTGCAAATAAAGGGGGGAAGGGTATAATGAGTTGAGGATGAGGAGGTGTCCACCCCAAATTCTGGACTTTCTTCTCAAGTTTTCTGAAGTACATTGTATACAAGGCATAGTCATATGAGAGTCTGTGTCTATGAGAGAGAGGGAGTATGCACTTTTCACAAATATAAAGTAATGAGTTTGTTCCTAACAAGCCTGGCTGAGTTTTCAGTATTCTGCAGCTGCTACATGACTAGTCCACTGAGATATTTAGCACTGGCTGGAAAAATACAATCAAAATATATTCAATCAATAGCAAGAAACAGCAATGCCTCTGAGAGTAACCTTACTGTAAAAATGGTCTCACCATGGGGAATAGAGTCAAGTTTGCTTTTCTTCAAGCCCAGCTCAGGTTTTTTTCTTTCCAGACACTCCACCAGATACAAGGAATCCACATAGGAATGAGGACACCTTGGCTCTTGAAGCATCATCATTGCTATCTCAATAAGTCTAGCCTTCTCATTAGCGCTGCTTTTATATGCTATATAGCAGCAGGTTTGAAGGTTCTGCTCAGAGGGTCTTAATTGCCCTTGTTGAATCTGGTTTGGACCATCTGTGCTGACAGAACACTTAGTCCTCCCTCCCATGACATTCACTTGCACACAGTGACCTCCATGTTCCAGATTGGGTGTATTTTCCCCACCCCATGAGCACATCCTCTGCATGCCATACCATGTGGTGATGAGCTAAGCCGGTTCTCTGACCTGAGCAAGGACTGCCAGCAGGGCTCCCTGAGGCACCATGCCTGGCATCTGAACCTACAGATATCTATTTGCATCATGAATATCACCCTGACTCCCTCAATTTGCATGTAGAATGGCAGGGATTGGTGCAAGAAGTTGCTGCAGTTAATTAAGGATTAGGTGAGGCCAGTGGCTGCAGGAGTCTGTTCCTCTCATATTCTGAACTGTGACTTCCTTCCTCTAGGGCCAGGCATCTACCCCAGAAGCCATATGGCCACCTGGCCCCACAGAAAATGCAAGTATCTGCATGGGCCCCATCCTTCTCAGCCTAACAGTGGGTTCTGGAGTCCATCTCCTCTGAAAGTATGAAACAGAGGGCACTCGTGGGCAGGGCTCAGCTATGGCCCTGCTGCATCTGGGGGGACCCGTTACAGAAGATGACACAGCCACAATTCACCCTGGAATGAACTTTCCCATCTTTTCCCAGAGTGAGCTGGCTGCTTTTAAGCTGCAGCCTCCACAGTTCCTGGACAGATGTTACTGGTTTAAGACTAAGCAAGAAAAGTGGGTTCCTGGGCCAGGAGCTTCACAGGGGTTCCCTCCCTTCAAAGAAAATGTAAATTAGTGTAGGTGCTGAGGTTAAGAAATATGGGACCCTGATGTTAGTACTTATGCCCCTTATCCTCCCTTTGTCCCAGAAAGGAAAGCGAGGCTGGGTGTCGTGTACAAACACAGAGGCAGGACTGCACCCCGGTAATTGATTCACGCTTTTTGTCTTAGCTTACGTGTGTCATGGACCTGAGAAGATGAGTAATGTGCCTGTTCCTCTGTGACATTAAAGTGCTTTTACATAGCATGTGTTCCTGAACCTGACAGACGTCAGCACACACAGGCCCTTGGAGGACACTGATAAGGAAAGCACAGAAGTCTTTGGCCTACCAGAAATTTAAAGTTAAGCTAGAATGGAGGCTGAGATGCCATCTCACCCCTGTAGCCTACTCCTTCCTGTCAGGCCTCTGAGGACAACTTGTTCGGCTCTTGCCGTCTCCTCTAGGCACCCCCATCCTGGCATGGCCCATTTGCACCCCTGGACTCTTGTGCTTTTGGACTACCCACTGTCTCCTGCCCTCCATCTCACCTCTGCTTTCTAAGGGCCCATGAAACTATGGCCCAGGAGCTGAGAAAGCCAGGCTCCCTCTTCAGGACTCACGTAGTATGCTCTTAAAATTGGCCTGCCTCACAGGTAAGCCGGATTGAACAAGCTGAGGCCTAGGGAGTGAGGGGCTTTCTACAGGCTAAGCCGTCTGATCAGAATGCACCCTGCCGGAGCCCCTGGGATTGACACCATGATGGGTTCAAATAAAATTGTTCTTCTGCCTAAGGGTATTGATTATGAAGCAGAAAATGCAATTAACCTTGACTAGTTTAGGTCATTGGCCCAAGCCTGCTTACTGCTTGCTGCCTTCCTTAGTCCCTTCTCTGAAGAATAGACAAAGCACTGAGAACTGGAATTACGCGCTCCAGGGAGGAGCCAGAATCTGAATTCTCCCAACCCCAGAGTTTCAGAATGACTCTCAAGGGCTCACGAATCATTCTGTGCACCATATATATGGGTTACACTTATCACGGTGTTATTTTCATATATGTGGGGGTACTACTGTGGCTCATAAAATACAAATTTATTTTTTAGTGGGTGCTAAATAAGTTATTTTGGCCCAACAATAACTTTGGAAACAGAAAAACCCCAGAGGTTCACCTGCATTTGGGTGCTTTGTCTCAGCACACTTGTCTTGAAGATGAACATCCTCAGGCTTGGAGTCTTGACTTTGTGACTAAACAGTAATCACCTGTCAGCCCAAGTGCCTGTTTCTCCAGTATAATCAATGGCACGACATTCAGCACATGACACATGGATTAGCCTTAGCACTTGCGCAACTGCAGGCAAAAAGAAGGTAGAACTCAACGGGCTTTGCCATCCAACCAAAAGAGAAGACTGGCTGCCACAGAATATTTCAGAAAGCCCCACATTTAGGTCAGGGAGACCACAGAGAGGCAATTCTAGGACATTGCTGGCATCTGGAAGTGCAGCGGGATCCACAAGGCCAAGAAGTTTAAAACTCCTAAACTCTTGCCCCTGTCAACAGCTTGTGTTAGGGAGTGCACCATAATGAATGTGACTTCCCCACCGAAAGCTGCCTCAGGCCACTCCATCAGCCACAGACACGAGGACACCAAGAGAGGGGCAGATTGCAACCCTCTGTGGAAGGTGCCACAGCAGTGCTCTAAGTCGATTATGCCACTGTGTCTCTGCTGGGAATTTAAACTTTTGGAATTCTGCTATAAAGAGAAGCTCTGTTCCCACCTCTCTTCCCTTCCCCTCACCTTCCACCCTCCAGCCTTGGAGAAACAACAAAAACTGATGCTTCTCTTCATTAGTCTACACAAGAGCCTTTTAGCTTAAAACCTTACATCTACCACTGGTAAACGGGAATCTGAGGGAACTACAACTTCATGGTGGGGAGCAGCGGTTTTACCAGATGCTGTGAAATAACGAGAAAAAGTTTTTTATTGATATAGGGAATGTGTAATGGGATATTTCCTTTTTCATCATAACTACTTAAAGAGAAAAGCCATGCTTCCTTTTTCTTATGAAATGGAAGAACTCAGATGGGAGCTACTGAATTTAAGGTTCTTACCAGCTAAGAACCTTACAAGTGTATTTGAGCTGCCAGCCCATGAGGATGGCTTGTTTTCATGTAAGACATAGTTATGAAGAGTCCATGTGATTCCTATCACAGAAGCACCTTTTCCCCATGGCTACCCCAGGCTCTTGCTAATATGGTGGTTGTATGTATGGAAGCGAACTTCTTCAGCCAGTAAAACTCCCCCAGCTGATCACAGAGTAGTAGCCAGTTTGGTTCAAAGTAAAATTTGTAGAGAAAAGCACTTCACAATGTGCAACTGTCTCTTAATATCCATTTCAGTTGCTCTGAGAAGGATAATAGTAGCACTGGACATGCTGTTTCAGGCAGAGTTAAACATAGTTCCTTTGCTCCCAGAAGAACCTTAAAATGAGAGTGAGCTCTTCCCACACTCTGAGGCATCAGTAAGGAAACAGTGTACAGCCTCCACCCAAAAAGATAGTTGTTGATGGAGTCCTTTGAAAGATCTGGTTTGTGGCCCACCACCCAGAAGTCCCAATGTGATTCCTAGCCAGTCTTTGTCCTGAAAGTAGCTCTTTTTGGTGGGAGATCAAAGGAGGGGAGAACAGGGTCTGCGGCCTTGGGATTATGTCATGAGAGGGCATGTGGACCCAGCAGAAGAGAAGGATGGCACCACCTTCCTTAGTTGAGCTTTCCATGCACTCATCCTCCCAATCCTCTAAGGATAAGCTTCTTAAGATATTTGCTGAGAGATTTGATATCCTGCCCTAGTTCTCCTAGAATAGTATAGGTTGAGCCAGCAGAAGAGGAAGAGGGGACATGTAAACCTTTTATGGAACAGGGCCAGACCTTTCTGTAATTACCCATGGCCGTGGGCCTTGGCACAGGTGAGATACTTCGGATCTTATAAGACAACGTTGATTTAGATGCAGAATTAGGCACAGACCTGTTAGAGATGATTATTTCAGCTGCAGAAACCACTGGGGACAGGCCCAGAGATCGATATCCTGCAGAGCTCCAGATGTTCTGACAGTTTCCTGCAAGTCATTCTCTTCCCAGCTCATCCCAGATACCCAGCCAGGTCCCTGAAGGAGATGGTTATGGGTTTAGAAATGGCCTAATTTCCTCATGTTTAGTGAAACCTTTTAACTAACCCTCTACCTTCTATTCGTTCAGTCATTCGTTTATTCAACAAATAATTATTGAGGACCTACTTGCCATATGCCAGGCCTTATGCTAAGTTTTAGGGGAGGGCCCTTGCCCTCCTGAAAATTATAGCCTGGAGAGGGAGCAGATGACAAATAAGTAAGCAAATCAACAAGATAATTACAGATTACTATCAATGTTATAAAGGAAATAAACAGGATAAATGGGATAGAAAGTAACAGGGAGGGGCTGTTCTCCAGGGGAGAACCTCTCTGCAGAAAGGACATTGGAGCCGAGACCTCAAGGACAGAAGGAGTGGCCATGGGAAGAGCTGGAGGAAGAGCATGCCAGGCAGAGGGAATACAAAGACGCAGAGGCAGAAAAGCCTTGGAGCATTCAGGAACAGAGAGGCTGTGGATGGACAGCAGCGAAGAGAACAATCTGGGATGAGTTCAGAGAAGAGGCAGGACACAGGTCATGTAGGGCCTTGGAGGCCATGATTATAGTTTAAATTTTATTCTGAGATCAACAGGAAGCCACTGACAGTGTTAAGCAGGAGTGGTAACAATTAAAGATCACTGTGTACTCACTGACACCTTGTTTGTAATAGCGGATTAGAAATAAACTCCTTCAAAATGGAGGTGGGTAAATAAATTTAGGTTCGATCTAGTGGTCTGCAGTTAAAAACTTTGTGGCTTATCTTTATGTACTACTATAGAAGGTTTCGTAAGATACCCTAACTTATGGGAGGGAGGGGTGGAATCCCAAGAAACAGAATACAGTACAACATATGCTGCCAAAGTATTTTTAAAGGGGGAGATGTATGTGTGACACAGGCTTTCCCATGTATAAAATACCACATTAAGGATACACAAGAAGCTGGTGAGGGGTTGCTTCTGGGGAGGGGAACTGAGGTACAGGGTGACTAGGGTAGAAGAGAGACTCATTCTTCATAGTTTATCCTTTGGCATGTTTGACTGTCTTACTAGGTGCCTGTATGACTTATTCTGTAAAAAAAAGACATGTCGAAATAGTGGTCATCGTGGTTACTGTGTGGAGAAAGGACAAGAGCAGAAGCAGAGAACCAGTTAGAAGGCTCTGGCCGTGGTCCAGTTGAGACAGTGGTGGCTTGACCTGTGGGTTTGGCAATGGGGATGAAGAGAAGTGAATGGATTCAAGATATACTTTAGAGGCAAAACCAGCTGGACTTGGACTTGGTGGTTCCACACTGACATTCCCTACGCCCAAGCTGACACCCCGTAGGAAAGCTTTTTGCATTAGAGGTTGGAACTAGGCTCACCTAACTGCTCTGACCTCTCTGACATTTTTGTGGATGGAAGGGTTCTTGGGATCCTTCCAGGTACCAAAAGCCTCAGAATTCCAGAGAAGTCTAATGTATCTTATAAAGGACATAGTTTTGGACATGTGTCCCTTTCACATCCTTGTGCAGCTATTATAAATGATTTTCAATAACCATCAAAACAAAGTTCCACTGAAGAAGCCCTCTTATTTCTCAATGGAGCTTTCCTTCTTTGCAGAGAGATGCCAAAGGCCAGTACCTGTTTGACCTTCTTTGCCACCACTTGAACCTACTAGAGAAAGACTATTTTGGAATCCGCTTTGTGGACCCAGATAAGCAGCGGGTAAGTGAGTATTCAAAGCACAAATGGAAAGGGTTGGTCATTTAGCCTGGAGCTTTGAACTGTCACTCATATTCAGAGTGTAACCTCAGGAGTCAGGGACCAACCAGACCCTACAGCTGGGTATCATCCCTTCAAATCATATTACGAAACCGGAAAGACACCTTAGCAGAGCTCATTGTTTTATAGATGCTGAAATGGCAGCCTAGAGAGCTGGAGTGATTTGCCCAAAGTGGCCCAGATGGAGGCAGAGCAGCTGGGTTAGTGCTGTGGTCTCAGAGACCAGGTCACAGGCTGAGCCTCTCCTGCTCCCTTTCTAGTAAATGGACTGAACCACATAGTCTGATTAGGAAGGGCCTCACTGAAGTGCCACACCAACCCAATCTGGGCAGGAGAGAGACAGCTGAATGGATACGGGTGTTTCAGATCTGCAACTCTTATTCTACTCTACACAACACGGTGACTACAGACACAGGGCATTGGCGCAGACTGATATTCCTGGCAGATTTAAAGAACACGTCCATTATCCGTAAACCCCTGCCCACCTCTCCAGCTTTACCTCCCCTGACCTGTCTCCCCTGCTATGGCCTAGCCAGACAATACTGTGGCCTCCAGACATGTCAAATATGTCATCCTTCTCTCTCTTCAGAGCCTTCTCCTTGCCTGGAATATTTCTTCTCCCTTTCCTCACTTCTCCACACTCTGCACAATTCTTCTGGCTAACTCCTTCTCACACGTAAGGTCTTTGCTTAGACTTTTACTTCTTCCAGAAGTCTTCTCTAACCCCCACTCTGAATGAGGGGCCCTCCTCTGTGCCCCATGTGCCCTGTACCCCCCTTTTCATAGCACTTATTACACCATGTTTTGATTGCCTCTGTCCCCTGCAAAATATAAGTCCCATGAGGGCACAGACTTTATATCATTCATCACTGCACCACATGGAACTAGCAAGGGACCTAGAATGTAATGGATGTATAATAAATCTTTGCTGAAGGAGTGATGAGTGGATGGATGTTAATGGTTAGCGGTGCCATATTTCTCCCCTCCATTTGGCCAGCTGGCCTGTTAACAGACACCTGCAGTGTCTACTTCTGTCCATCAGCGCTTTGCTCTCCATGGGGATGTACTTGCTGGCATCACCATTGAAGTGGGAAAGCATGCAGATGTATTCAGGCCCCAATGCCTCCCTTTCTTATACCCCTGCCCACCAACCACTCTTGTCTACCACCCTTCAAAAACATGATCACCCTGAATCCCAGGGGGCCCCCTTTCATGGGTCCACCAATTTTCTTCACAACTTTAAACATGGGCTTCATCTCTGTCACTACTAGGGATACTTGGAGGGAGCCCCAGAGTGTACAGCCTCCCAGCAGTGCCCAGGACCACAGATAATGAATGAATGGATACTCCTTCACCAAGCCAGAGTCAAGTGCTGGTTTGTTCTTTAATACTCAGAGCCACTGTGTCTCCAGATCCCATTTAGGGTCTTATGCTAAACACATGAGCTTTAGAAATGAATCAGAAGGACTGTATTCCTTTCCTTTGACAAGCCCTATCCCACTTCTGCAGACATATTTCATTCCTCCTGGCTCAGCAGAATTTTGAACATCATCATTGTTTGAGTAGTGTTGAGGTCAGCTCTTCACCCTGTAAAGGCTTCACTGTCATGACATAAATTCTGTCCTTAGATCTGGACCATAGTATAAGACTACAAAAGTGCCATGACACCAGGGAGCTTCATGTCCTCACATGCTGTAGGTGTCCATTCACTATATGATGATGGACTATTTTTACAAAGAGTTTTGTTGTTATTTATTTTTTTTATTTTATTTTATTTTTAGTCTGAACTGTCTCTCCTTAAGAAGGAAGGCCAGTTACCCCAAGGTCTCTTCATCTCCCAAATAGAGCTGCATATGAAGAAAAAAGAGCAAATGTGTCTCCTTCATTATTTTTAAGTTAGGTCAGAAGGTGCTTGGGGAGAATACAAGAGATTAAAAGCAAAAGGAGACAGAAACACAAGGAAATGGGAAAAAGAGAAATAAACATTTATGGAGTACCTGCTGTGTGCCGGGCTCTGCACTGAGCACAAACCTAAATCTTTCAGCCAAGTTGTATCAGGCACTAAGAGCTGCACATCTGTTATTTAATCATTACCACAAATGAGATGAGTATCCACAATTATGTTATCCATTCTCCAGGTGAGTAAATAAAGTCTCACCTTGCTCAAGGCAAGTGGCAAAGCCTGTCTCCCGCTCAGTCCTGCCTGACCCAGAGACTACATGGTTTCTAAGTTTCCACATTGAATTTACACTTGAGAGCCTCTAAAGCTCTGTGATTCTGTGCCTTTATTGAGGAGTTCAGGAGAGCAGGGAGCATCGAGAGAGTACTCGAGAGTTGTGGGGGAATGGACCTGTAAAGAACTGTCATTCTAGACCTACTGATTCATGGTAAAGATAGAGGAAGCACGCTCCCCAGCTCCCCTGCTCCCTCAGAGTGTGAGGTTCTGCTCCACTCCCTGGGGCATCAGGCAGTCTGAGCCCAGCCACTTACATCCATCCCATCACTGCTTGTTCTGCAGCGGTCTCTTCAGGGGGTATGGGCACCCTCCTCGTCCTTCCTGGAGATGCTGCCATCACTCACACTCTCCCCTGTTCCTGGCTGAGGCCCAGGGCCTGCTCTCAGCCTCTCCTTTTCAAGGTGGAGGTGCCCTTTCAAGCCTCTAGAGTCTGAATATTGCATCACATTGGCCCATTTACCCAAATACAGGATCAAATACCTCGTTCCAAATCTCCTTTTCCACTTTTCCGGACCTCTCCTCTCCAAAACCCGGTTAGCAGTTTGCTAGTGATTCTCTAAGTCCAAGATTTAGCCAGGCAGATGCAAGAGGTAACTCTGGCCATCACCGTATTCTTGGGATCCTGTCAAAATATATCTACCAGACCCTTAAAATCTCTTGGACAAGCTATGACAGCTTTCCACTCCCTTCCCACCTGCCTCCTAATCTCCAGCCTCACTCCTTTCTCCAGCTCTACTCCAGTACAAACTAAAGGCCCCTTCCAGCTCTTGCCAAGGGAAATAGTCTTTTTGTTTTGTCATTCAGCTCCATCTGCCTTCTGCTGATAATGGATCTCACAAGTCATTCCTCTTAGTATCTATCTTTCTTTATTTTAATCTATCAGTGGAATGTCTAGGGCGTTCTGTTTACTGAACAGAACTTGCTGAGTTCTCCTCCCCGTACAAAGTTCCGGTGTATGCCGAACAGACAGGTCTCCTCCGCCTTCACCAGCACAGCCTGGAAACCCAGTTGTTTCCATGCAATTTCATCTCTTGTCTTTGCTTCCCTGTGAAGCGAGCCGCAGTGGGCCATGTAATGTGAGAAGGACCTCTTAACCACATTGAGTGGCTATAATGAGTTGCCAGCCTCATGGGAACTCAGATCAGAGGAAGCAAGAGAGCAGAATGTCAGCTTAGATTATCCACGTGGAGCTGACGGAAGAACTGGCTCTTAGTGGGTCCATTAACTGCATGACCCAACGGCCCAGCCCAGAAGGTGAGAGCTGGGAATCAAGGGAGGCCAGGATGCCGTCTGCATGGCCCTGGCTGCTTTCCTGAGAAAGGGAGGACTCTGCCAAGATGTTACACTAAATGGAAGGAACTGGAAAAGAGGTAGGTGTGGACCCAGTTCCTTTGTCCTTTCAATAGCTGCACATTGAATGCTGCTAGGCATGGGTGATGCAATGTAAGCATGACAGTTTTCTGCCCTCACAGAACTTATGACTAATGTTGTAAGCTACCCCCAGATAACCAGTAGTTCTAGTTCTTTGCAAATTGTCATGGTTCCTGATTAGCATAAAAGTAGCAAACGTCAATAATGCATTTTATAAAGCAACATGTAGAACTGGAAAACAGATATAGAATGGTCTCCTTACTTCCTTACCCCACTGGAAAAATGCATCGCTACTAAGTCCTACCTCTGTGAAAATCCAAGGATGACAAAATACTGTCCTACGTGTCGGTTGTGGTTAGTTATCTTATGAGACAGAATTTAAACATCCCTGGATGCCAAGCAATTCTGAGCTTGTATCCCTAGCACATGGGTTGGCAATCTTGTGCTACTCAGAGATGGAATACACTCCAGCCATCCCTGCCTTTTCACCATTTATGAAATTCTACCTGTCATTACTTCCTAGAGCTGCTACCAAGAGCCTCTGTCCCCACACCCCTGCCAAAAAAAAAAAAAAAGTTGGCACATAGCACACACACAACCATTAAAGTCAGTATTTCCCTCCTCAGGCCAGACGGGGGACTTCATGCCCATCACACGTACATGCATTTGCTTGTGCCTGCTGGTATGCCAGAAACATGGCTCAGAACTTTGGCACTCTACTTTGGAAGGTGGCCTTGCCAGGGAGGCTCAGAAAATGGCATCCGATGCTGGAACTCTTCTCTCCTTCACAGCTGGTTCCCTGGGGAGTTTATTTCGGAAAATAGTATCACTCTTTACTCTCCCAGCCTACATATCACAAGCTTTTAGGCTGCTTTCACCCTGGGCTACAATCTGTCTGGTTTTTTAAACTGTATAAAACAAGTTATATTTGACACTGCTTCTCATCAGGGTTTTCTTGTTCTCTGTTTCAGCATTGGTTGGAGTTTACAAAGTCTGTGGTGAAGCAATTGAGATGTAAGTCTTCTCAAAGACGCAAGCTCCACCCCGGGGAGGGTGGGATGAAGCCTCCTGCGTGTAGTAACTGTTGGTGATTTTCCACTGTTCTGAGTATAAGTTGCCCTAAACATCTGAGGATTTTATTCTGAGGGTTCAGAGGCCCATGTGTCCTGGTGGGGAGTGGAACCCAAGTTATCTCTGAGCTAGAGGGTCTTATCTGATGGGCACCTCTTTTTCTTTGCAGCCCAGCCTCCATTCACTATGTGTTTCCGTGTGAAGTTTTACCCTGCAGACCCTGCTGCTCTGAAAGAAGAAATAACCAGGTGAGGCTGAACACACCTCCCTCAGCCACTAAGGCCTATTGGAGAGGGTAGGAGAGAGGGACTGTAGTCTCTCAGATCCTCTATTTTGGAAGCTCCTAACTCTTACAGGCAAGGAATTCTTCCTAAATACAACCTTACCTCTGTATTTCCGCATGCTTTCTTTGCTCACCCCCTCAATAGAATTGCAAGAGTGCGCTTCTTTCCTCCAAGAAGTGTGAATACTTCATCTTGAATTGGTCATCAACAAAGGGATCTGAAATACATAATGAATCAAGTGCATTTTTCTTTCTTTTACCCGTGATGTGGCCAACGTGAACATTTTTGGAGAGGGCTGTGTTGCTACTTTTAGAAGGGGATTCAAATAGACTCCAGTGGCCTAATGTACTTGGGAAATGCCAAAGCATGACACTGAGAGATGAGCAGGGAAATACTGGGGATTTTAAATGCAAGCAGGAAACATTGGTGTGCTGATGGATCGGGTCTGAGATAAACTCGTCATTGTGGACATTATGTTCTGTGGAGAGCACACGGCCGCATGGAATGAATCCTATCTCATCCAGTACCACTTGAGGATGAAAAAGAACCTCTGTGCTCACAACCATCTTATAGGAGGGTCAGTGAATAGGAGCTTCTAAGCTTCCCCAGGGTTTTGTGTCTCTGAGCCAAATTCACTCTAAAAGTATTGCTTCAGAGATTCAGGAACTCTCCACAACAGGCATCCTTAATTTTTTTTATTAGAAAGATCTAACGTTGACATAAGCAAAACCTTAATATTACCTTGTAGAGGGTGGGGTCATGGGTGAGGAGGTCATGCCAGGGAATCCTAGAGATGAGGAAGAGGCAGCTATACCAGCTCTACCTACTTCCTAAAATCTTGGAGACAACACAGGCTGGGATGGGACCATCACCAGTCACATAGAGTGTCCCATAAGGCTTTGAGATTTACTTCTAGATCCTGAACTGCTTGGGAAAAGCCCAAAAAAAAGAAAAGAGGAGGGAAGAAGGAAGGAAGGAAGGAGGGAGGGAGGGAGGGAAGGAAGGAAGGAAGGAAGGAAGGAAGGAAGGAAGGAAGGAAGGAAGGAAGGAAGGAAGGGACATGGAATTATTTTCATTTCTTGTTCTGAAGAGTATGCCACTACCTTTACATCAGGTAAAAAGAACAAAAGTTTCTCTCGAAAAGAAAAATGAGGAAATAGGGAGGGGAAAGGGGCAAGAAACAGTGTCAAGTAGTACAAATGAAGCAAAGAAGTCGGGGCAGGGAGGGAAAGTGGCTTCTTCATGTAGGCCCCAGTAGAGGGTAATGGCAATCTTACGATCAGGTCAGAAGGAAAGTCGTTTCCTCCAGGTGCATGGAGTAGGGTACACCCACCTGCTCTGAAACACTGAGGACAACGAGCATGTAGTTGGAACCAAACCTCGTACTCCTTACTGGGCATGAAAACTACAGGCTTTGCTCATCCACATGGAAGTGGATGTGGCTCCCTCTTTGCTTCTAGAAGCCAAGCTCTTCCAAATTAATGAGTAATCCTGTAGCTTTGGGCAGGACAGTGAGGGTAGAACCACTATGTTTAACAACGTAAACAGAGATAAGCTTTGGCAAGCTCTAGCCTGCCTCACTCATGATCTCCGCGGTGTTTGCCTTAGCTCTGAGTGCACATCTCTCTCTCACTCTCTGTGTTGAAAGAGGTGATGATGCCAGGGCAGACCTGAAGTCTGCACTCCTGTCCACGTGTCCGAGTAAATTTAACACATCTTTGTTGAGAGCCTAGCACCTTGCTTCCTAACACCACACATCAGTATCGCCTGGTCTACACCTCTCTGGACCACACAGTGGGATAAGGGGGACTGGTCTAATACAACCCAATGAGAGCACCACAGACACAAATCAAAAAGCTTTCTGATTTGATTAAAGGTCAAAAATATATGGTTACTTGGCTCTTAGGAGGAGCTCTTAACAATATACTTTTCTAAATCAAATGTCACGCATAATATTAATGTACAGATCTTCCTCCTGAGAAGCAGCATAGACCTGGGGGCTCAGATCCTATTTGTCACTCCTTGACTCTGTGGCCTTGGACATAAAATATTTAACTTCTCTGGCCTTCAGATTCTTCATTTATACAATGAGGATAGTAATAGCTACCTCGTAGAATTATTGAGTGGAGGAATAACCATAGTACTATGTCTTGTGCTTCTTAATATACACCCCCTTGTGACCCTTACACTGAGCCAAGGCTCGAAATCTGTTTACCACCAGATTGATTACGTTCTCCATGGAACCCAACGGCTCTGCAGAGGCAAAGTTAACTCTGGATTTTCTTCTTTGTCCTCCTCCCCTGTCCCCTTTCCCCTCCAGCAAGAGTCCTAACACTTAAGCAGCTAATACTTGAGGACTGGGAGAGAAAGCCATCCCAGGTAATCAATCACCCAAGTCCTGGTCAGCACAGCAGGAGGAACATGGCCAGGCCTCTTACCAAATCAGCAAACTTCAAGGCCCTGGACAAGGGTGTGAGCTCCTCCCCTATCTGCATGCATTTGGCCGACCATCCTCGACTGCTTTGCTCCTGCTCTCCATCTCACCAGCCCTCCTTCCCTAGAATGCAGTTTCCAAGCCTTATCAGGAGTGTGAGGTGCAGGGTAGGGTGCCTGGACCTGATTTGGAGCCTTCCTGCCTCTCCCTCCCTGAGGCATTCTGTGGAGGCCTTAGAATTACCTGCGTCTTTCTCCTCATTCACATGTCCCTGCTGATCTTAAGAGAGCAGTACCTGCCCTGGCCTCATTCAGTACCCATAATTCATTCCTGGCTTAGAGCCCTCCACACCACTTTCCTGCCAAACTAATTTAACTGTCAGTGTGGTTTCTTCCTAGCAATATTGGTGCTAAATTTCAGCACCATCTCAGCCATTCCCATAAAGCCAGGTTGAGAGGAGGGGGTGAAGTAAGGAGTAAAGAACGGTGCTTCTATTTATCTCTTGGACTCTCCCCAAATGATAAATTTAGTTGCCAAATCCTGATTAATCTCTTTTGTCAGTGTTTAAAGTAATAAATAGATTTTCTTGTCTGAGCTAGAGATGAGGCAGAGAAAATGGGGATTAGGCACCAGATTTAGCTTTTAACAGGAACTGCAGGTATATAAACTCTTTGGAAAGATCAAATAATGGAAGGAAACCGAGTACAAATGGAGCCCCACCTTCCAAGGAAGCAAACCGCCTGACACATGTTTGAGCAGGTGCTCAAAAAAATGTTAATAGAATGAACAAATATATGCATAAATGGAGTTTTTAGGTTATTTATACCTTCGGTGAACATCACTTGAGCCCAGCTTAGGCTAAGATGAGCCGGCAAACTTTTTCTGTAAAAGGCCAGATAGTAAGTATTTTAGGTTTTGTGGGCCATGTGGCCTCTGTCAGAACTACTCATTTATGCCATTGTAGAGCCGAAACAGTTATAGGAAATATATAAAGGAATGAGTATGGCTGTGTTCCAATAAAATTTTATTTCATTGGAAACTGTGGTGGCAAGCTGTTGTTTGCTGACCTTGTAGGCTAAGGAATCAAAAAGACCTGGGTTCAAATCCCAGGTTTTTTCTTTAACTAGCTATGTGACAAGGCAATCGACAACATCTCTAATCATTCAGTTTCCTCATCTATGAGGCAGGGGTCAAAAACAGTCACCTCGTAGAGTTGTTGTGAGGATTAAATGAGACTGCTTGTGTTGAACAGTACAATGTGTAGCACATAGCATGTAAATCATTCAGTAAATCATTTTTATTATTTTGTTATTATTGTCATCAGTTTCTCCTACTGAAATGTAAGCTCCATAAGAGTAGACACTCTGTTTTGTTTCCTGCTTTACTCCTAGCATCTGTGGCGATGCCTGGCAAGTGTAAATGCTCAGAACTAGATGGCTGGGTGAGGAGCTGAGCTAAGCACAGGATGTCTGGGCTCCCTAGTAGAATATTAGAAGTAAATAAAGTATAGCCTCTGAGTCTCTGAGCTTGCATTCTCGTATGAGGGAGGAAGACATACTAAACATGTTTATGGGTAGGAAAAAGGATGGTAGAAAATAGAGGAAGCCAGGGGCAAAGAATATAGTGACGGGAAGGCGGAGCCAGAAGATCCTCTGGAGTAAACGCTTCAGAAGCTGCCAGTGCTTCCCAGGGTTCAGAACCTTTAATTCTGGAAACCTCTGTGGATTCATCCCCACCCTCTGATATCAGAAAGCCAGTACTTTGGAGCAGTGTACGTGTAACAGAAAAACTCAGGTTTTCCCTGGACATCTTTTAGGCTCTCACTCATTCTGCCTTTGGATAGTCCTGATCCATACCTCCATCAACACAGGACAACACAGGCATTAAAACATAGGGGAGGTGAAGTAAAGCCTCTTGAGGACAGAAAAAGATAGGCAAAATTTGTCCCCCACCCCCCCCCCAAAAAAAGTGTCCTAAAGAAGCAAATTTGTTGTCTTAAATCTGGCCTAAAGCTGATTTCTCATTTGGCTCCAATGGGGATTTCTTTCTGATGACAAGGAGTTCTGCTCACTTCATTTAGGAACTTACCCCTCACCCCACCCCTGTCCCTGAAACCTGATAACTAACTGAATTATCACAGAGATAGCAAAAGCATCAGTGCTGAGTCAGGAGGCCTTCCTTGATTCTGATCACTGTGTCATCTCAGACAAGTCATTCTACATCTCTGGACTCCTACTTCCTTAGCTACAAAATGAGAGAATTAGGCTCTGTAACTCCTATTCAAAGTTCCTGAGATTGAGTAACCCAACCATCCTATTCATCAGGAGCAAGCTGGCCTAGGTGGCCCCATAAGCTGTTCCCTTGCCTGGCAACACAGTGGCCCTGATGGCAGTGCCTCAGGTAACAAGATAGTCTTTCTTAGGCCCAGGTATGGCAGGGGAGAACATGCTAGGGTTTCTTGGGAATAGGTCTACGGATGCTATGAGTCATGTGGGTTATACTTTTATGACTAACGTCACCAAGTCATTGGTTAGTCACCTCCTTAAATGAACAAAACACAAAGCTTGTGAAAGTCACTGAAACAGGAAAGGAAGGGGGCACCCCTAGTGCAACTCTCTCCCTGGAGCTGCCAGTTGATTCTTTCATGAGCTCATCTCTTGTCTTCTAAAGACTGTGGTTTGTTTCTTTAAGTTATTCACTTGCCTTTCCTTTTCCCCTGCCCCTCCAATTGCTGCACTATTGCCTGACAATGTTCCCATGACCTTACCCTTGACCTCCCTGTAGCTGTCCTACCTCCAGAATTCTGAAGAAATTCCGTGCAGCCTTGTTTCCTTTCCAGCTCACCTGTCATACACCCATCAACAAAGATGCCTCAGAAAAACTGGTTCTCAGTGTGAGTAGGAGCATGTCACTCTTAGGTGGGGAAGGAGCAAATCAGAAGCTCTAAGGGGCTTTTTCAAACCCAGGAGCATCTATACACATACACAGATTCTGACGTGTTCCCCTGGGGGATGTTCTCACCACCACCACCACCACCACCACCACACTGAGAATCACTGCCTAGAGCCTTGTTGTCTCTTTGAAATATCTTTAGTCCAGCATGTGCTGTCCCTGAATTTTAGACACAGATAAGCACAGAGGTATGGAGGAGTGATCGGCGAGTAAGAGGTAAAAGGCTTCCCTCCACATCCTGCCAAAGCCTGTGGGAGTTGGTGAGAGCTGGAACAGCAAAAGGCAGAGAAGTCCTCTCCTGCTATCCCCACCCATCTCCTTCTCCCACACACTGAGTGGCATTTTACTGTGGGAAGCAGAGTGAAGACAAGCTTGATTTGGTAGATCCATCTTAATTATTCACTCTGCATGGCTTCTTTTTCCTTCGGTTTTTCTTGGCAAACACTGGGGCAGAGTGGGGTTGGTGATGGTGGTTGAGATGAGGAGAGGAGTTCTTATTAACTTCCAGACTGTAATACTCACCTTCCCTTTGGTTGGAGGAGGGCTGTCCATCCTGATGTAGTTAGAAGGATGCTTTCACTTTATATACAAATCACATGGGGATCTTGTTAAAAGGAATCGGTAGGTCTAGGGTGGGCCTAATAGTCTCCATTTCCAACAAGTTCCCTGATATGCTCCCTGATGATGCTGATACCTGATGTGTGAGTCACACTTTGAGTAGCAAGGCATTAGGAAAGAAGAGGTTCGTTTGCTCCTTCATTTCTGTTTGTTAACTACATGAATCACCAAGCCCAAGATTCTCAGAGTCACCCGCTGGTACCCTGCCCCATCCCAGAAGTTGCACTGTCATTGGTACTCTTTCTTTTGAGCATTTTCACATGTTCAGGTGAGCCTAGAATCCTGTTTCATTCTTCAAACTTAAAACAGAAGCAATGGCAACCTCTAGTTGTCCGGAGGGGTTTAAGGGAATTTTACTACATCTCCATTACTCTACTAAAGATACAATAGTTAGTTGTCTTAAAAGGTGCCACAAAACTTAGCATAAACTAATAAGCAATTTTTCTTTCAGTTTCTGTGGGTCGAGAATTCAGGAGTGGCTTTGCTGGGTGATCATGGCTCAAGATCTCACAGTCAAGAGATTGGCTGCACCTGCAGTCAACTGAAGGCTTGACTTGAGGATTCACTTCCAGGATGGTGTACTCACATGGCTCTTGGCAGACAGTGTCAATTCCTTCCTAGCCATTGGCAAAAGGCCTCACATGGACCTTTATACAGGGTTGCTTGCGCACCCTCAAGCAGAATGCATGATCCAAGAGAAAGAACATGGAGGAAGATGCAGTGACTTTATGACCTAGTCTCAGAAGCCAGACACTATCACTTCTGTTTTATTCTGTTTGTTAGAAGCAAGTCACTGAGTTCAACCCACACTCAAAGGGTGGGAATTAAGTTCTACCTCTGGAAATGAGAAGTATCAAAGAATTTGTGGACATATATTTAAACCTCCATAGATGCCTTCCTGGCCAAGGAGCCACTGCGTTAGGTGACTCATGTAAGGGTTTCATAGCCCTGGCTTTTGCCCTTCCTAGGGTGCCTGTGAAGTTATGAACACCAGAGACCTCATTCCTTGTAAAGACATTTCAAAATGGGAAGTTAATAACTCCATTCCACTGTGACAGGGTCCATCCAAGTACTTATAAACTACGAAGCAGTTTTCGTGCAAGAAGGGAAGTCTAACACAGTGCTGAAGGGCCAACCTCAGGAGTCTTACCAGTTGTGTGCCCATGTGAAAATCACGTGAGCCTCAGTTTCTTAAAAAGGGGGAAGGGGATAGTAATAGTACTTATCTCAAAGTGTAATGTGAGAAATAGATGAGCTATTGTGTGTAAGTGCATACCTTCTGAACTGGCAGATAGTAAACGTCCAATACATGTCAGCTACCATCAGCTGTTGTTCTTGATACCCTGCTTCCAGCTGAGGTGAAGCTTCCTATATTTGAAGAAATGCTAGCCACAAGTTTCTGTGCTTCCTTCACCAGTACCTCTTCTCACACCTTATTCAAATTCTGAGTGGTCTTATTGACCTCTGCCAATAATTAAAGGCTGTACTAAAGATGGACATATTCTCTTGACAAGCCAAAGCAGAGCTCTTCCTAGGGCTATCACCCACCATTCCTCTTCTTAAGAAGGTATGACACCAGGAGCTCAAGATGGAGAAAGGCCCAGTTGGCCCCTCTCTTCCAACACGGGTTTCTTTTTTGACACTGAGTTGACCCAGACTGGCCCTTCTAAAGCCCAGCACTGGAGAAACAATGTTTTTACCAGGACGCACTATTTCTGTTTTGAGCTACAGAAAGAGACTGGCCGGTTGTTTTGAATTGAACTTCAAATCAGTTCAGGGCAAAGTACTTGAAAGAGTCTTCGGGGAAATGGAAAATGTATTTGTTCTGTGGTACGTTTTGAGAATTTTTTTAATGTAGTGAAATTGTCCTGACAGAGATTTTTGTCTTTAAAGCAATCAAAGAAATCCTTTATAATTCCTCTCTGTTTTCTCTCCAGGTATTTAGTCTTCCTACAGATCAAAAGGGATCTCTACCATGGCCGCCTCCTCTGCAAAACATCAGATGCTGCCTTGTTAGCAGCTTATATCCTTCAAGGTAATGACTTTTGACAGGATAAATTTGCTTTTCATGCTAAGTACTGATTACATTATTTCAGTTACCACAGATGACTGCTTCTTGGATATACACAGATATATCTACCTTGAAGCAGAGTCCAAATTAGAGGACTCTGCCTAGATTACCTAGACTCCGAAGCTCTGACCACTCAGCCCCGCACTGTACCTGAGCCCTTTCTGTCAGCCCCTTCAAGTCATTCTGACTGTGTTTTGGGGGTTTCCCTGCACCTTTGTTTGACAAAGTTACTGAAACTCTGGAGAGTAATCTGAATCCATTTTTGCCTGTATTTTCATGCAAATCTCAAAGATGCAGCTTAGAATTCTAGTATCTATTTCAGAGCCCTTTCTGTTCAGAGTGCTCAAAGTTGAAAATGTGTTTCCAAGTAACAAACATATATCCTAACATGCTAATAAGGTGGAGTTGAGTCTGTACGCAGCTGGTGCCCAGACTGGCTTGCTTTTTTTCCTCCTTTCATGAAATGCAGGGGACTCCTAAGTGCCATTTCCTACACTTCTTTTAGTTCTTAGGCTTTAAGCTATCACTAGATTGTTTTGGACCATAGCATGAAAATCCAGAAGTTTCCATCAAAGAATGTGAACTCTTAATGGGCAGTCTATGAATTCTGGGAAACTATTTTGTCAAAGATAACCTGGAAAATCCTCGCCAATAAGAAACTAAAGTTCTCTGGCAAGAAAAACATCACAGCTGTGTTAAGAATGTGAAAGTCAACCCATTACAATTTTGACTTCTCAGACTCTTGTTTAAAAAACAAAAAATCACCTAAACAAGAAGGTGCTCGCCAACTCTAAGGTACCCAAAGATGCCCCTTATGTTTTTAAAGGAAAACCTGGTTGGATCTAAGTGAGAGTTTAAACTGTAGTCTTTCCTTCAGCTTACCCTGACAACCATATTGAATTTTTCTTTTCTTTTTTTTTTTCTTTAAGGATGTAATTGATGTCCGACATTAATGTTTTTCAATTGGAGCTTTCTAAAAAAAATCATAATACGTGACTCCATGGCTCAAGGACACTCCAGGCTTTTGGCCTAAGGAAGCATTTAGTCTCTTGTTAAACAGTGAAAATTCCCAAGTATTTTGGAAGCACATTTTTCAGCTGTGAAAGAAGGGCATGTTTTTCTCTTAATATTTACTCCTCCCTCCAGACTCCTCTCTGCACTGGTCATGGTTCTCACTAGGGAAGGAGAAAGGGGGACCACAAAGCAGCTTGAACTTCTTAACATACTTCCTCTTCACCTACCTATGCTGTTCCCTACAGAGCAGAGAAAACAGGTTCTCACCTAGGAACATGTCATGAAGAACACCATGGGCCCAAAGTCCACTGATCTGAGATCTTAGCACCTTTAGAAATGGACTCTCTCTGTGAATGGCCAAAGCAAGCCACAATCCCTGCAGGAAGCTGAGAAGTCAGCCATCAGGCTTGGTTTTGATGACCTCAGTTTCACTTTCTGGCTACAGCCAGTCTTCCCTGTCTGCAGTCCTCTCCAAGAGTCCTGGCACCTGGTCAGCACTCAATGAATATTTATTCAAATGTATTCACTCGGTTTGATTTGGTTTGACTAAGGGTGGAGTTCTGAGTTTGGGTCTTGGATCATTCATCAGTTTGCTGTGTCCCTGCTAAAATCCTCAAAATGAGATTTCTGATCTGACTCTGACCCAAGAGGTTCTGTATTCTTGATCAAGCTCACAGTGTCCTGTGTTGCCACAAAGAGCATTATTGTTCCAGGCCATCTTCTCATGGCTGAATAAATGAGGACCACAGTATAGGTCCTCTTTTATTTACTGCAAGTTTGTTTGTGGTGCCCTCAGAACACAGGGCCAGTTCTGCTGTCTCTCTTCTTAGACTTGTCATCAACCCAGTGTGCACACCTGGGAAAACAAAGGTGAGCATACTCCTGAGGGGAATGCCTTCTGCCCAACCCATGACCATGCTCAAGAGCCAGTGTTCTTTGTTAATCTGATGTGTACTTTGACTTTTGCTCTGTATGTTAATCTCTTGCTTTGCTAATCCCTACAATCATTTTCCTCTACTTTCCTTTTGCAAGCGGAGATTGGAGATTATGACCCAGGGAAACACCCTGAAGGCTACAGCTCCAAGTTCCAGTTTTTCCCTAAACATTCAGAGAAGCTGGAAAGGAAAATTGCTGAGATTCACAAGACAGAACTCAGGTGAGTAACACTCAGTTCAGGCCCAGGATGCTCGCTGTCTTCCCCAGTCTGAGCACACAAGCTCTGCGCTGTGTCCTCTGCCCTGCAGACCCAGCCTTCTTGACCCTTGATGTACCATTTTCAGTGATTCATTGACAGCACAGCACCAAGCCCTGTGGGCTCACTTTCCAAGAAAATTGGTGTAGGCTGAGGCTTAAAGGCAAGAGAGACGTATAGTAAGGAAAACAGAGGGGCTGGCCTCATAGGTATTTGCTTCACCAAGATAAATGAAGAGACAGAGAGGAAAAGCGTGAACGGGGGGAAAGGAAAAGAAAAACATAAAAGAAATGGCAAAGAAAAAAGAGAGGAAGGGTTGAATGGGGATGTGAAGAATGAGCAAGCCTCTGCCCTCAGTCTATGTCAGTATGACAAGTGGCTTCTGGGTCAGTGGATGGGGCTGCACAGGGCTGGCCTGATTCATAAATGATGTGGGTGTCCTGAGAGTTCAGGGGCTGTCTTCAGCACTGACTCACTCAACCCCACATCCTTGCACTGAGGGAAGGAGGGGAGAAGCAAGAGGCTTGTCCTCAGATTCTCTTAGTTCACCCAAAATACAGTTAATTCCATCAAAAAGCATTAATTCACCCTTTCACCCATATGAAATAGAACTTTCTACAAAGATTGATTTAAAAAAGAAACATGGGCCTATGGCCATGCTACCCTGAACAGGCCAGATCCCATCTGATCTCAGAAGCTGAGCAGGGCGGGCCTGGTTTAGTATTTGGATGGGAGACCACCTAGGAAGATGAGGTGCTGTAGGAGTAAAAAACAAAAAATAAATAAAAAATAAGGGATTGTAAACTGACAAGATCTTTGCAATCTGTGAGGTCAACCAAGGGTTGCCTCACATTAAAATAAAATAAAAATAATAAAAAAGGAACACAACGGTGTTTGGGGGCTCCACGTTGTGTAGCACGCTGGAGCACAGATTCCCCAAACTGATAAACCACGAAGAAAGCTATGCAATGCGGTGTTGTAAAATAAAACATGCCATCATACCAATATGGTTTATTTTTAATCTTCTAAAATGTTTCTGTAACTACCTTTCTGGAGAAGAAAAATGCCCAAGGTTGGTTAATAACATATATATTTCTAATGATAATATTCAGCCTAAACTAGTTCCTTCCTTGACCCCAGATCCCCACCCCCCAAAAAACACACACACAAACCTCACCTTCACGCAAAGATTTTACCAACAAATGTGTCCCCAACGCTCCTTAGCCTTCGTAAACAGACCTCCTGCCCACCCTGGGGCAGGACCGGTTCCCAGCCTCGCAGAGGCGTGGGGACGCCCATCAGAGGTGCAAGCCCAGCTGCTTGGCATCCCTCTCACTGCGCGCGGCCTTTCTGGGCGGCAACGGCTCCTCCCATCACTGTTGGGGAAGTAGCGGCCCCTCGTGGAAGAGGCTGGAACACCACGGACCCGCGTGAGGACTCCTGGTCCATTCCCGGGAGAGCGGGGATGTGCTGGCACTGCCCGGTGCAGAGGCCAGGAGCAGCTCGGACCATCCTCCAGAAACCTCCAGAAGGCTGGGACCCCCCAGGAAATGACGCCTGCTTTGAGATCCCCGGAGGTCTGGGCTGACTCCGGGCGTGAATGGAGCCCACTGGGCCTTCCAGCCTCCAGACAGGGGATGAGGAAGCTCCCAGAAGGGGTAGCTGGTGCTGAGCTGTGCCTGGTGCCCCGCCCTTGGCCTGCTGTAGAAGCATTTTCCAAACACCTTCCCCGTGTCTCAGCACCCTGGTAGATGTCGAAGTCTGTAGTCACAGTAATGCCTACTTACACAGGTTCAGCCTCATCTTCATAATGTAAAAACGTGTCTGTATTTCCTTTCTCCAACTCTAATATGAATTTCTTGAGGGCCCAGACGGGGCACTAAATCTCTTGGTACACTTTACAGCAGGCAGCACAGAGGCTCGCACACAGATGTTGATTGATTGGTGCCTCTCCAGTGGGACATTAGAGGGGATCCGGCCTGCTCCTCAACTTGGGTGGCTTCTCTTTCTGTCCTGCTAGATTCCTTGAGGCAAATGATGAACTAGAAGTGAGCAGCTTTTGGTCCAGCCCACCAACCATCAGTTGTTGACTTCACAAACTGCCCCATCCTCCTCACTCTGATACCAACCCCACATCTGTAGAAGTCTGTCTGCTTCACCAGGCCCCTAGGCCCTGAGAGAACCCTACAGTGATATTGCTACTGGTCTATGTTGAGCTCATCAATGCACCTGCTAAAGAGGCAGCCAGGAAGGGAATGATGCCAAAGGCCCCTTCAGATGGTTTGGTACCAGGACTTGTTTCTTGCTTCTGCTGCTGCTTCCTTTTTCATAATCATCACCCTGTGGACACATAAAGCTATGGTGGAGTATAGAGAGCTCAGCACTGTCCCCTGCTCCGTCTCGTCACCTTTCATTCCCATATTCCCTCTTCGTAAAGGAAGAGGGTTAGGCAGCACCAGCAAGATGTACGAGCCTCCTCTTTTATTTCAGTCTAGATCAGATCACATATGAGAAACCCACGGCCTGCAGCCAGCCTAAAGATGTGTTTCGTTTGCCCCCATAGTATTTCAAATCGTAAAATACCACATAAAAATAGGTATCTCTGACTTCTCTTTAAAAATCTCATCTAGCAATGAGGGGCCCTACATTCCCACATGGGTACAATATTGGAGCTGAGGAGCAACTGCCCTCCTTCAATGGGGTCGCTTCCCAAATTGCCATAGTCCCCACTACTCCTTACTGTTATACTTGGCCCAAGTCATTCATTATGTAGCCTGCCTCACCCTGAAGACATCTGAGTTCTTGACCCCAGACAGGAATCTCAAGTTGGTCCTAGAACAGAGCAGGGAGCACACTCTATGGAAAAATAGGAGTATGAAACTCACCCCAAGCACTTCATAATTTACCTCAAGGGAAGCTTTGGGAACAGGAAACGCTGAAATCATTTCCTTTCCTTTATTCCAGTGGTCAAACACCAGCAACATCAGAGCTGAATTTTTTAAGAAAAGCACAGACATTGGAGACATATGGAGTGGACCCCCATCCGTGTAAGGTAAGGCCCGCATGATGGGAGCCTATGCTGACCCTGCCTTCTTAGGGGACAGCAGGCAAGGAGGGACCACGGGCCTGTGCCCTTTGCCCCTCCAATAGCTGGGTGACAGATCCCAGAGAAAGTGTCTCATTTTTAAAACTCTGGATTCCACACTGCATAATCTTGTGCTGCCACATCAATGTCGGAGGGTCTGAGGCAAAGTCAATCTAAATAACAAATGTGAAACTGAGGCCTCACTTTGGCAGCCATGGGTAATTTGGTGGAAGTGAAGACAGGAGGAATGTGGAGGGCCCCCCACAGGGAATGATCAGAGGCAGCTCAGGACTGCCCACTCTTCCCTGACCCGTAATCTAGTTTCTCTCCAAGAGTGGGTTTTATTGACTACAGCAGCGTAAGTCACTGCGCGGAACTGCAGTGGAGTCACATTTAATTCCATTATGTGCCTGTGAGAGTGAGACGGGAACCAGCCAGGGAGACTCTGCCCAGAAAAAAACCTCTGTAATTACTCACATGTGTCTGGCATTTTGGAGATGAGCTCAAGCAGCCACAGTCACTGCAGAGAGCAGTGAGACCCGTGGCCTTTTCCCATCTCTCTGTGGCCGTGTCCCTTGACTTCATCTCCGTATCTTGGTTCCTTTGATGCTCCTAGTCTCTGCCTGAGTTTCTCTCTCTACTACTGGAGACCCCGGTACTGCTAGTAAAACTGATTCTCAAACTGATCTGAGGGAGACGGTATCCAAGGGCAACAGGAGGACGTTGACCTTTTCTTTCTTATAAATGAGGGAACACCGTAAGTTTCCAATAAAAATTAAAAGTATAAATTAGAAACCAAGGAACCCAGTGATGTAGGGTGGAGTTGTTTCTCTTGGCTTCTTGGTGAAGTGATGGTGAATTGTTCTTGCATAGGATTTGGGGCTGAAACTTCAAATGTGAACTCTAAGGACATGCTGGCACTCAGGAACGCTAGTCACCTTCCCCACCCCCACAGTTCCCTATCTACCAGCACAGACTACTGCCAGATAACCCTTGTGGGTTTTTTCTTTCTTTCTTCTTTCTTTCTTTCTTTCTTTCTTTCTTTCTTTCTTTCTTTCTTTCTTTCTTCCTTCCTTCCTTCCTTCCTTCCTTCCTTCCTTCCTTCCTTCCTTCCTTTTTTTTTTTTTGAGGGGGCTGGCACTGTCAGAAGACATTCATATGAGTTTTTAACAAAAAAAAGTCAGCATATGAATATTTACAAATTAATTAGCAAAGCTTCCTAAATAATGCCCTCTGCATAATTGATGCAGTTTACCCTTCATAAATTGTTCAGATACTGTCAGCAGGAGGCCTGCATAGGACTAAAGAGAGCTTTGGAGTCATCGGGCCTCGGCTCCAGTACTGGCCTCAAACTTACTGGGGCCTTTGGAGGCTTCTCTGAGTCTCACCGTCCTCATCTGTGTGAAATCACACAGTAGGAACTCAACGACTCCCTGAACTGCTGAGTCATTTCAGGACCTTAAAGGATATAGCTGCCTAAAGACATGGTCATCAGAAGGTGCCAGGTGCCTCTGCTTTTGACTCCAAACCTACCCAGTCCTCTTGAGGCCACACAGGGTGCCCGCCTCTCCAGAGATGGGTCATAGAGCAGGGCTGTCACTGACAGCACGTGGTGGGTGGGCAGCTAAGTGGAGGTAGGTGGGGTCACCTGGGAGCTCCAGTGGCAGCCAGCCTGGTATCCAGCCCAAATCTACATTCACCCTAGGACTGTGGGGCTCCTGGCTCAGCCCTGTCTTTGATGAGTTTGTCTATCATTGGACACTGAGGCTGAAGAAAGAGGAGAAGAGGCATTTGTGGCAGGCCTTCCATGGCAGGCCCACTGCAACCTTTTGTATTATTTTCTCCTTTAATCCTCATGCCAGCCCTGAGGGGTGGATATTCTTCCTGGTTTATAGATAAGAAGATGAAAGTTCCAGGAAGCCACAGTTTACAAGGTCCTGAGTGGCAGAGCAAGAGTGTGAACTGAAGTTGTCTCCCACTATGTATTTATAAGGAGCAGAAGCCCTCAGGGGACTTCCTCTAGGGAGGAGGGGCGATGGTCATAGCACTGGACTTCCAGCCCCTTATTCCTGGGCCCTATACTTCTGCAGGCCCCACACACAGCCCTTCAGCTCATCTTATTGGGCTCCGGCTCAAGATTTCTTCAGCCTTCCTGAGCAAGAACAGTTTGGGAGCCTTTACTCTTGTCATTAAGTAGAATCACTTTAGTGATACGCTACCAAGCACTTGCCCTAATGTCGCTACAAGGAGAGCTGAAATAAGCTGGAGCACTCGGTGTAATAAATACTGATGATTTCTATTAACAGAGAGGCAATTACTGGGCCTAGGGAATCTAGGGCAGGCAGCCCTAGGGAGGACAGAAGAAGAGGAATCGTTTTGATAATTAAATGAGAGCAGAACAACGCTTTGGCTGGGCTCTGTTCTCCTGGACTGATTAAGAAGCTGCATTCTTTCTGTCCACACTGATGGTTTCTTTCTGCCCAGTGTCCTTGTCTGGCCCCGGGACCTACCAACTCTGGGTGGGACAGGCTGAGGGCTCCGATAGCTAGCTGGCTTACGATACTAGCCAAGCTGAACTTGCACAGGCTGTCTTGAGCTCTCTGCCTCTCCCCTTGGCCCCCAACTCCTGGCAGGAGCCCCAGCAGACCAAGCCTACAGCTGCTGGACGAGGATAGTGGAGCAAACCACTGGCAGCCCAGTGTTGTACCTGTTCCCCAGCCCTGACACTTCTCCAGCCTCAGGAGTCACCATCCTGTTCCTTCTAGGGTGCCCCAGGAGGGACTGGTTATTTTCCCTGGGTCTTCTGCAGGCCCAGACTGTGGCCTCCTGGCCCGTTGAGGTTTGTGGAGTGGTCGGACCCATCACAGCCAGCCAGCCTTGTTATGAGTCATAAAGGTGCCATTTACTGAGAACCTACACGTGCCAGCCACATGCATTAACTGTCTCATTTCATCTTTTCAACAACACTGCTAAGAAGATATTCTTGGCCTCTTTTAAAGATAAGAGCACTGAGCCTCTGAGGGACTAACCGACAAGTCCAGAATCACTGGTACAGATGGTTCTAGGACTTCAACCCAGAGCTGTCTGAGTCTCAATGCTGTGCTTTTTCAGTTATCATTCATGGTCTTCTTCCTTCTGGAGATATGGAATTTATCTAGGGACAAAGCAGGACTTACTGCCAGTTCTGATGGAGAACAAAGACTTAATGAGACTACTGAAATTACCATATAAAAATTTAATGTAAGTTCACCAAGTGAGTTTATGTCTGTTCTATACAGATGAGGAGAAATCTGATTTCAACAAGATCTAGGTTGGAACAACCACACGAATAAAATTACAGAAATTACAGTATCATTCCTCTGTCCTTAAAATAGGATCATTACTGTCATAATCTAGCCACCTAGTCTCCTCTCTATATAGTCTCCTCACCCTCCCTGACCTCAGAGAAGCAGAATATGAAGGATCAGTGATGATTCCCCCTCATCCTCAGGTGGGCCCCTCTTGGCTGCACTGTGGGGAGAGCATTAGGCTCACTGCTGAAATGAAGAAGTTTAGTGAAGCTACCAAGGTGGCAAGTTTCTGCCAAGATTTCCATTTCTGAGCTGTCAGGGTGTGATGCCAAGGCTCTTCCAGGGTGCTGCCTCCTCTTCATTTCCACCCTAGTTTCTTGTGGCCATGTTTAAGTATATTGAAACTGGGCGATGTTGATGACTGGCTTAATGTAAAATTTCCCGACTACGAGCTCTTTCAGGAATGGGCATAAGTGCCTGGAAGAGCATGCAGAATCTTCTTCCCTATAGTTTTAAGAATAATAAGGCTTCATCAACCCAGACTGAATTAGTTTAAGTCATGTTCTAGAGAGGGGACTGAAGGACTCTGAGAGGTACAACAACCAAGAATGTTGTGGTCTTTACTGTCATATGCTGGATGTCCTGGGGGGTGGCAGAAGACAGAAGCCTACTTCATTGTATCTGGAGGTGGGGACTGGGCAAAGGTGTCCTTACTTCCAAGAACCAAGTCAGTGCTGTGATTTCCAAAAATCCTTTTCTGGGCAGTGATCATCTTAGGGTGAACCTTTGATGATACTGAATTGATGCAGGTCAAGTTCAATGATGAGTTCCACAGGAATGACTCAGCGCAAATCCGTCCCCTCTCCAAGAAAAACACCATTGGCCATGCCCTGGCAGCACGTTATTTAGGCCATCAGATAGAAGTAGAATTTTTGAAGTCTGTCAGATTGTCTTTATTTTACAAATGAGGAAATGGAGGTTCAGAAAAATAAGTCACAGAGCAAATAAGGAACAGAGCTGGGGTCCTAAACCAAGACAGAAGCTCTTTCTACAAGGGTGAAAGTTTGAAAACAAACTCTTTACTTCAAACTGTAAAACTGAACTAAACTCTTTTGACTGGGAGCTGATATAGAGTGGAGCTGGTGATATCCGCCTGCGGCTGTCAAGACCTGAGTTTTTATTCCACCTCCTCGGTCCATCAAAGGCTCGGTCCTGTGGGTACTGATTTCATCAGGATGGGAAGGGGACAGGTTACTATTGTCTGTGTCACTTCTCGTCCTCGTTTCCTTCTCTTGTCACATAACTTGTTCTTTCACACACAAATCCCAAGGGCAGATTCACAATGAGAATGACATGTTAGATACAAGAAACTGGGCAAGTTCCAGAGGAGGTGTCAGCATGCCTGCCTGTTTGTGTTTTCATGCTGGTACAGATGTGAGGTTTCTCACTGTAATGCCAAATCCCGCTCCTCACGTGCCAGACACAAGTGGCAAACATTCTGGCTGCCCTCGGTCCCTGTGGATGTCCAGGTGCCAGGGCCTTGCAATAACTTTCATCTGCAACTGGGAGCAGCTTCAAGAGACTGGATTAGGATGCCTCAAGATGCTAGTATTACTTATTGGAATGATGGCACATCTGACTAGGGCTTATTCCCAGTTTGCTCCCTGTTCCAAATCGGCCATTCTGGTCAGGAGAGGCTGTTCCCCACTAACTCCAACAGCTGCCTTCACTCGGAGGCGTCTGGATGGTGCAGACAGTGCCAACCAGGTAACCTGGCCAGTACCACCCAGCTCGTAGGAGGACCTTCTCTTCCCTTTTCTCTGGGCAGAGCCATAGGGGTGACCCCACAGATCTCTGTTACAGGCCCGTCTCCTTACCCTTATGCCCACTTTACTTTCACCCCAGTTCCCAAGTATATCACCCAAACCTCCCTTTTCCATAGTCCCCTAACAATGAGTGACTTCTCCCACACTTTCATTTCCTAACTAGCAACATTTAAATCTGTCAACATCAGGAAAAATAGGAAAATGTTAGTTGTTTTTTTTTACTTTGAATTCAGTTCAACAAACTGAGATAAATAGTAGCAGCCATAATAATATTAACAACAACATAAGGACTAGCATGTATTGGGTACCTACTAAGCACAACCTAAGAGGTAGATAATGTTATCAACTCTAATTTTACAACGGAGAGTCTGAAACGTGGAGAAATGAAGGGCTGTGGCCCAAGTCACACAGGCAGTGGTGGCTGTGGTGCAGGTACTCTTCTTGCTCGCAGGAGTCAATGGTGCAAGGAGAGTGGCCCTACCCTGTGGCCCAGCCTCTTCCCTTTCTATTCTAACTGCTGTTTCAAGCCATCCTTTCCTCTGTAGGCCTGACCCTTCGTTTTCATCCTTCCACCTATTCTTCCTTCTCTGCCTTTCCTTTCTCTTAGCCTTGGAAGAAACCTTCCCCACTGCCACCCACTGTGCCTTCCCCTCTCGTTTTTGCTCACATAGGTACTTCCACTGCTGTAGCCACACTGGCCCCTCTGGTCCACCGCATAGCCTTACACAGTCATCTGATGAACACTTCCTGTGGGCCTGCTCTGTGAGCACAAATAAGGGAAGGTCTGCACCCTCCAGTCTGTCTTTGAGAGCCTAGAGGTCCAGGGCTTCCTTGGGTCCTGCCTACACAGTGAGCAGAAGGCCTCCCGGTGCCCTCCCTCCATCTGAGGCAGGCCACCCACCTCTCCCGGGCATTCTCCACCCTAAGGGCCAGCCTGCCCTGACCCACATTTTTGCCAACCTGCCAGGTTAGCGCTGGTGCCCACTGGCAGGGACCGTGCTTGTGTGCAGTGCTGGCGCTCAGGTATTAACCACCACCAAGCACTGATGACAAGTGGGAGAAAATCTAGCCCCGTGGCTTCACAGTATCTCCATTCAGGTTATTTTTAAACAACTTTTTGCTGTGCCCATGGATTGAATGACATTGTGTTTGGAGCCAAGTGTCAGGGTCACAACAGACACTGAGAAAAGGAAAATAATGAAATATATTAATTAGAAATGTTTGTTAAACCTATACTTAGTTTATTCCCTAGGCCCAGATATTCATACCTGTTACTCTAACTCTTAAAACAGTTTTAGGATAAAACTTAATTTTTTTCTTGAAGCAAGGCTCATAAAGCCCTGCAGAGGCCCCACTGTTCTTAGGGCTAAAGAGGCTGAAGATCTGTTGCAGGGAGATAAACCCAAGAAGAGACGAGGAGATCCTGACAGCCACGGCTCCACCTGCACACCTCACGCCAGGTGCCCAGCCCTGACTCCATGGCACCACCTAAGCTGTGGAACAGACATTTGTCCTGCACGCACATTTGGCCAGCATCCTGCCATAATTTTCTGGCCACCTGAACACGCACATCCTGACAGAGCAGGTTCTTCCCTGGGGCCCCTATCACAAAGGAAGTTCCTATGAGAGAGCATAATCCATCAACCAGCTTTGTGTGCCCTGTCCCAAACTAGAAAAGCCTGGTCCTCGTGGAGCTCATTTTCCCATGTAAGGAAACCATGCCCTACAGCTTCTGCTGTACCTTCTCCCCTCTGCTCAGGTGAACTTCAGCCTGGTGTTTACAAGTTGATGTGACGGGTGACCGGGAGGCCTCTAGGGCTGGTGATGGCTGTTCCACTTGGCCAGTTGCTTCTTATCTTCAGCCATGCTTTCTTGAAGGAGCCTAGTGTGTTGGGCCCAACATGATAATAACTGCCATATTTATTCATATTCATTTTTCTCTCTCCCTACCTTTCTCCCTCCCTCCCTCTCTCAGCTTTTTTGAGGTTTAGTTCATATATCATAAAATCCATCCTTTTAAAGTACATAATTCAGTGGTTTTTAATATATTCAGTTATGCAACCCTCCCCACTATCTAATTATAGAACATTTTATCATTTCCAAAAAGAAACCTTGTACCTGTTAGCCACCACTCCCCATCTCCCCTTCCTCACAGCTCCTGGCAACCTGTAATCTTTTTATCTTTATGGACTTGCTTGTTCATTACATTTCACATAAATGGAATCATACAACAAGCGATCTTCTGTAACTGGTTTCTTTTACATGGCATGCTTTCAAGGTTCCTCTGTGTAGTTGCATGTATCAGTACTTCATTCCCTTTTACTGCTGAAAAACATCCTATTAGATGGATGTATCACATTTTGTTTATTCATTTAACAGTTGATAGACATTTGGATTGTTTCCACTTTATGGCTGTTATGAATAATCCTGCTATCAACATTTATGTACAAGTTTCTGTGTGAACATGTTTTCAATTCTCTTGGGTACACAGGAGTGTACTTGCTGGGTGATATAGTGGCTCTATGTTTAACAACTTGAAGAATTCCAAACTGCTTCCAAAGTGCAGTGCCATTTTACATCCCACCAGCAAGGTCTGAGGGTTTGCCATTCTCTTTGGATGTTCACAACAGCCTCCTGAGATTGGTACCATTATAATCTACAACTTACAGTTAAGGGCACTGGGTCTCAAAGAAGGTAAATAGGAAATGCCATGCTCTCCCGTGACCTACTGCCAAGTATTAACCCTGTTTTGTTGATGTCCCTCACCCTTTCACCTCTATGCCTGCATCACCCAGATGAGAGGTCTTTCTGTGTTGCAGGATGTATCAGGAAATGCTGCATTTCTGGCCTTCACGCCTTTTGGTTTTGTTGTTCTACAAGGAAACAAGAGAGTCCACTTCATAAAATGGTGAGTGTCTTCATTTCCAAAATAGGCATTTTACACCTCACCAACTAGGAAGGGCTGTGGTTCCCATGTCCTCTGTCTGTGATTGGGCACCCGTAATGCTGAAGGTAGTGGTCTCTTCCTAGGGATCCTATTCTTCCCGAGGGGTGTTCCTGAGAGCCAACAGCCTCTCCAGAGAAAGAAAGGGTGTGGAGGGTTGATTTCTGGGTAGGATGAGAGCCCTGGGGCTAGAACCAATGTTAGGGAAGCAAAGTTCCCATGAGAACCAAGACCTTGGGACTGTCCCCCACTGAGGGCCCTAGCATCTGTGTGAATGCTTACTCCCTTACCCACTCTCCAACGAAGAAGGGGCTCACAATGAACCCTGGGGCAAACACCCTCCTTGGGCCAGTCCCCACTGTAGGCACTGCCTACAAGAGCACAGATGCTGTCTTTTCTTATCCCTCTTTAGAGTTTTGGTGTTCTCAGCCTTTAGGAGTCACATCCCCACTTTCCCCTCTTCCCCTCCCACTCCCATTTCTAGAGGCAAGAGGCACTGCCTCAGCTGAAGCTACTCTGAACTTCTCTGTCCCATCTGTTTGGCGTCTGTTCTGCTGCATGGCTCTGGGAGGTGATGCTGTGCACACTCTGGTTTGTTGATGGCCACTGACTCTCCTGGAGACCCTTTTTCTGGCCTGTACAAACATGCTTCAGCCTCCTCAGAACATGTTGTACGTTCTACTACTAAGCCCCTGTGATTTCTGTACCTTCTTGGTACAGAAACTGGCCAACTCCTCTCATAGGCTTGGACAAGTGGCTTTCCTTGCCCCAGCAGAGGTCAGCCGGGGAAGCTTGCTCCTGTCTTGGTTCCTTTGCCTTCTCCAGAAGAGCTAATGGGAATCTGAGGACAGGGCTGCTTCCTGGCGAGCTTTCTGTGAGGGGTGTGGCACAGCATCTATCTATTCTATGTCCTCTTCAACTCTCCTGCTGAGCTTGTGGACACATACCACCTTTTTAGCCCTGATTTATCTTGTGGAGATTGGCCATGTGATGATCAACCAGAGTGCTAGTGAAACTGTTCCCCAGACATGCCCAGCCAGCTGCTATTCCACAGGAAAACAGCTACTTCACAGGGCAGCCTGCTGCCCCAGCACACCTGTTGGCTGGGCACTCTCAAGTTGGTCCACTCACTGTGCTTTGGGTGAAAACGGTGAGGGTATGGGAACCCCTATCCAACCAAATACTTCTCCAAAAAAGACAATGAGCAGGATCAGGCCCCCACTCTCCCAGTGAGGGGCACCTGCCCCCTGGATACAGATGGGTTGTCTGACTGGGATAGCTGCCTCACGAGGTCCCTAGTAGGGGGCAGGTTTGGCTAGAAACATGTAGGACACGCCTGTCACAGGGACCTCTGCAGTCCTGAAGAATCCCTGCCCCTCCAGAAGCTCTGATGCTCAGTCGGCTGTCCTGGGCCCGTTTCATTCTCACATCCCACTTCAGGAAATCTCCTCTTCACTAGGTCTCAACTTTAATAGATGCAAACCCAATCTCACTTCTAATAGAAAACTATTTCTTTCCTGTCCTACTTGTCGAAGCCTACGTGATCTGTGTGCTTGCTTGTATTTTAACCAATTGATATTTACTGTATTCTGTGTGTACAAGATCAATTGACTGGGAGGGAATCAAGCAGGGAAGGAATACACTGTGGCTTGTATTAGTGCAGAACTGGTGGTCAGAGTTGTGAACTCATCCTGACACAGCCATGATTTCCAAGGAACAAGTGACCTTCCTCTGTCCCGATTTTTGTCCAGTAGTAAACTGAGTATATGGTTCTCACTACCTTTCTGCTACTTCCTAGGATATTGAGGAAATCTCAAAAATTGCAAAGAGGAAGAATCCAAGTGGAGGCAGAGGTGCATGGTCAGATTTCCTTGGGGATCCCAGCTGGGTAGAACAATAAGGACTGTGCCCCCAGTGAGGTGGGGGAGCCTTCGGACTCCAGAGGGCAGCTGTGTCAGGCAAATGAAAAGGAAGTGAGGCAGAACCGATGCTGAGGCTTTGTTCCCTGGCTCTCAGGGACACCCACCTAAGACCCTGGTCATCTTTCCATTTTGTAAATGTAACCGAGGCTGCGAGCAGTTTGTGGAGGTGAGGTCTAAGCCGTGCCATGTATAGTAACCATGTCACTTCTTCTGATTTGTCTGTCCCACGGGTGATGTACCCCAGTATCCTGTTTGCCTCTTTTACTGCAGCCATTCACTGGGCTGGTGGCTTCAAGGATTTTTCTACAAAAACCCCTAAGCCCCTTTCCTGGTCAGTACGCTGCATGACTGTTCCATGTAATCTGTTCTCTCTCTTTGGTATGTTGCCCCACACCCCTCCGTGAGACCATCTGACATTTGTCTGCATTAAACTGCATTTTCCATCCAGTGGCACAGTCACCTGAAAGACGCAACTCCCTCAGAACCTGGTTGCATTGTTTTTCATTATTTGCTGTATCTTGAACTTTGGCTTCATCACCTACCTGTGACACCTTACGTTTGATGGTCCCATCCAGATAATGCACCTCTGTTATGAAGCAAATCCTGAAATGGCCCAGGACCACTCTTCCTAGACTCACGTCCCATGCCAATGTTTCCCATTTACAGCCACTATTGATGAGCCCAAAATTCTCCTATCACCCTATTATTATAGTGTGATTGACCAGAAAACTGTGGATTGAACTGTTTCAACCGTTCTCTAAGGCCACTGCGCTGCTGTCTTGTTTCAGTTCCAATTGTGGCTAAAACTGTGTCTGTGCCTGGAGCCCCTTCCAGTTGGGGTGGGCTGTGCATCTACAAGACTTAGTTGTGAACAAGCAGACTACAGCGAGGTGACTGGTATTTTCTTTGTACTTCTAGGAATGAGGTGACCAAACTGAAATTTGAAGGAAAGACTTTTTATTTATACGTAAGTCAAAAAGAGGTGAGTACTGGCTTCCTTCTTTTTAGGGGCATTGGGGTGCTGGGGTGGTTCCTGATGGCCAGGGCTGAACCAAAGTGGCCCAACCAGGTAGAGCTAAGCAACTTGCATGCTAAGCTAAGACCAAAGTCAAGACCCAGAGGTGAGGGATGGAGAAGTGGCCAGGCCCTGGAGCATAGGACTCTCTAAGGGATGCTAATGACACCCAGAGGTTCCATGCCTCTAGGAAATGCAGTCACAGTAAGATTCTTTTGCTTCCATATAAAAATTCCAAGAAGATAGTCTTTAAAAAAAGAAGAAGAAAAAGAGAATTTCAGATATGAGTGCCTCTCTCTCAGGTGAAGGTTCTCTTGCTTCAGTTTGTGTCACTGAGACTTACTCTGATTGAACCTGCCAGATGTGAATACAGAGAACGCAGCTCTGCCCCAGTGGGTCCCGCAGGCCTTCTCTTCCAACTAGCTGGCTGCCAGACAGCCCCTTCCCCATCTGCAGCCTCTCCCAGAGGGTCATGGGAGCACTCAGACAGCTTAAGGGTCAGTGTCCTGGCTTACATCACTCTTCACTTCTCAATCCACACTCAGCTGTTTCTATGTGGGATTTTTTGTAGGAAAAGAAAATTATTCTCACATATTTTGCTCCAACTCCAGAAGCCTGTAAGCACCTCTGGAAATGTGGAATTGAGAACCAAGCCTTCTACAAGTGAGTGGACACACAGCATGGGGACTGTCATCAGAGTCTTCATAAAAGCTACTGTTAGAGGAATGATGGGCAGGAAACTTTGAGAAAGGAGATGTGAGATGATAAGGCTGTGCCTTCCTTATAAAGTTCAGATCATTTTTGGGGTGTTGGTCTGTATCTGTTCAAGTGACAGAGTTGAGGTCTGGGAATGTGTTTCAGCAGAGTTTCCCAAGGGGTCTGCCTTATGATGTCCTTGGACAACTCCCAGTGGCAAAGCAGTTCTGGATCTTTTCAGGATAAGCCTGGACCAGAAAACGCTCATAGGTGCCCAACTTGAATCATACTGGCCCCATGGAGGCATCCAGAACCCTGGGAGACCAGAGTACAATAGCTCTATAAAGCAACAGGTGCAGCCCAGAGGCAGTTCCCTGAGCCTTAGATTCTGGGGCCCGCTCCCCAGTGGGTGGCCTGGTGTTAATTAAGCTGGAGTTGATTCCAGCCCTTCCTGGAGTGTCACTGCCAGAGGTGTTGCCAGTGACAGGCCAAGTGCCCAAGAGCCTGGGATGGGGTAGCTGGAGTGGGGCAAGGACTTGTCTGGTACTAAGCCAACTTTGTGCCAAAGATAACAACTTCACTTACCAAAGGACTTTATAAAGTATATGAGGCTTTTGTGCTCAGTTTTCTGTGCTTAAAAAAAGTGGTCACAAAGGGATTAGGGAACAAAGAAATAGCCCATCAAGAAACTAGGGTTATACCAGATAAAGTATGTTTCACTAAAACCCTTGGTTTTGTTTTAAAAATAGAATGCAATGATTTATGCTTTAATAAGCTGTATCTTTCTTAATGAGGACAACACAAGACAAGAATGTGTGGTATATTCTGCCCCTGACTGGAAGCTGAAGGATCCTGGAGAGAGTGGAATTGCTGAAGGGAAAGGGGAGGGACTATGTTCCTCCTCAGTGAACAGACTCTACTATGGGATGCAGGCCCTGTTAGTAGGGCCATGGCCCCAGAGGCTGTTTCTTGAGCAGGCTCTCTGAATTGCTTAATAATTTCTATGCATTTGATACAGAATGAGGGATGAACTGAATGGATGACCTGAATTCTGAGTGGTCTTCATCGTCTCATGAAGGAGAACATACTCAGAAAAGGCTTTCCACATGGTCAAATTTCCCTCTGGTTCAGTCCCTGGCTACCCAAGGAAAGATAAAAAAAAAAAATTTCAGTACCATTTCTGGAGGTCTTTATTTTTCTGTATCATGGGAATAGAATCATGCTTCCAAAACGTGACCAGACTCAGCTTCTCAGTACTTCCATTAATAGAGGAAACCAAGGTTGTTCTCCACTGTTTGTCCAATAACTTAATGTTCTAATTAAGTGTTAAAAGCCTTTAGCATGGGTCAGATCCTGGGTCAAATCAAGTCCCTAGCAGCAGCCACTTTGGCCTCTGAGCATCTCTCGTGTGCAGATCCCTGGCCGTTCCCTCGGCCCAGTGTCAGATTCAAGAACGTGCTCATGCAGAAGAGCAAGTAGGCTGAGCCTCACAGATCCCTGAGATAGGTGGGGATGGTGACACTGTTCATGGATTATGGCTATAGCTCCCCCAGTATTCATGTCAAAGGCTTCAGACCTAGATCGGTTCCTGGCTGGCTTAGCACTAAGGTAAGGGCCCCCAGGGTGTGTTGTGGGCTGAGTCGGGTCTGAGGAGACTTCACTCTGGGCAGTTCTGCCTAAGCTTCCTTTTCCAAGTGGGACCAGGGAAGTCACCCAAGAGAATATTTTACAGTGTCCGTGGCCTTCCAGAGTCTCCACATCAGCTATCTACAGGCTTGAAAGTGATGTTCATGGGCATTCTGGGGAAGGGAGGATGGTTCCAAGTTCAAATAAATGATGAAACTTTCATTAGAGTTAAGTTAGCTTCTTTATTTCAAGACTTCTCAGATTCTTTAATATACTCTAGAACTTTTCAAGATGGAATAGGAAGAGCAGCCCCTACTCTTTTCCACCCACAATTACCCAAACATGGACATCAATCATCAAATGTAACTGGAAAGGACTCCAGCTCCATCATTTTATAAAGACTGAGACTAAGAGAGGAAAAGAAATTTACCCTAAGGTCAGTCACACTGCTAATCAGTGGCCTGGCTGAGTGTCAGTGGGTGACATTCTATTATTCCCCCAGACCATCATCCCTAGCACTTATTCTGTCCCCCTGGTGAACATCACAAGGCACTCTGGGGAAAACCTCGCTTTCCTGCCATGAAAGTGGGTTTCAGTATGACTGTCCCTGTCACTGAGGCTGTGAGTACAGACCTTGGGTCCTAAAGGAAAGCCTGAGATAAATGGGGCTGTGAAGGGCCTTTTGCTAAGTGTTTCCTCAAGCAGTCTTTGGAAGGAGCTGGTAATGCTCTGCCTTTGCCTGTGAGGCAGTTGCAGGCAATCTGTCCCATTGGACTTTGCCTTATTGCAGGCTGGAGAAGTCAAGCCAAGTCCGCACGGTGTCCAGCAGCAACTTATTCTTTAAAGGGAGCCGGTTCCGATACAGGTAAATAGTGACAGTAAGTAACCGTTATCGACCTATTTTCAGACTTTTCTCTCCAAAAGAGTGGTTCAGTGGTGCTTCTCCTTAAGAGCAAATAAACTGGAAACCTCCGGGAAAGCCTGAGGTTTCCATCAAATTCTGACTCCTAACCCTTTGACTGTTTCTTTACATCCCTGCAGCTGTTGGTCTGTAGGGCTTAAAATGTGTACCTTCTCCTCCTGTCCTATGACAGCGGTAAAGTAAGAACTGTAACAGTAATTCTTTCATGTCTGTCTAGAGTTCTCTTTTTTTACAATATTTTCAGAACATGCTAGGCAATGGGGAATCATTCCTAAATGAGACTAGAAAATCTTGAAGCCTCCAGGGGCAGAGAACTCTTTAAGATCAGCTGTCAGGACATCTTAGAACTCTTTACCCCAGGAAGCAAAATTTTCTAAGTGACCTAAACATTAGGAAGGGGTAGGCCAAAGAGGCCATTTCTGATTCAGCCAAAGTAATCTGAGGCTTTGGAGAGGACCCCATCCTGGAACATTTGTCTCATTTCTTGCCGCTTGTTTTATTATACTACTTATAGTGGCCGAGTTGCAAAGGAAGTAATGGAGTCAAGTGCCAAGATCAAACGGGAACCACCGGAAATCCACAGGTAGGCTGCCAGGGCTTCCCCGACAACCAGTTCCAGCTCAGGTCCCAGAATTCAGAAGAGCCAATGGTTTGAGTAATTTGAAGATTCTGGCCACATCCCCCCCCCACCCCTGCAAAAGGGAAAGGGGAACAGGGCAAGAGGGTGAAGAGACCCATCTCAGATAAAGGCATGGGGAACCCTCCGAATCTGGCATCCCTGAGCTTGGATAGAGAACGAGGGAGGACGGGCTAATGGAGACAGTACATCAGACCCAGGAGCCACCTTCCTGGGTAATTCTCTACTGTCCTCCACAGCCCTGAAATTGGTCATTGACCATGGATGACATTTCTAAGCAGCAAGATTTCATTGGTTGTGAAATCAATTATAACAGGATGCCAGGTGTAGCCCCAAAGCCCTGTCACGCTAGGTCTAAAATAGTTTTGCAATCCATGCTTCATGTATAGCTGTAAATCATGAATTTCCAGAATCCCATCTTCTAGAACCTGATAAGACCTAGAAGGAATATGATTGGCCAGTAGGGCAAGGGTTTGCCAACCCATCTGACCTCTGGGAATGAGAGCATTATTACCTGCCCCTTCACACACAGCCCCCTGCCACCAGCTGCCTCTGTCAGAAGTCGGGGAGGCTGCCGTATCCATTTTCAGGAGCACTCCATATCCTGGGCTACTACTCCCTGACCATTCTGCCTAGAAACCAGTGGCACTGTTGCCACACTAAAGAAAGGTTCAGGTGGGCTCAGACATAGGGAGGTGGATGAGTTTGAAGCAGTGTCTCTGACTGGGATCCATGGACTAAAGCAAAAAGCAGGTATTAAAGATTTAAAAAAAAAAAATACCACCAGGCAATTCTAGTATCTGCTCCTGATGAGTCCTGACCACACCCATCTGTACACTGAGTTAAGTATTCTTTTTCTTGAACCTCAGAGCTGGGATGGTTCCCAGCCGCAGCTGTCCCTCCATAACCCATGGCCCAAGGCTGAGCAGCGTCCCCAGGACCCGGAGAAGAGCTGTTCACATCTCCATCATGGAAGGTAAGCATGAGCGCTAGAGATGAGCACAGGTTCCTCTGAGTTGTGACTTAGACCAATTCCACTCAGGGGCCTTGAAAAGAAGTGAATTTATAGTAGACACAGCAAGTTTCTCCAATGTAGGGAGAAGGTTCCACCCAGTGGATGCAACACCAGGTGGGTGTCAGGGGAAGGGGAATCCCGGCCAGCCCTGCTAAGCTGTAGTTCAGGAGTGGGTTGTGGAGCTGAGGGTATTTAGAGTAGACTTTTGGGAAAAAGTGTATGTGAGATTCTACCAGGTTCCAGGCAGTTCTGAAATTGCTTTCCATCAAGAGGCTTTTCGCTTGTTTTCCTGATCTGACCAGTCTCCACAGCTTAATGATCAGGATAGCTATAGTTAGCTATAGCTAACTGCCACCACCTTTACTTCAGCTGTAGAAATCTATCTTCTTGCTATCTGAATTCTTTAACATTATCTCAGGAAATCCAATATGCACCATCTCTCTCTACTCTTCCCTCCCTTTGGAGTAGGTAAAAGTGGAGAGAGACAAAGTCTGTGTATCTTCACTGATCCGCATGCCCCAGTAGCCTGAGGCTGATACCTCTCCAGTCTCTGGGCCTTAATACCTTTAGGTGACTCTCCAAATATTACCCTCCGGCTGTTATTACTGACCCAGCGTGCCCTGCAGATTTAAAGGTATAAAGTTCAATGTTTTCAATTCTCGATGATGATGGTTTGTAGGACCTCAGATCTCAAGCAGCAGGAAATAGCAGCAAAATTATTTCAAATTTGTCACTGTCCTAGAGGCTAAGGAGGAAAGGCACTTTGCTCTTTCTAAAGGAATGCTGCTTATTAATGAAAATGAAGAACTGCTCAGGTTAGGTGGGCTGTTGCTCTGTTGCTCCTGTGAGAGGAACTCTGGTTTGTGTTTAGGATTTTAGGATGTTTCACTGACTTTGCATCACCTGAGTATGGTTCTCTCAGGGTTGAGAACCCTGGTTGGGCAACCACCATCAAGTGCCTTAATTATTTGAGTATCTTTGTTGCTCCATTTGTAAAAAGGGGACATCTCCCTTGCTATGGTTTCCAAGGAAGCTGATGTATGCAGAAGTAATTTAAAGAGATTAAAGTACATACGGGGCAGGCAGCAAGCACAGTGCAGAGTCCTGGTCAGGAAGTCAAAGATGAGGTTCAGATCAGAGGTCTGCCATGCACTTTCTGAGAAAGGTTGCTTAACCTCTCTGAGCCTGCTGTCCTCACTGCAGAGTGGGGTGTGGATGTGGAAGTGTGCCTCATAAACAACCAAGTCTAATCACTATGCAAGGTATGGAATTATTGAGGTCTGATGGTCATCAGACACAGCATCCTGGTGTTCCCTCCTGTCTTAGGCTAAGTGGAAGAACTGAGCACAGCTCTCGCTGTTCTTTTGGTTGTTCATCTCAGGAAACTGGAATTTCTTTTTCTTTTTGGAAGAAACATAACTTTCTCCCCTCTCTGAACCCTCTTCCTATCCATTCTGAGGCTGAAGCCACCAGGTTCACCCCAGTTAAGAGGATGGGACATAGCCTATTTCCAGCCCCAGAGCTACCTCCTCACACTTCAGAACAACTCAGCCAAAGCCCAGTGTCTTTGTAGTTTCACATCCTGGATTTTCTGGGACTGTCTTGATTTCCCTTATCCTCTGAAACTGCTCCCTGCCCTGTCCCCTCACTCTCTGAGAGGTCTGGGGCCCCTATACGGGCCTCAGGGAAACAGCTACAGGCTGGGGAAGCGTTACTTTTTATGGCTCTAAGTGCTTCTGACTGAACCCAGTCCCCTGATAACGCAGGCCTCTCCAAGCTGCTCCTTCCCTGCAGCTCAGCCTGCTCTGAGGCTCGTGGAGCCAACCTTCTCTCTCCAGCACAGGAGCTGCCATAGCATGAGGTCCAAGAAAATCCTTTGTCCCTAGTTGGTTTTCCATCCTTTCCCTCTGTATCTCCCTGCCTGGCTGGTTGGTTTCCACTGAAGAAGTATCTACCTTCCTGGGCCACCATGGGGAAGAGTCTGATTAAGATTCACACCAGAGTCAGCGTTCAGCTCCGGTTGACTAACCACTGCCTTCGGCCCCTGAGTGTGCGCATCCTGAGGATGGGGCCCCGGCTCCAGGCTAGGCTCCTGACCACTGTGCCCCCCGGCCCACTGGGAGCCTCCTCTGGGCAAGGCAAGCAGCTGGAGCATCTCCAAGGTAAAAAAGACAATCCTGGTTTGCTGTGCCACTCACCCTGATCCCACCCACAGCACGTACCCCATCCATCCCAGATCAACAAGTTTGATGAAGGGGTGAGGCGGGATGGTCATTTATAGTGAAACCTGAAGTTCTGTACAGGGCTAACCTGACACAGGAATGATAACCGTACAGGTGAGGTCTGCTGAGGGAACAGAAGACTAACATTTACTGAGAAAGAAATTGTTTGTCAGGCACTCTATTAGTAATGCATACATATTCATTAACTTGTCTACTGAGAGCACCAACAATTCAGTATAATGTGGCTTCTGGTGTCCCTCTGATTTGTTCTCTCTGATGTCACAGCCTTTGCTTCTCTCCTTTCCCCGCTTAGGTCTAAATTGTACGCCAAGCTAAGCTTGCATTGAAGTGGCTTCTGGTAGCTAAGCTTGTCATACTTTGGAAAATCTGGCAGTCAGAGCAGTCCTTGCAAGGGGACAGCCCCTTGAAAGTGAGGTGCCCTGTGCAGGGGAGCTGAGGTTCCAGAGAAAAGGGGCACTGGAGGAGTGGTTGGGAAAGGAGCTGAGCCAGCAACATGCATGATCAGACCTGAAGGTTGTTTTGTCAGGGACCCTTTATACACCCCAAGGTTCATGTTCCGCATGCTGTGCATGCACACGGGGAAGTAAGGGAGGAATACTGGGGAAAACAAAACAGATTGAAGGAGCATCAAGAGGTTAAGAATAGGAACAGGCTCTTAATTTCACATTATTGCACAATAGTTTCTTGGGCAATTAGGACCCAGATCTGAGGTGCAGTCTGTTGACTTAATTCATCGCGGCCTGTGGTTCCACTCCCCAGAATCCAACCTGTGACCATCAGCACCATGAAATGTAAAGATTCTTGGAATCTCTCCCTGCTTTGTCATTAACGACCACATGACTTTAGGCAAGTTCTGTAACCTCTCATTCTTCCTCATAGAGTTGTTGAAAAGTGTAAAACATACTAATTAAAGATTTTAGCATAGAGACAAACACAATACAGCTAAGACTATAAGGAATTTCTAAAAGCAAAAGTGAGAGATGCAGCAAATATACTAATTGTGAGATGATGGGGGAGTATTAGTGGAGAGGATAATGGGGCTGCCATCACCTCCCCAAACCTCCACCCCTTGTTCATAACCCAGATTTCAGGGTTTGTTCCTCTGGAGAATCCTTAACTGTGCTGTGTTGAGATAGGCTTCAGGAAGCTGGGCAGGCTGGCCACCTGGGTACAAATGGCTACACCACAAGGGAGCAAAGGAAGATGCAGCACTTCTGAAAGGTTACTCTAGTGCCTTTTAAAAGACCTCTGGGCATATGAAGCTAGCCCTGAACCAGAAGACTCCCTAATCAGCCCTGGTGAGGTCAAACCCTTACCCATCTGGGAATCTGGTTTAGTCTGGGGCAGTAAGAGTCAGTTTCAGAGCAACAGAAGGGGGCTGGCTTCTCTTGTCATAGCCACAAAGACAGGGAGAGCCACTCTGGCACCAACATGGCCCGGAATGGAAAATGCAGAGGTTGAACCTGAAACAAGAAGCCATTTCCGTGAGAGCACTGTGATGTGGGCCATACTCGGTGACTCTGAGTCTACATCCTCTGGCTTTAGTAGATGTTGTTTGGTTGAAGGAGTAACCAGCTCCTGTTTTTCCCTACCAGAGCATGAGCTCTAGAAAGAGAGAAATGTTCCACCTGAGAAAGTAAAAAGATAGTAAGTAGTTTTAGGGGCCAGAGATGCTTTCTCCTAACAAATGTTAAGAGAATTTCCCCAGACCCAACAAGATCTTCTCAAAGACCACTCTGTATTCTAGAATATCTAAAATAGGGGAGCTGTCAGCCTACTCTGGACCCTGATTATACTAAGGTAAAAAGAGAGGGAGCTGGCCCAGATGACGTCCCTTCTCCATGAGAGAGAGCACTTAAAAAGAGTAGATAGGGTTTTCACATCCCACAGAGTCAGGACAGCTAGAACAGGAAGCTGAAGAGACTAATAGCAATTGCAGAAATCCAAAAGATGACCTCATGAGCTCAAGGAGCTGCACAATAGGTTGTCAGGACACTCAGCTCCAGAATCAATATAAGATGAGGCCCCACTGGGCAGAACACAGTCTTATCCTCTCTATTCCTACCTCTCAAGGCCCTCAGCCTAAGAAGCAAATGAGCTCCCTGAACCATGGCTTCAGCTCTGGATCAGGGAATCGTATGTGATTCGAAATCTCTTTCAAATTGGGGCTGAACCCAGAAGCAAGAAAAGTAAAAACCTTTAATAAATGTGGCCTAAACTATAAGCAAAGAGAACAAAGAGTGCACTGGGAAAGAAACCCTCCTCTTCATGTTCCTTTTGCCTTTCCAGGTCTAGAGTCTCTCCGGGACAGTGCCCATTCCACCCCAGTGCGTTCCTCCTCCCACGGGGACACCTTCCTGCCTCACGTGAGAAGCAGCCGGGCAGACAGCAATGAGCGGGTTGCAGTGATTGCAGACGAGGCCTACAGCCCTGCAGACAGCGTGCTGCCCACCCCTGTGGCCGAGCACAGTCTGGAGCTGATGCTGCTTTCCCGGCAAATCAATGGAGCCACCTGCAGCATAGAGGAGGAGAAGGAGTCTGAGGCCAGCACCCCAACTGCTGCAGATGTGGAAGCCCTTGGGGGAGAGCTCAGGGCCCTGTGTCAGGGGCACAGCAGGCCAGAGGAGGAACAGGTGAATAAGTTTGTTTTAAGTGTCCTCCGTTTGCTCCTTGTGACCATGGGACTCCTCTTTGTTTTGCTACTCCTCCTGATCATCCTTACTGAGTCTGACCTTGACATTGCCTTTTTTCGGGATATCCGCCAGACCCCTGAGTTTGAACAGTTCCACTATCAATACTTTTGTCCCCTCAGGCGATGGTTTGCCTGCAAAATCCGTTCAGTGGTGAGCCTGCTCATTGACACTTGAGAAGGCATGACGCCTCCCATTAACTAGCCAGGTGGACCAAGGAGCCCGGCTACCCATTCCCACAATGGGAACCATCGCGGAACCATCGGCACATGTACCAAGTCCTCCTCTCATGACTCAAAGTCCACAGCCTAGGAGGGTCGTTTCCCAGAAGAAGGGGATAGGCTCATGCCCTGTCCAAACAAACTGGGAAAGCTTATTTCCTTCAGAGGTTCTTTCAAGAAAGGCTCAGCGACTCTTATTTCTCATGCTCCCACTTTGCAGGATAACTTTTGGTTTCGAATTTCAATTTTTCATAGATGTGTGTTATTTTGAAAGTATCAAATAAAATAATTTATTTTACTATTACTGATTATCACAGTAGTGTCACCTCACAGATGGGACACTAGTTGAAGACTAGAGAGCTGCTGTCTTCTGTATTCTGCAGGAGCTCTCCTACTAGGTTCTGGTAGACTCATCACTGCAGCCATAGTGGGACAGGCCAGGGGTCTGAACAAGGGGCACTGTCTAAGTTTCCTTGCCAGACAGAGCTTTTAGAAAAGTAAACATCCATGTAGAGTAATTAAATGGAACATTGCTTCTTATGATGGTCTGAGTTGGATTTTCTTTTCCTTTTTTTTTTCAAATCTGAGCAGAGTGGGCATCTGAAGGGACCACCGCTACAGCAGCAGCAGCAACAGGGGTGGGGTAAGTCTGTCCCCTTAGACTAGATCCTAGTGGGCATCACCATGAGTTTTGTATACTGAACTTAGACTCTCTGATTTTTTTCTGAAGAACCTCAAGACTTTTATAGTGCTCCAGAGGCATTAGATGAATTCAGTGGTCAGTGGTACCAGATAAGACTGTCAAAAATGTCAAACAAAATATAGTTAACAGAAACCAGAGCTAAGGTACCTGGGAGACTGTTGAGATTCAGAGAGCAGTACTTATTTTGTACACCCACAAAAAAAAAAAAAAAACTATGTCAATTTATATTTTAACAATGAAATGTTATTTTCTTATCAATTCATATTTTGTTTTTACTTTGTGGATTAAGAAAATAGAACCTGATGAACTAAACGATGCAAGAAAGAAACTGATCCTGAGAATGAAAAACTTCAGAAAGTAGGATTCCAAGATCAACAAACAGCCTTGGAAGGGACCAGGAAAAGAATCTTTTAAAATAGGAGTTCTAAGAGATGCCTACCAAGAACGAAGGTGACCGTGACACAAACCAACACATAGATGTAGAAATACTGCCCCCTAGGGTCATCCTCTGCATCAGGAAAAGTTGTAGGAAAGCACTTGACATCCTTGCTGAGGGAAGCCGTGGAGTCATGCAGAAGCGCAGCACGTGAAGGGTGAGTGTGGGGTCCGAGGCCCGAGCTTGGCAACTATTACAACCACTCACACACACGATCTTGTTTTCATCTCAGGGAGAGATTTCTAAGTCACCTGGGGCCTGAGGACTTACTTATGGATGGTCAGTGGACAAATGCCTGAAACCTATACAACAGTGAAGCAGCTGCCAACACCCTATAATGTTGGGCAGCCCCAAATGCAGAACAGAATGAGTCACTTTTAAATTTGCTCTCTTTTAGTTTGTCCCCTGAGATAGCAGAACCATGTCCATGTGTAGAATACAATAGCCTTGGAATAAATGGGGCCTTTTTTGGGAGAAAAGGGCGTAATTTTAAATGCCCTTTCATCTAGACCAGGGGTTGGCAAACTTCTGTAAAGTGCCAGATAGTAAATATTTTTTTATTTTGGTTTTGTGGGTCTTACTCTGGCGACTACTCAACTCTGCCGTCCTAGCACAAAAACAGCCATAGGTAATACGTAAATGAAGGAGTATGGCTGTGCTCCAGTAAAACTTTATAAAAAGAGACGATGAGCTAAATTTGGCCCACAGGCCATAATTTGCCAACCCTGATCTATGTAATAAAACTGTTCCTTACTATGATATTAATAGAAAGAGGGTTGGCTCTGCTCCAATTCCTGATGTGTTTTAAAGATCCAGGGCCACTTCCCAGTGGAGACAATGGGGTTGCATGTTTAAAGGGTGCTCGAACAAACAACCAGCAAAGAGATGTATGAGGCCAAGTTGAGCAAGACCCAACTACTGGAATGCTATATAACACGGCCAGAGTCTAAGAATGGAAGAGGGCCTGTCTGATCATTTCCATACCAGCAACAATTTGGGCAGAATTACAAACATCTATTTACCAAGTGACAAGACAAACAGATCCTAGTAAAGATTAAGGATCACTTAGAAGCAACAAGCCACTGCCAGTTGCAATCTACACAGGAAAGGTTTTATTTAGCACAGGACTGAAGGGAAAAGTAGACTCAGATGAAAAGGCTGTCAGAAGATAAGGGGGCTGGTTTTAACCTGGATATCTACTGTCTTATGCAACATAGCAGATTACCTTTTAGTGTTAGTGTTCCTACCTCAGTCTGTAGAATATGGTGTTTCTATGCAGTGAGTGATAGCCTTGACTCTGACCTTTCATATTCACATTAAAGAAAAAGATGCAGTATTCCATTTCCTGGTACTTTGTGTCTATAGTTCTACCAGTACAATAGTCCATACCACTTCCAACAGCTGGATTTTCTCTGTGTAGAAACTTTCAGGTTAATTTTTTTCCAGGGCTTATCCCTGAAGATACAGATAGAAAAGTTTCCTTCAATTTGCTTTTCAAATATTGCTTGAATAACAAACCTCCTTTTTTGGTGACTAGTCTTTTTTGCTATCCCCCCCATCATTAAAAATTGTTCAAGTTTTTAACCTGGGTATACTGTGTCTTACTATGTTTCCCATTTTCTCTCAAAATTAGTTTCATCTCATTGTAGAAAAAGCAATGGTTTCCATAGCTTCATCTATCAAAGGAAATAAAACTCTTACTAAAGAATAGTGTACTGCATCTTTAAGCAGTGGAGGGTAAACTACCTGCAAATGTGAATTTCTTAGTTTCATTAAAAATATATATATAGTTGTTAACCTTTCGTGTGCCAAAAAAATCTAAGTTACATTTTCCTTCAAAGCAATGTACTACTTTTTTCTACATATCCAGTATGTAGTTAGCATAAAATCATTGGTGCCATGAAAATTATTTTTAAACTTAAATAAATATTTAAATATCAGACGAGTAGACGCTTTCTTTTTTAACTTACAGCCTATCTCACTTTCTCCTCAAAGCTACCAACACTAAGTAAAAGGATACCAATGGGATTTACACAGCTGAATGCTATTCATGATTAGAATCAAAATAATCAGAAACTAAGTATGAAATAATTTTTTAAAAGGACGTCTTTTTTCTGAGGAGGAAAACCAAGAAGTGATTTCACCAAGGTTACATAATCTTAGAGCCCAAAGTAGACTCTAGATGGTCCAGCTTCTAGAACATCCTGGACTAAGAGAACAGAAAACACGTCCTATGAAGAAATAGAATATCACCACCACAGTAACAAACCTATTTACAACTTATAGAATACATTCCTATGACATCTCATCTGAATATGTAACCATCACTCTGTAGCTACAGGATTGGTAATCTACATTCCACGAGGATAAAAGTGAAACTGGGGTTCACTGTGCTAGCTTATTATCTAATCTTCCTGTTTTCAATTCTACCTGCCCTCCAAGCCTCCAGTCTATTGCCAGATCATCGTCTTAAAGCACTCATGAAGTTATGTCACTCGCCTCCAAATTTTCAGAGGTTCCCACTACCTATAAAATGATACCTAGTGCTCTGTCCACAGTGGAGGGTTTTTTTTTCTTTTTTTTAAGACAACAAAGTCTTTGCTTAAAGTGATCAGAACAGTTAAAAACATAAGAACCACTGGAAGTGAGTAGTTTCCCATGATCTTACAGATTTACAACAGCCACCCTTTGGATACCTAATGAGGACCCACCTATACACACGCCCTTACAGGACTCTGGTACCCACTCTCTCTGTTCAGGGTTCCTCAACCATAACCAATCCCCTCTGCACCTAAACACACTGCTGGTTTTAGCTCATCAACAGACTTCCTCTACACATTACTATAAATTGGAGACGGAGTGGAATAAAACTAGCAAAAGACATTTTAAAACATTTCTTCTTAAACAGCTTCCATTTTAGGAAAAGATAAAATGTGTTACTCCTCACTGTGTAACTGTGTAACAAGTTATCTTCCTCACAAAATTCTACCTTTTCGTTTGAAAATCCAAACATTTTCATCCAAATGAACCAAAATATTGACCTATGCTGTCTTGAAACTAAAACTCATTACTGGTTATCAATAACATTTGAAAAAGGAAAAATAAAAAAGTACTTAAGTTAAAAGGGGCAGCCTAACAAACAACACTTAAGTTTTTGGAATCTGAAATTAGAGGACATATATTTCTTACTGTCAGGTTTGACATATAGACACATGTGTCTGCCTTCCCCATGTACTATATGCTGGCTGAAAGGATTTAAAGCTTTGTATCCACAGCTCTAAGGCTCCCTGCTTTCCTGGAGAACTGCCTTTGCAAAGTCTTCTCTGTGGAAAGAAAACTCAAAGGCCTTTATACTAAAATGAGGACTTAAGTAACTCAGATTCTATCAATTCCTAATCACTTCAGGTCTCTCTCCAAGACTGACCAAGTCTCTGTACAGCCAAAATGAGAATAATCTCCTCCTTCCTTGAAGCCAAAAAGGAAAAAAAAGAAAACCATATGCAAAAACACTGGTTATCTCAAAGAAAATAATTCAAGTGGAATTCAGAGCTTACATACTTAAGAGATATCTTAAAGGCCAACTTACAAAAAAGGTTTATCCTGAAGGGAAAGAGAATAATCATAATACATGCATAATCACAAAGCCACGAAGTTTTAAGCAAGTCTCAGAAAAATACCTTTTGCAACAGATTACAGTTTAAGGATGTCCTAAGGGAGACAGTTTTCCTTTATGTGCTTTCTAGACTTAAACAAGTATTCCATTTTAGAACTTAGCACAGAGAAACAAGTCCCCACTCACTACTCCCTTCCCTCCTGCATTGCCTCAAGAAGAACTCTATTAGGGGAATCCGATATAAATAACAGTTTATGAAACTACAATGGCAAAGGAAACCACAAAAGTGAAAACATCAAGAATTTGCTAACATATATTTCGGAAACCAGGCAATTACCACCAAAGCTTAAATAATGGTATTGAGTACTTTTCAAAATCTTAAAAAAAATTCCCACATAACTAGCCACTCTAGAACCTGTACAATTAAGCAGTGTAAAAAAAAAGGGAGCATAAAGGCTTTGTTTACTATTTCCAGTTTAAATATAACTCAACCTCACTTAGCATTACTTTTCATTTCATAAATTAATATTCCCATCTCATTTATCAATTGTTGTATTCATATCACCAAGAAAATAGAGAACTCTTATTCCTTATAAACATCCATAATTTATCAATACTAAGCCTCACTTAGATTTTAATTACAGAGAAGGAAATTTAGGAAAAACATGTTCTTTAAGAAAATTATACATGTCACTTTATGTGACATACAATTACGAGAATATTTCCTCTTAGAATTCAAACATATTGCTTCTCACTTTAAATTTACAAGTCAGACAACTATAACTCAACAAAGGATCCTGTTCACCAAAGACACCTGAAAAATCCATGTATTGGGACATCTGAAGGTAGGTAAAATGGAACGAGTATGGGAAGCAGGTCTGAGGAAGGGCAGAGATGGCCCACAGACACAATTCAGCACCCACTGTGGCTCCAGCAAGCATGGTAGCAGCAAAGTCAGGCTGTAGCCCTCACACTATAGCCTGGAGCATAAGAGAGGCAAAAGCAATGTCTCTCTGGGAAAAGATATTACCATTTCTACCTTCCCCACTATGGCAGAGGTGGCAGAGGTAGAGGTGGCTAGAAAGCTTAAAAAACATAGCAGTGATAACAGCCTTTGCTGGCATGGGGGCAGGGTCACAAGACTACAAACTTGCCCACCCTTCTCCACAATCCCCAGCAGAGCCTGATAAAGAAAATGGGAAGCTTTAAACAACACTACAGTGCTAAGAGCCACTACTGGAAGGTGGGGCAGCGTGCTGAGCGGGAACTTGCCCTCCCTGCCTGACAACTACCAGCAGAACCCAGTAAAGAAAGCTGACAGGCCCCAACCAGCACAGAGAAAAGAAAGTACCCTATCGACCTGCCGAATTGTTGACAGCAAAACAGTATCTAAACGAGAAGAATTTACCATCTTAATGTGCAGGCAGAGAAATAATCCATCAAATACCATGAACAACTAAGGTAGCTTGGGAACAGAAAGAAAATGAAGTCTCCAGAAACAAAACTCAAAGTCATGGAAGATGGAGATTTAAATGACAGAGAATTTAAGATTACAGTTATGAAAAAACTAACAATAAACAATAAAACTAAAAAAACAGTTCAATGAGCTCAGGAATAAAATTAATGAACAACAGAAATACTTTGCCAGGGACTGAAACTATAAAAAAGAACCAAACAGAAATTCTGGAGCTGAAGAACTCAGTAAAGATGAGGAATGCACAAGAAAGCACTGAAAATACAACAGACCAAATGAACCATGGTGATTTCACTCATATGTGGGATATAAAACAAAAGCAACAAATGAATAAACAAAACCACCATAAAATCTCATAGATACAGACAACAGAATGGTGGTTACCAGAGGAGAGGAGGGTTTGGGGACGACAAAGAGGATTAAGGGGGTCAAATATATGATGATGGAAGGAGAATTAGATTTTGGGTGGAAGACACACAATAGAGTATACATATGTGGTAGTATAAAGATATATGTCTGAAACTTACATAATATTAATATTAACCAATGTCACCCCAAAAAATTTAACACATCATTAGACCACAAAAACTTTTAATAATGATCATTCAAAGCTTTATAATTTGTTTTAATTTCCCAACAGGCTGCCTAATTAAAGTGCTGATGGCATCACAGCCTCCCCTCAAATTCCCTCCCCATCTTGCAGAAACAACCTCCAAGGCTTCTCGCTTACTAAAAGTACATTCTGCTCATAGCAATTAATATAGCAATTTATATTTGCTAAATAGACATTAATTAACCTGAACAAACTAGTGCTACTAAACCAAAAACCCAGCAACTTTCTTAATTCATAAAAACATGTATCTTCCCACTGGAATTACCTCCAGCCAAAATATACCGAGTTGGGTGCATAGCATTGATAGAACACACAGAGACAAGGCATTCTCCATCAAGAAAAGAATGTACCCGCTTTCCTGTCTCATGGAAGATTTCCACCTGTCGTGGATGGGCCATGCTGCCAACTATGAGACAGTCTTCTTGTTTAGGGTCCCACACAGCTTGGAACCTGGTCAGCCATCGCCCAGTGATGGTGTTGTGCCTAGTGAAGAAAACAATTTTTTAGAGGACAGTTAAGTGTTAAATAAGGTAGCAATGGGCAGAGGGTAAAGATGGCATTGCTCCTAAATGCTGGTTTTCTCTGTCAAGTCTCTTCTCTTTAAGTTATTAAATTACCATCAACCTAATCTCATCCTTTCTACAAGACTGAAACTCAAGACAGAGACATTGTCTTCTGCATTTTTCAATCTTCAGTGTTAAGAACAGTGGTTTGTGCTCAGTCAGTGGTCACTGTCTATTGAAATGGCACCTTTTTTGTTCGCTATTTTGTAGCTCAATAGATATTCTTCCTTTTTTTCTAGCACGTAAAAATAGAAGCCCTAGAAATAAGAAATAATCTCGATTATGACTGTTTTAACAAGAGCTGCTACTTGTCATATTTGTATTCCCCTGATAACCAAATCTCAAAAACATTTTATATTCCACATAACTTTAAAGTAAAAAATATATTTGGGGTCCAAAGAAAAAAAATCACAAGTTATAGTAGAAAATGTCTGCAGACAAATGAAAATGAAAACACAATATACCAAAATTTATGGGATGCTGTGAAAGCAATACTAACAGGTAAATTTATAGTTTTCAACAACTATATTAAAAAAAAGATCCCAAATGCAAATCAAAACCATAATGAGATACCATTTCACACCTGTTAGAAGAGCTGTAGTCAACAGAACAAGTAATAATAGATGTTAACAAGGATATGAAGAAAAAAGAACCTTCATACATTGCTGGTGGGACTACAAATTGGTACAGCCGCTATGGAAAACAGTATGGAGGTTCCTCAAAAAACTAATAATTGAGCTATCATATGATCCAGCAATCTCTTTACTGGGTATTTACCCCAAAGACTTGAAAACACACATCTGAAAAGATATTTGCACACTGATGTTCACAGCAGGATTATTCACTGTGGCCAGGACATGGAAGCAACCAAAGTGTCCTACAATAAATGATTGGCTAAAGAAGCTGTGGTACATATATATGATGGAATATTACTCAGCCCTAAGAATAGATGAAATACTGTCATTTGCAACAACATGGATGGACCCTGAAATAATCATACTAAGTGAAATAATCCAGACAGAAAAAATTGAAAATCACATATCACTTATATGTGGAATATAAAACTAAAAACACCAAATGAACAGGACAAACAAACAGAGACTCTTGCTTACCAGAGAGTAGGGGAGGAGGGGGGAGGTAGATGGGGTAGATGGGGTCAAATATAGGGAGGTAGGAGAAGGGTGAAATGGATAAAGAGGATCAAATATATAGTAGCTGAAGGAAACTGGACTTTGGGTGGTAAACACACAACAAAATATATAGATGTCAAATTACAATGTACACCTGAAAATTATATAATTGTATTAACCAATGTCACTCCAATAAACTTAATAAATATATATTTTTAAAAAAAGATACCAAAATCAACAACTTAAGTACACCTCAAGATAAAAAAGCACACACACTAAACCAAAAGTTAGCAAAAAGAAGGAAATAATAAAGAGCTGGATAAATGAAATAGAGAATAGAAAAACAATAGAAAAAAAACTAAGTTTATTGTTTAAAAGATCAACAAAATGTTCCTCAAACTCTTTTAAAGAATTGAGGAAGAGAGGACACCTCCAAACTCATTCTATGGGGCCAGCCCTACACCCCAATACCAAAACCAGACAAGGACACTACAAGAAAAAAAAAAACCTGCAGATCAATATTCCTGATAAATACTGATGCAAAAACCCTCAACAAAATACAAGCAAACTAAATTCTATAGCACGTTAAAAGGATTATAACACCAGGTTAGAGTTATATCTGGAAAGCAAGCATGTTTCAACATACAAAACTCAAACAATGTAATATACCGCATTAACAGTATGAAAGGCAAAAACCATGATTGTCTCAATTGATGCAAAAAAATAATGACGAAATTCAATACCCTTTCACAATAAAAATACTCAACTAGGAATAGAAGGAACCTATCTCAAAAGACTAAAGGTCATATATGAAAAACCCACAGCTAATATCACACGGAACAATGAAAGACTGAAAGCTTTTCCTCTAAGATGAGGAAAATAGGATGCCCACTCTCACCACTTCTATTCAACAGAGTACAGGAAATTCAGTAGGACTAGAAAACTGAGTAGGACTAAAGACACTGATCTGCCTAACTTCCAGGTTGTTAACAACTTCATAAGTAACGAGATCCTGCATGTGAGACATCACCATTAAATCGAAAAGCATTTGGTAAGGGGGACACATTCTGAGCAGTCACATGACATTTAATCAATTGGACAAAAAGAAATAAAAGGCATTCATCCAAATTGGAAAGGAAGGAGTAAAATTATCCCTATTTGTATGACATGATCTTATATACAGAAAATCCTAAAGATTACACGCCCCAAGAAAAAAACATGTAAATGATTTCAGCAGCTATAGGATACAAAATCAACACACAAAAGTCAGTTGCATTTCTACACACTAACAACGACCAATCCCCATCACAGTCCCAATGGCATTTTTACAGAAATAAAAACTAGAAATCCTCAAATTGATATGGAAGCTCAAGGGACCATAAATAGCCAAAACAGTCTTTAAAAAAAACAAAGTTGATGGCCTCACATTTGATTTCAAAAAATAATAAAAGCAAAGATAAACTAGTGTGGTACTGTCATAAAGACCAGTAGAAAGGAGTAGGAAGCTCAGAAATACACCCTCATGATCTTTGACAAGAGTATCAAGACCATCAATAGGGAAAGGATAATCTCTTCAAAAAATAGTGCTGGAAAAACTGGATATCCATATACATGAGAAGTAAGTTGAACAGTAACCTTAAAACATATATAAAAATTCACTCAAAATGGATTAAAGACCTAATCATAAGACCTGAAACTACAAAATTCCTGGAAGGAAACACAGAGGAAAAGATTCAGGCATTGGATTTAGTAATGATTTTGTAGATATGATACCAAAAAACACAGGCAACAAAAACAAAAATAGACAAACAGGACTACATCAAACTTAAAAACACTATGCATCAAAGGAAACAACTGACTAAGTGAAAAGGCAACCTACATAATGGTAGATGTTTGCAAATCATATATTCAATAAGGGGGATATAATATGCAGAATTATACAGAATTCCTACAACTCACCAACAAAAATAACTCAATTCAGAAATGAGTCATTCGGGCAAAAGATTTGAACAGACAATTCTCCAAAGAAGATATACAAATGGCCAACAAGCATATGAAAAGATTTTTAACATCAGAATCATTAGAGAAATGGAAATCAAAACCACAGTGAGATATTACCTCACACTCATTATGATAATCATGATAAAAAAAAAAAACAAGAAAACAACTATTGGTGAATACAGAAATTAGAACCCTGGTGTACTCTTGGTGGGAATGTAAAAATGATACTGCCACTATGGAAATACAGTATGGAGGCTCCTCAAAAAATTAAAAATAGAATTACCATATGATCCATCAAAATCCCTCTTTTGGTATCTATCCAAAAGAATTCAAAGCAGGCTCTTAAAGAGATATTTGTACACCCATGTTTACTGCAGCATTTTTCACAACAGCCAAGAGGTAGAACCAACACAAACATCCAATAACAGATGAATAAATAAAATTAAGTACAGACATACATGGAATATTATGCAGCCTTAAGTAGAGAAGATATTATTACATGCTAGAACATGGATGAATATCGAGGACATCATGCTAAGTGAAATAAGCCAGTCACAATATGACAAATACTGTATGATTCCACTCATGAAGTATCTGAAATAGTCAAAATCATAGAAATGGAAAGTAGTAAGATGGCTGCCAAGGTCTGAGAAACAAGGGAAGGAAGAATTAATGTTTAATGCACATAATTTCAGTTTTACAGGATGAAAAAGTTCTAGAAATCTGTTGCACAACAAAGCAAATACACCTAACACTATTGAACTATACACCTAAAAATGGTTAAGATAGTGAAGTGAATGTTACATGTTTAAAACCACAACAAAAAATAAATTAACATTAAAAAATACAGTTGGTGTCTTTACAGCTCTCCAAAGCAAAAAAGAAAAGTACTGCCCTTTTATTCTCTATAGCTTAATACCATCAGCAACCCTTTCTTATTAAAGACATATGGTCTATGGCAGAGGTCCCCGACCCCCAGTCTAGGGACCGGTACCAGTCCATGGCCTGTTAGGAACTAGGCCACACAGGAGGCAAGCAAGCAAGCGAAGCTTCATCTGTAGTTGCAGCCACTCCCTGGCACTAGCATCACCACCTCAGCTCCACCTCAGATCATCAGGTATTAGATTCTCATAGGAGGACTGGTCCCTGGTGCAAAAAAACATTGGTGACTGCTGATCTACAGAGAACATCTCCCACTGCCACTCAATTACACTATCTTTAATGAAAATTTGTACTGACCCCAGAATCATCACCCTAAATTTTTTTTTAAATACATGTTAGAAACTAATAAATTACAAAGTTTGAAAAAGGAAACTAAGAGGGGAAAATCTGTGAAAAAGAAAATGAACATACTTAAATATAGCCTGTACAGACTATAAAACTCATGAAGCAACAATCAACATATACTGTACACTCTGTCCCCAACTTCATAAATACTGATAAAGAGAGATGTCTAGGAAGAAAGCATTGAGTAAAGTTTGATGTAAAACACATACATGGCAGATGTAAAAAGGGTTACCAAAGAAATAAAGTGGGAAGACAGAGAAGTCCTCCAAGCCCAGAGCAAACAGGCACAAATTAAAGAGAGCTTCAGCTAGTCTCATTAGCAGGTGAGTAGTTACAGTATTCTTTAATAAGATAACATGAGTACTTCGGTTTGGAATAAAGTAATTCGCCTTAACCAAAATAAACACCCAGGTGCAGAGAATTGTTACTGGCTAAAAGATATTGAACCTCTTTATAGACACAAGGAACAGAGAGAACCATTCCGGACAGAACAGGACCAAGCAACCCGGGACACTTAAACAGTGGAATATAAAACTCTTTGACTGTTAGGTGTCTAATGAATGTACTCCAGCAAATAGCTCATAGTAATCCAGTGTCTACATTATTTGGCATAAGGAAACCTACCTGATAGTGGTGAGGAGAGGAATCTGAGAGGATATACAGCTGCTGTCAAAGATTCTGCAAAATAAAGAACAAGAATGAAGTAACATTCTTTTTATTTCTTGCAAATTTTCTGAAATGTGTTTAATAAGCTTTTCATTGGTTCAAAAGAAATACAATTATTTTAAAACACAGAGAATCAAGACTGTAATAAACCTCAGCTAATATATTTAAGAAAAATTGTATTATAAAATTCAATGCTTATAGTTTAGCATACAAATAATTTATTTAAACTCTATTACTCCAAACTTAAAATGTACATTCTAAAGTAATAACCTGGATTCTGAAAACTACAATCAAAGTAATATAAGTCATACATAAAGGATTGTGGTCTGAAAATGCATAAATAACCTTAAAAATACATGTATGTTATCAAGAGCAATTTCCCTAGTAGATGAATCAGTTGAAAGACAGATGTCATTTCTAGGTGCTAGTGAGCTTCCAGCTGCTAGCGAGACTAAGAATGGCTGGCAACCAAGGTGAGTTCTCATGAGACAGCTGAAAGAGTCCAAAAGTCTCCACCAGGTACTCTGGCAGAAAGAAACTAACCATCACATCACCACCACCTTCCCCATCTCCTTGTACCTATCTATTCTAATGCAGTTTTTTTGGCACTGGAGCCATTGCCTAATTAGATTACTAGAAAGCCAAATCACTAACAGCTAATGTAACAAGAGTCAACTCTGCAGTTCAAATGAACAGGAATGGGACAAACAGGTAGTTCCCGAAACAAAGAATACTGTGTGATAAAAAGGGGACACTGGACTGTCCCTGCCTGGTGACTCACTCCCTTAATGTACCACCAAGTAATGCTCACAGACTTTACTAGAAATTAACTGGGCACCTGTTACATACTGCAGACCATGCTCTTCCCAATAGATGTGTCTAAACAATTTAGGTGACTTTCGAAAAACCGGCTCACAGTATATATTAAACAGGTCCTTTTTGAATAAATAATGAATGAATTTCAAAAACTTAAGGTAAAACTCTCACACACTGAGAAATGCTTACAATGTTAAGGAAAATCAAGGATTTTTTAAGAGAACGGAATCATTTTCTTAACAGTTATATTATCATTCTCCACATCATTTTTTATTGGCATTATTTTCTATTTTTGGTTCAACTGCTTTATATTACATTTTTAGGACATAGCTATAAATAGGTACCAAAGCTGAAACCATAAGCCTACATCCAGTAGTTTATACAGGGCCCAGTTTTTGCTATCTTTTCTGCCTACCTAAGGTCTGGGACTCTGCAACTTCCATTCAGCACTTCACTTGTAGGGCAGACCCTACTATCCCCAAAGTAAGAACTTCTCTGTGCTAAAAATTATTTCCTTCCAGATATCACATGCCTGCTTTCGGTAGTAATTCCAGCACTGTCAATTGCTGAAAGGGAAGCCTGACGTCAATTATCCACAATAACTATAGACCTTCCCTGTTAATCTCAAGAAAATTTCCAGACACAAAATCTGCTGAAAAGCCTTAAAGACACTGATCTTTGGGAATCTTGATACAGCTATAAAACTAGTGACTGAACAGAGTAGCAGTAAACAAAGCTGGCGCTTTACTGACACAGTAACTAGACACTTTAGATTGCCTAATAACATACTTCTGTCTTCCCAATTTACCTCAGTTTACAATCAGCACATGTGGTTACTACTCTGTTACCAGTAAGAGGTGAAAAATAAGCAGATGCGATGCTCTTTGTGTGTTCAGTCAAAGAAATCAAAGGCTGGCTTCTGCTGGGATTCAGATGCCTTGCATCATAAATATGAATATCCCTGTAATAGGAGGAATAATTCTGAGTGTTACCACAGTACATGCAGTGAGCCTCTAGAATAGCACTGAACATAAATTAGACACTCAAATATTCACTACACAGAATAGTTAATACTGAACTCTCTAATCTTTCTGTATTAATTTTACAGATTTTTTTAAATATTAGAAAAATTCCAAAAGTATAGCATAACAATGTATAAAGAGAAAAGATTCCAGTTGGTTTTCCAAACTCTCAAGAAAAAAATTAACATAAACCAATAAATTATAGGTCACATATAACTTTTATTTTTTACAAGTTTTCTTCTCAAAAGACTAGAAGGAAATGCATATGATGCCAAGAAAAACAAAAATGTGTATTTGTTTCAATATTTTCACTATTTGTTAAATCCAAAAGAATCTCTTTGTAAAAAGAAAAATCACACAAAAAACCTCAATCTGTGTGGAAAGAAAAATTATTTGCCCATGGGTATCACAAAAGTCAGATGTCTTTTATTATTGTTTTATTTTTTTGCATTTTATTTTATTTTTAGTTTCAAGTATATGGTACATTGGTTAGACATTTATATAGTTTATGAAATGATCCCCCCGATTACTCTATTACTCCTCTTGCTCTAAACATAGACATTATCTTACTGCTTACTGCATTCTATGCTGTACTCCCCATCCCCGTGACCATCTATCAACTACTAATTTGTACTCCTCTATCCCTGCACCCCTTGCCCCTCTGGCCAAAAGTTCAGATGTCTTTAACAACCAAACCAAAACATCATTCCTAACATTAAAAGGCCTAAATCACAAAATTATATAAAGAACATACCTCAATCCTGCAGTGATAAAATACTGTCTATGTACCGGGTGGACATGAACAGTTCTTATTTTGCTCAAAGAAGAATTGATAAATTTCTCATAAGAAGTTCCAGGTGTCCGTCTATCCACCAGTGACATACTTCCATCCCAGTGTCCTACGATTAAAGTGGAGGCATCTTCTGCCAAGAAGTCAAAGGAGGAAAAGCTACTTCTTTCATTTCTATATACCTGAGGATGAAAGTAACAACCAACTTATATGTTTCATCTTTTTAAAAAAAGCCAATGTATAAATTCTTTGATAAAAAAATTATGAAACATTTTACTCTAATAACCTCATTTATCTTCCCATCATCTCCACAGGAAGCAGAGAGCAACAGGATAGTCCCCATCTGAAGATGGAAACTGAGGCACTGATCAGCTGTGAGACTCACTTAAAAAGTCAAATGGCTCATCCACCCATGTCAGGACTACATCCCAAATCTCTTAAATCTAATAAACCTAAGCTGCTGATCTACCCTGTGAAACTTATTAGGAAATGGACTGAATTTGAATTCTACCCAACTGAAATAACTTAATATACCAAGTAGCTTTCCCAATAAAGAACAAAATAGATAGTTGAATGCTCACCTACTCTTGGCGGAAGTAAGTGTAAAGAGACACATACTTGACAGCTGCACAGGATATATCTATCGAAATATTTAATGTTTATACCCAAGAATTTCACTAAGATATACAAAAGGATGCCTGCAGCAAGACTGCGTATGGTAAGAGGCAATCTAAATGTTCACCAAAAAAGATCTGGTTAAATAAATGATGGTACATCTCTACTTTGAAATACTATGCCACGCTAAAAAAAAAAAAAAAAAAAAAAGAGGTAGATTTGTACTACTAGCTGTCCAAGACATACCAGTAAGTGAAATAAGCAAGTTGCAAAAAAAAAAAAAAAAGAAAAAGAAAAAAGTATAAATATAGTATGAATCCATTAGTGCAAAGAAAAGAAATATCTATATGCTTGTGAGTATATATGTACTTTCTGGAAACATACCCAAGAAAGACAAGGATGAGAGAAAAGGCAAATTTACTTTACATACGCTATTTATGGTAGATGTTTTATCATGGACACATATTATTGCTATAATTTTTTAATCACTTACAATCCACAATATTATCACTTTGGGTTCAGGGCTCACACACATAAGAAATAAAAAATAAATGTGTCAGTACTCAAGTAAGAGAGAACGACCACAATTCTTACTGTTGAATCATGAACTACTGCTAATTTTTAGTTTTAATAACTAATATTATAAACTGAGATTATAAACTGAAATTAACAAATTAATATATCAATGGCATCCCAATCACTATATGCCCAAAAATATCTCAGTATACATAAATGAAATTTGAAATGTTCAGTCAGTATATTAAAATGGTTAAGTGCAAGCAAGAGTTTTGGAGTTAAACAGACCCAAGAGCAAATTCTAATTCTGCCATATTTATGTCCTTGAGAAAGCCAATAAATCTCTTTACCTCAGTTTTTTCAACTGTTAAATGGGAATAACATTACCTACTACTTCATAAGGTGTTATAAAGCTTAGTAATATATAAAAAATACGTTCAAGTTAATGCCTAACATAAGGTGATTGTTCAATCAGTAGTAGCAGAAACAAATTACTGATGCATGCAACACCATGGATGAATTTTAAAAGCTAGGAAAAAGGAACCAGACACAAAAGGCCACATACTGAATGGTTCCATTTCCTTGATATTCTGGAACAGACAAAATTATAGAGACAAAGTAATCACATCAGTGGTTGTTAGGGGCTGCGGGAAGTGTGAGGGAACTAACTACATCTTGATTGTGGTGGTGGTTACACAGGTATATACAATTTGCCAAAACTCATATAAGTGTACACCTAAATTTTATCATATGTAACTTATAGCTCAATAAGCCTGACTTAAAAAAAAATAAGTGAACTCTTGAAACTCAATACTAAAAAGAACCCAATTAAAAAACAGGAAAATAATCCAAATAGATATTTCTCTAAAGAAACATAAATGACCAATAAGCAGATGAAAAGATGCTCAGGATCACTAATTATTAGGGAAATGCAAATCAAAACCACAATGAGATACCACCTCATACCCACTAGGGTGGCCATACTAACCAACAGTAACAAATGTTGGCAAGGATATAGAGCCATGTACATTGCTGATGAGTGTGTAAAATGGTAAAGCCAGTTTGGAAAACAGTTTGGCAGTTCCTCCAAATGTTAAACATAGAGTTACCATATGACCCAGCAATTCCACTTCTAGGTATATACCCAAGAGAAATAAAAGCATATGCCCACACAACATGTATACACGAATGTTCATAATGGCATTATTCACAATAGTGAAAAATAAAAAGCCATATGTTCATCAACTAATGAATAGATGAGTAAAATCTGGTATAGCCATACACTGGAATATTAGCCATAAAAAAGAATAAAGAGCTCACATATTCTACAACATGGATAAGCCCTGAAAACATTTTGCTATAAAAGCAGGCAATGATAAATGAATATAAATTGTATGACTCCATTTATGAAAGGACTAGAATAAGCAAATCTAAAAAAACAGAAAATAGATTAGTGGTTGTGTAGGGCTGAGGAGAAGTAGGACATTGGGAGCTAACAGTCAAGGGGTTTTGGGGGTAATATTCTAAAATTGATTGTGGTAATGGTTTTGCAGCTGCATATATATACTAAAAACCACCGAATTAAATGGGTAAATTGTATGGTATGTGAAATATCTCAGTAAAGCTGTTTAAATATAAGTACATCAGTTTATAATTAAGTGGCTGATAAATTAAGACATAGCTTTAAATTTCAGACTCCAAACTTCTTATAAGAATATAAACAAATACAAAACAGAATGCAATTTGTAGAGATAACTACATGGTTGTACATTAATAATCAAAGTGCTCCCATTAAATAGTTCTTTTTGTAAAAAGGTCTTTTCACAAAAATTATCTCATTTAATCCATGATTGATAGCCCATCTATTCCCAATAAGTATTTGAAATATGAATGTTACTCTTAAAAACTTATTTTTAAAAGGTAGTAATAAAAATTAAAAAAAAAACAGCAAAGATATTGATTTAAAAAAATCTGTTTCTTCTAACTGTAGGTAATTAGGAAATCAAGTCTGATTAGCAACATGTTAAGTCTTGAATCTTTTTTCATATGGTTAAAAACAGACCTAAAGAGACTTAACCATCTTCGTTTTTGAAAGAAAACACAAAAACTATTAGCTCTCAACAAAAAAGCCTCCCCAACTGTAGAAAAGACTATTTTAGAAATTAAGTGACGAACAAAACAAAACCAGTTACATACTATTCTATAATTATTAAAATTATTTTAAAACTTTTAAAATTATGAATCATCTATACATGGACTATTAGAATAATTACAAAGACATTAGAATGTATTAATGAGTACTGGCTTATGTCAAAAAAATAAGGCATAAAATTATATCATTAATTTCTATTTACAAAAGAACTTCAGTGACGAGTAACCTGTTCTCTTTACTGTCTATCACATATAAATTGCTCTTATAATGAGGACCTCTAAAAATGTTAAACGTCCCATGTGAAATAAGATAAAGGATGAAAACTTACATCAAAAACTTACATCTAAGTTTCCATGAGGGTTAAAATACATATTTTTTTTAAAAAAGTTTGATTTGTAAGAATTCTCTTGAGGGAATCTGATATGATTAAGTACCTCAAGTGATGTTTGTTTGAAGCATTAAACAGCAGTTATTTATTTATTTATTTAGTTAGTTAGTTAGTTAGTTTAATAAGGTAACACTGGTTAATATAATTATATAATTTTCAGGTATACATTATAATTTGACATCTGTATATTCTTTTGTGTGTTTACCAAAGTCCAGTTTCCTTCAGCTACCATATGTTTGATCCCCTTTACCCACTTCACCTTTCCCCTATCCCCTGTATTTGATGCCCTTTACCGTGTCTACCTCCCCACTCCTCCCCCACCCCCTACCCTCTGGTAACCACTAGTCTATAGTCCATGCCCATGAATCTCAAACAGCAGATAAATAGTAGACCAAAATATAATCACTGGGATCCAATGTTGTGAGGATTCCTCAAGCCTTTGGAAGCTTCTAGGCTAGCCCACCACAGATCAAATTGGTTAGAAAACCTCCAAGGAGTAGGCTAGTGATTTAGGTAAACTAAACCTCCAAGGAGTAGGCTAGTGATTTAGGTAAACTGTCTCTGAGAAGATGAGCAGTCATGAGTATGAGCCCAAGACCTTCTGACTATTCTTAAACCAGGGTTTGGACCAGCAGGAAAAGACCATATCCTCAACAATAAGCCTGGATAAAACTGGTTACAAATAAACTTGGCCTAAGATGTTCTGAATTAAACTGCCTGGGTATCCATTTCTTGACAGAGTAAAATTACATGACAGCAGTTTTTCAGTCTAACTTCACAAGATAAAAACAGCTAAGCTAAACCAGATGTATATGGCACATAAGACATAATAAATCCTAGCTAGAAGACTAGAAAAAAACAAATTTTGTAGTTTCTGTGTTCTATTATAAGCCAAAAGTTTTAGGTATAATGTGATGTAGTACTGTTATGTGATAAATTTCTCTATAGTCTTTTTTTGTCACATCTTAGACTCATCCTCACAAAATTCATATATGCAAAGGCCAGGAATGATGAACAAAAGTATAATAATACTCCAATTTTTTTTCTTGAATTAAAAATAAGTACAAGTCTTAAGCTTAAATATAGTAGAGTAAGTTATTTTATTTAAAAGCTTTTGCAAAAATAAAAATAGTAAGAAAAACACTTATTATGTGCCAAACTATTCTAAGTACTTTATCTGCATTAATTCATTATCGGCATTTAATCCTTATGAAAACCCTATAAAGTACTTTTCTATTTCATAACTAAGGAAGTTGAGGCACAAATAGGTTAAGTACCTTACCACGGTCACACAAGTAGTAACAGATGGCCTAGGACACAGGCAGTGTAGTGCTCAAGTCCCTATTCTATACCACTTCACTCAATCTGACTAGTAAAGTCATTCATGTGGCATTTCATAAAGAATCCAGAATATCCTCTGAGGTCAATATGTAAACACATTAACATTTACCTCATCAAAAACAGCCGTGGAAAAGTCTCCACAACGTAATGTGCTATCATAGCTCAGTGAAAGTATGTGAGCAGGGTTCGCAGGTGAGAAGTAAAGACAGCTAACTGGCTGACTATGGGGCTGAAAAACATAAGTTCCATCTTCTTTAGGTTGGTGAGTCTGGAAGAGAGTTGCGGGCAGGGAGAGAGACAAAAATTAGTAATATTTTTGTAATAATATTTAGTAATAAAAAGTGGTAATATTTTCTACACCATGGCATTAAACTATTTACATCTGTATTATATCCAGTCTTCTATAATTGTACCCACCTGCTCTTTAGAAAGTCAGAACTGGAATCTTTTCACTGTCACTAAATTATTATTTTCTAATGTTCTATCTAACAATAAGTCCCATTTACTTACTACTTTCCAGCTTTTTGCAACTAGATAACTAGTTTTTTAATAATAGAGAAAAATTACTGCTTATTTCATTTCATAAAATCCTCAGGAAATAATAAATCTCCTCTTTATTTCACATACAGCATAATTTCTTATACTAAAAACAATATGAATACCATTACCACTTTGCTTCCTAAGCATTAACGAGTATGTACATCATTCTCAGCACAATTTTCAGTAAGGTGTTTGGCCCTGGCACAAAATGAAAGTTTAAAAAGTATTTTATCCCCTAAATATACCATGAAAATGCACATATTTGAATTTCCACATTAATATTATTACTTGCAAGGATTATCCTTTCATTACTGAATTACCAACTCCTAAATCATCACTTCAGATTTGGACAAGATATATTCCTATCCCATAGGTCATGTTATAAGCCAGAGCAATAATCATTTCCAAAAATACTACAGTATTTATATTTTTTATTTCAAATTTTAAAATAAAAAATTTTTAAGAAGAAAATAAAGAAAAAAAATACAATCACACACATTCCTCCTATCCAGAGTTTACTACTGTTAACATCTTGGCATATTTGTTCACAGTTAATTTTTCAGAAAAACAATACTTTCCATTGTTATAAAGAACTCAAAAAAAAATGTACAAGAACAAAGGTTTTTTAAAAAAATCGCTCCAAGGAAAGAAATTGTGAAAATCAGAGCAGAAATAAATGAAAACAAAACAAAACAAAACAAACATAGAAAAATAAATAGAACGAGGAGCTGGTTCTTTCACAAGGTTAATAAAATTGACAAACCCCTGGCTAGACTCACTAAAGAAAAAAGAGAAAAAACACAAATAAAAGAGGAAAGAGGGGAAATTATGACTGACATCGCAGAAATACAAAGGATCATGCAAGAATACTATGAAAAAGTATGTAATAACAAACTTAATAACCTAGAAGAGATGGACCAGTACTTAGAAAAATACAATCTTCCTAGACTGAATCAAGAACTGAAAAATCTAAATAGACCAGCACTATGAAAATTGAAATAATCATCAAAAACCTACCAAAAAGTAAAAGTCCTGGACCAGATAGCTTCACCACTGAATTCTATCAAACATTCAAAGATTTAATACCTGTTCTCCTCAAACTCTTCCAAAAAATCAAAGAGGAGGCAATTTTTCCCAACTCATTTTATGAGGCCAAAACCTGGTAAAGATAACACACACAAAAAAAACTACAAACCAGTATCTCTCATGAACAAATGCAAAAATCCTAAATAAGATACTAGTGAATCAAATACAGCAACATATTAAAAAATTTAAAAGATTATACCCAGCAATCAAGTAGGCTTCATCCCAGGGGCATAGGGATGGTTCAACAAACGCAAATCAATCAATGTGATACACACACAAACAAAAAATAAGAATCATATGATCATATAAACAGATACAGAAAAAACCTTCAACAAGATACAGCATCCATTTATGATCAAAATGCTTAACAAAATTGATATAGAAGGAAAGTACCGTAACATAATAAAGGCCATCTATGAAAAACCCTCAGCCAACATTATAATTAATGGTTAAAAACTAAAACCCTTCCTTCTAAGATCAGGAACAAGGCAAGGCTGTCCACTATCACCACTGTTATTCAGTACAACATTGGAGGTCCTAGCAAGTGCAATTAGGCAAGAGAAAGATATAAAAGGGAAGATATAAAAGGATCCGAACAGGAAATGAAGAAGTCAAACTGTCACTGTTTGTGGATGACATGATACTCTACATAGAAAACCCTAAAAACTCCACAAGAACACTGCTAGAAACAATAAGCAAATACAGTAAAGTCTCTGGATATAAAATCAACGTTCAGAAATCCAGTGTTCCTATACTCTAATAATAAAATCTCAGAAAAATAAGTGAAAAAAATAATTCCTTTTGCAATTGCAACAAAAAGGAGAAAATACTTAGGAATAAATTTAACGAAACGTGAAGGACCTATATAATGAAAACTATAAGACCCTATTAAAAGAAATCTAAGCAGATTCAAAGAAATGGAGAGATATTCCATTCTTGGATTGGGAGAATCATATAGTTAAAATGACCATATTACCTAAAGCATTATACAGATTTAATGCAATCCTCATCAAAATCCCATTGGCATTTTTTAAAGAAATAGAACAAAAAGTCATCAGATTTGTATGGAAGCACAGAAGACCTCAAATTGCCAAAGCCATCCTGAGAAAAAAGAATGAGGCTGGAGACATCGCTCTGCCCGATTTCAAATTACACTACAAAACAACAGTAATCAAAATGGCATGGTATTGGCTGAAAAACAGATACACTGACCAGTGGAACAGTGGAATTGAGAGTGCAGAAGTAAATCCACGTTTATACGGGCAAACATTTTTTGACAAAAAAAAAAAAAAAAGGCCAAAAATATCCAGTGAAGAAAGGAAAATCTCTTCAATAAATGATGCTGGGAAAACTGGAAAGTCACCTGAAGAAAAATGAAACTAGACTGCTGTCTATCACCACACACCAAAATCAACAAAGTGGATTAAAGACCTGAATATAAGATGTGAAACAATAAAATGCACAGAAGAAAACACAGGAACTAAACTCATGGACCTTGAACTTAAAGAGGATTTTATGAATTTAATCTCAAAGGCAATGGAGAAAAAAGCACAAATAAATAAATGGGACTATGTCAAAAAAAAAAAAATTCTGCTGTTCAGCAAAAGAAACTGTCGACAAGGTAAAGAGACAACCATCCAAATGAGAAAATATATTTGCAAGCAAAGCTTCCAATATCCAAAATATACAAAAAATTCATACAACTCAATAATAACAAAAAAAACAAACGGTCCAATAAAACAATGGGCAGAGGACCTGAACAGACACTTCTCCCTCCAGGACATAAAAATGACTAACAAATATATGAAAAGATGCTCAACACCACTAGCTATTAGGGAAATGTAAATCAAAACCACAATAAGATACCATCTCACACCTGTTAGAATAGCTATAATCAACAGGACAAGTAATAACAAATGATGGAGAGGATGTGGAGAAAAAGGAACCCTCATACACTGCTGGCGGGACTGCAAATTTGGTACAGCTGCTATGGAAAACAGTATGGAGGTTCCTCAAAAAACTAAGAATTGAGCTACCATATGATCCAGCAATCCTTCTACTGGGTATTTACCCCAGTCTTAAAAAATCATATCCATAAAGATATTTGCACACCAATGTTCATAGCAGCATTATTCAGTGGCCAGGACATGGAAACAACCAGAGTGTCCTATAATAGATGATTAGATAAAGAAGCTATAGTACATATATACAATGGAATATTACTCAGCCCTAAGAAGAGATGAAACACTGCCATTTGCAACAACCTAGTGGACCTCAAGATAATCATGCTAAGTGAAATAAGCCAGACAGAAAAAGTTGAAAAATCACATGATATCACTTATAAGTGGGATAGAAATCTAAAAGGAACAAATGAACAGGACAAACAAGAGACTCTGAAACATGGACAATGGACTAGTGGTTACCAGAGGGTAGGGGGTGAGGGAGGAGGGAAGGAGGTAGACTAGGGAAAGGGGGTCAAATATAGGAGGGTTGGAAGAGGGTAATGTGGGTAAAGGGGATCAAATATATGGTAGCTGAAGGAAACTGGACTTTGAATAGTAATCACACATCAGAATATATATATGTCACATTATAATGTACACCTGAAAATTATATAATTGTATTACCCAATGTTACCTTAATACACTTAATACGTCACTCCAAATCCAAAATTATCATTAAAATAATAAGTGATCTTTAAACCTATCTTTATATGTGCTTATGTAGATAGAATGACAAATTTAGAAAGAATAAGATCATGTTACATATGCCATTACTACTAGTATTAAATTTAGCTATATTTCAAAATAATAAAAAAAAGTCAGGCTGAAAGAATGCTTGGACTTTGAGTATTTTTTTTGTAAGAGATATCTCCTAAAAAGTATAAAACAAAGTAGCTATAGCATTATGCTTTTTTTAACTCTCAAACTTAGATGATTCCTATTCACTGAGACATTATTCTTATCCCTCCTCCAAACTCCTCTTTCTCCATCTCTATATTTTATTATTTTTATTTTGTCCAGGTTGATAACATTCACATCCAGTTTTGCAACCATAATTTATATGGTTAATATGACTTCTGAATTTAAAGGACTCAATGCTCATTATCAATTCTTTTGTCAAGCTTCTCCATTCCTGAATTCATTTTGATTTACTCGTAATTGGATAAGATTTCCTGTCAAAGGTTTTTTTCCCCAGGTCTTGAATTATGTTTTTTTCACATGTTGGGAATACTCATCTGCTGCCTTTACATTAGAACAATAACTTGGGCTGAGTGCGTATTCTGGGACAATACCTCCACCTCCTTCCCTCAGAACTTTGTGGAAATTACATGAAACGTTGCTATAAAAAAAATGAGGTAAGCCCAGCTTTTTCTCTTGCATGCTTTTTTCTACCTCAAGAATTATTTATCCTTTAAGTTCCAAGTTTTCCTAGAACCTGATATACACATTCAACCTCTCATTTCAATTCTGTCTTTTCAAAAAAATTATCTCTGAATGTTATTTTCTGTCCCTTTTGTTGGGTCACCTTTGACAGTCTTTCCTTTACTACTGGCTTATCTCTTAGAGCTTTTTTCGCCTGTGTTTGATATTACTTCAGATCTTTCCTTTAATGTTAGCAATGTTTACTCTGTTCCTTGCTTCTATTTAATTTATTAATTTCACTGATCTTCAATTTGTTTTCTTAGTTTTTTAATCTCCTTATTTTCATCTCATCCTGTTGTTCTATCATCTTCTCTGAGACTTATTTTACCAAATTAATGTTATTAACCTGCTCCACAGCAGCACGGTCCAAAAGAACTCTCTGCAATGACAAAAATGTTGTAATATGCGCCGTCCTGTATAGTATCCACTAGCCATTAAGAATTTGGCTATTAAGAATTTGAAATGTGCCTGGTGTAACTGAAGAAATGGATTTTCTTTGAATTAATTTCAATGAAAACAGTCTCATACAACTAGTAGCTACTGTACTAAACAGTGCAATTATATAGTATGGAGCAACTAAAGAGAATTTCCTTCATTTCCTTATGTTTTTCTTCTAGGTCTGACTTTTCATACTAGGTTCTGTTGTTTTTGCAAGTGTTTGTTTAATTACCAAGTCATTTTTCATTCCATCATATTTGAATTGCTCTGTCTATACTATTCGCTCTAATATAACATATTGACTCTCCTAGTATCTGATATCAGTTCATTTTTCCCTCATAAAAGGGCAGGCTTTTCTGTAGCTTGGAAGAAACAAGGGGCAGGAAGAGGGAGGTGGACAGTTGGTTCCAGCTGAAACAGTATTTGCTAAAATTCCTAGTCTCTGAGATTTTGTTATTTTATACCAGGATTCACACCACCTACCTGGCAGGGTTGGGGCTAGAGGGGTGGAGGGAGGAGTTGGCTAATACCACTCCACAGACCAAAAGAATTTCCTTTGCAGAGAATTAATCCTACTATTCACTTCCTTCACTTCCCCATTTTCCCCATTTCCTCCCAAGCAGCCATTTTCCTATTCCTCACTCCAAAAAGTAAAAATCTAAATATCCACTCAATGTGCTGCAGAATTTGTTTCTGTCCTTGGTGGCTAATTTTTGAAGAGCACTACAGTTATATTTCTTCCTTATTGCTGTGATTTTTTTTCTGACTTATCTTTTGCTCATTCTATGGGAATATTCCAATCCCCCATTTTAAACTAAATACACCAGGTTAAAAATGCTTTAACTACTTTAAACCTAAATGAGTATAGCACCAGTTTGTTTTGAGCTTAGAAATGACTATCTGTGCACACTGGAATTGAATAGGAAAACTGGAAGTATAAGTACCAGGGAAGGCTATTATGGTAATCTAGAATAGTACTTAGCACAAAACACTCAATAAGTGTGGAATAAATGAGTAGATGGGTAACTGAATAAATGATAACTCAACTTTTAATCCTAGGTGAGACTATAAATCTGACAGAAAGTTAAGAGGAAAAACTTGGAAAGAATTGTCTTTTCAACAAATAGTGCTGGGTCAACTGGATATTAGCATACAAAAAGATGAACTTGGACCCTTACCTCATACCATATACAAAAAACTCAAGATGGATCTGCAAACTAAATGTGAAAGCTAAAATTATAAAAGTTTTAGGAAAAAACAGAAGAAAAATCTTTCAGACTTTGGGCTAGACAATGATTTCTTAGATATAACATCAAAAACATAATCCATAAAAATAAATTTGATAAATTAGACTTCATCAAAATTCATAACTTTTGCACTACGAAAGACAGCATTAAGAAAACGAAAAGGCAAGGCAAACACTAGGAGAAATATTTGCAAATCACATATCTGATAAAGTACTTGTATCTAAAATATAAAAAATCCTAACTCAGTAAGAAGACAACATAATAAATAATTGACAATAGCTGAATACCATTTCACCAAAGATATCCAAATGATATGAAAAGATGCTCAACATCATTAGTTATTAGAAAAATGCAACAAAACCACAATGAGATACACTTCACACCTATTACAAAGGCTACAATCAAAAAGCCAACATGTGGAGAAACAGGAACACTCATGTATTGCTAATGGGAATATAAAATGATGCAACTACTTTGGAAAGCAGTTTGGCAGTTCCTCATAATGTTAAACAGTTACCTATCATATGACACACCAATTCTACCCAGGTGTCTATCCAAGAGAAATGAAAACACACAGCCACATGCAAAAATGGGTACACCAATGTTCACAGCAGCATTATTCAGAATAGCCACAAAGTGGAAACAACCCAAATGTCTAGTAAGTGATCAATGGATAAATAAAATGTGGTAGAGTCAAACAAAAGAATACTATTCAGCCAAAAAAAAAATGCAGTAAAGACACATGCTACAGTGCAGATGAACCTTAAAAACATGCTAACAGAAAGAAGCCAACATAAAAGACCACATATTATATGGTTCTAGTCACAGGAAATGTCCAAAAAGAGTAAATTTGTAGACATTTGCCTAGGGATGAGGACAGAAACAGGAATTAAGTATAAGTAGCCATGAGGAATCTTATAGGAATGAACATATTCTAAAACCATTTTATGATGATAGTTACACAACCTAGTAAACTTATTAAAAATCGCTGAATTGTACATTTCATAATATGTAAATTATACTTCAATAAAGTTAATTTTTATTTTTCACTAGGGAGTTGGGGTGTGAACACAAGACAGCCAAGATACTGTTTTAGAGTTGCTCAATCCATTAATGATATAGCCAAGCATCCTGGAAAATTAGTAGGGTAACAGAGATATGGACTACAGACACCTAATAATACAGATTTTTGGAGTCACCAGAAAAGACATGTCAAAGGGACTTTTTTACATGTGTTGAACTCTGTAGAGATAAATCTCTGTGAAAAGATCTTCAGTTGACTATACTAATTTTTTTCTTTTCAAAGTTCTTCAACAGTCTTTATCCATTGCTTCCATTTCTTCCACTAGTCCATACTTTTTTAATCTCCTAAAGTCTGTGTTCATTCCCTACTTCAATGTTAAAGCTATTCTCTCAACTCGCTAACGGTGCCCTATTTTCAAAACCAATGGCCTTTTCTGTTTCCATTCTTTCAAATCCCTCTGCAAAAAGTCCTGTCAAACTCCCATCCTTGAAACTCATCTCTTAGCTTCTACAACATTATACTATTTCTAGTCCTCTTCCACTTCTCTGCTTTGGTTTTCTTCACCAAATCCTTTCACCTCCTACCTACCCCCACTCACATCTTATCAAAATAAGAGAGAATCTTTGCTCCCAAAATAAGAAAATAATTAGTTTTTATTTCTTCCTCTCACTTACAAAATCTGGTTATTAACTCCAACCAGCTTTAAATCTCCCTAGTTTCTTCATCTTCATTACTTGTCCTTATAGCATTTAACATAACTTTGTTCTACTTCCCCAATCAGAAAATAAATTCAGAGAACATTAATTTAGCTTTTCTCGACTTTATAACCACTGAAAGCAATCAATGCAGAATTATATGTACAATGAATAAAATTCAATATTTGTTCCTGACTCATCAAAAAAATGTCTGGGCTCTTATCATAGTGATCACTTCTTTAGGTATATAAATGTTGAGTAACTGTAGTGTACACTTAAAACTAATACAATATTGTATGTTAGCTATTCTTTAATAAAATTTTTAAATTTAAAAATGTTTTAATTGCTATAAAAAAAAGTTTATAAAAATGACTGGATCATCCTAAGGAGATCCCTGGGAAGACATTTTGATCCAGCTTAGAAACTATATTTTAAACATAATTGTAAAAATAAGAACTTTTTGTGATCTTTTCATTATACATTTAAAGTTGTAATAAAGTCTCCTGGCAGTTAATTTATGCCCAGATGACTAACGATATTCAAGCTAAAAATGTTAAAGTTCTATAAAGCAAATTTAAATTCCTCCAGATTTCTAAAATTTGAAATTACAAAGCACAAAACTATAAATAAGTAACATCTATAAACACATGGCTCTAGGCTATTTTCTTACAGACTATTTGCTTCAGTTGAACTTAAACATCTTCAAAAAATTATTAACTTACCAAATCCCAAAGTCCAACTTGCCCAGATTTGGCCCCAGCTGCAACCAAAGTTTTAATTTCTGATGGGTGGAGAGCCATAGAGAGTATTGGACCTTTAGTAACTTTATAAACAGTATCTTCACTAATGACCATGCCACTTAAATTGGCTTTATAGCTGAAAAATAAAAAAGTTAAATGTTAGTAGTAAAACCAAACTCAATAATAAAATAAGTAAAAGATGACTCAAAAAAGAAAAATCACATTAGTATATAAATGTAGGAAAATATACAACCTCTTAGCAACCAAAGAAACAAAATTAAACAATGTGGTACTATTTTTCCCCTATAAAAGTTAGCCGGCTGCGTTTAAACATATACATTCATATATGTTGCTAGTGGCAGAATAAGTCCATATAAGATTTTCAGAAGGAAAAAAAGATTTTAGAAAATAATTTGGCAATATGTACTAAAGCCATAAAAATGTCTGTGATATTTGACTCATTTATCTCACTTCTGGAATCTGTTCTAAGAAAATAATCTGCCATCGTACATATATACTTCAACAAATCCATCACACACAGAAACACACAAAATAAATAGAAAACCACTCCAAATACCAAGGGAGTGAGAGGAGGTTATGTAAATTCTACCTACTCAGTGGAATACATTTACTCAATGGAATGCCTATACAATTATTCAATAAATTTAATGACTCTAGTAACACGCAACCACGATGTTAATGAAAGAGCATAATGCAAAATTATACATACATTAGACCATGAGTAAAAATGTATGGGGAGTCATTCATTTATTAAAATTGAATGAATATATACATGTGCCAGGCACTATTCTGGTTAGAGACAAAACCACTGCATTCATGAAGCTTATATCCTAGTGGTACTGTATAAGGCAATACTTCAAAGGAAATAAACAAAAACAACAGTTGTTAAGGTGGAAATATCATGGTTAATTGTTTCACCTCATTTTCAAAATTTCCTGTAATGGTATAAAGTTTTTATAACTTAAAAGATCTCGAAAATGTAAACCAAAGGCAAGGAATTTTAACTTACCTTTTAATGCTAGGTAACTCCTTCTTAGTGTTTTTACTACTAGTCTGTAACAATGGGAGAGATCAAAGTAATGTTACTATATATACTGAAATCTCATTAACATGATTCTAAAAGCTTAATAAACCCTCCCAAGTGATACCTTGCTCACTTCTGCCCAAGTACGTAGAAATCCTTTAAATAGTTCACTGTTGTCATCTCGATTTTCAGGAGTCATTTCTAAAGGTCCAGGAGGTAACACAGGCTGTTATGAAAAAAAAAAAAAGAAAAAGAGAAATGTTGTTTGTCACCCTACCCTAGAATGTAAACTTGAGATTTTTCACTACTTTACTTTCAATACCAACAGCAGGGATGACACATTATCATTCAAAAGTAGTTTTTCAATGAATGTATGCCACGAATCCTGTAATATAATAGAATGTATTACCTCATTTAACCCTCTCAATAATCCAGTGAATGAGATATCACATTTTAAAGACACTGGAATGAAACTTAGAGAAATTAACTTGTCCAAAATTATACTGTCAATAATGAGTTGCTGAGAATTGATTTAGATAGGTCAATTTCATTATTCAAAGTTATTATTCTATACTAGTGTTTTTTAAATCACAGGTTGTAACCCATGAGTCGTGAAATTATCTTAATACATCACAACCAGGGTTTGGAGGGCTGAGTGAAAAAGGTGAAGAGATTAAGAAGTACAAATTGGTTTTAAAATAGTCACAAGGATGTAAAGTACAGCATAGGGAATATAGTCGATAATATTGTAATAACTATGTATAGTGCCAGGTGGTACTAGAGTAATAAGAGGACTGCTTTATAAATTATATAAATGTCTAACCACTATGCTGTACACCTGAAACTAATCTACAATATTGCTTGTCAAAATTTTTTTAATTAAAAAAAAAAGAATATTGTATTGTATATTTGAAAGTTGCTAAGAAAGTATATCTTAAAAGCCTTCACAAGAAAAAAATTTTGTGACCCAAAAAAAGTCACAACCAGTGTTTCAGTGAATGAGAAGAACAGAATAGAAAATACAAAAGCACATTACATGTATTAAGGGTTAATTATCATTTCACAAAAGTTTTGTTTCAGTTGTCTGTGTGCGTGTGTGTAATGAGTTCAATTTAGACATATTTCTTATTATGAGTGAAGTCTTCAAAAAAAATTTGAAAGCTACTCTTCCCATAGCACCTAAATCTGCAATTAGCTCCCAAATCACCAGCTTAATTAGTGCTATCTTACCATTCTTAGATATAAAGTATTAAAAACAGTAGAAGTTCTTGAATAAAAAAATATAATCATAATCTTAGACAATGAATTTGGTAAATAATACCCTTTCCACTAATAGTATAAAACTAAACTATAGCAAGGAACCCTCCTCACTGTTAACACATAGTTTATTAATATTAAACTCCATTTATTACTAAGCTGTTAATATCATGTAAGGACCTTTACAGAAACTATTTCATTTAACCCTTACAACACCTTGTTGAGGTTTCTTTTATTGCTGCCATTTAAAAAAGCAGAAACCATGACTCAGAAAGGTTTATTTACCCATAATCTTGGAACCAGTAACTCTGCAGAAATAGAGTCCAACCCAGTTTTAATGGCTTAGAAATCTTACACATTAAGCCACACAACAGTCAAATATTACATTAATAAAGTACAAGTTAAACATAATGACCTTTTAATTAATTTTCAAACACTTCAAAAATTTTTCAGTATTTTATTGAGTTAATATATTGCCTTTGCACTCATTCTTACATTTTCATCTGCTACTAATGCTGGCTGGGGTGGGATTGCTGGTAATGGAATTCCTGAAGGATCTACATTCAGTAATCGCATTGACCTTCTACATCCAATTCCATTTTCTCTCTTCTTAGGCTTCTTTCTAAAGGTGTGGGGATAAAACTCCTGTTACACTCATAAAAATTATATGTATTTACTAATATTAAGGAGACAAATTCCAGGAACATATCTCACAAATATAGTCACACATTGCAAAAATGTATTTATATGGCTACACTGATTTTAATTAAAAGTCTGGAAGTATCATAAATGTTCATCATGGGAAGGTGAGGGGTGTTAAATAAATTATGACATGCAAATCTAACACGATAATTTGCAGCCATAAAAAAGAATGAAATAGATTGTGTGCTGACATGAAATGAACTCATAAGAAGCAAGGTCAGTATATATTAAATATGGTTGTTTATTTTCTTGACAAAAAGATTACATACATAAATATATACATACATTTGTGCATGCTGAGATTACCTATGGAATAATATACATGAAACTATGAAAAATGGTTTCCTCCACAGAAAAGACCTTAGAGAAGAACTAAATTCTAGGATGGGAAAGAGACAAATGTTTCATTGTATTCCCTTCCATATAGTTGTTTTTTTTTTTTTTTACTTTATATATATATCCTATCTTTTATGAACTTCTTCATTTTAAAAAAGTAATTCAGAACTTGCAGTTTCTGGTTCTGTATGTAGGTAACTTGAAAATCACCTTCTATCTTCATGAGGTAAAAAGCTAAACAGACTGGAAAATCAACTTTTCTAGGATCCTTAAGAGAGGAAAGGACACATTGTAAACCACTGACCCCAATACTGGAGAGATATACAGGCAAATATAGGAGTTGTGGCTTATTGGAGCAGAGTCTCAGAAACAGAAACCACCAAGGAAACTAATGGCACAGTAGGAAAACCTGAACTGTAACTGACCAATTGCTGGAGACTTATGTGAACAAGTCTGAGAGTTAAAAACTACATGATAGTCACAGGAAAACCTAGACATGGATATTTATAGCAGCCTTGTTACAACTACCAAAACTGAGAAATAACCAAGATGTTCAATACTAGGAGAATGGGTAAACAAACTGTGGTACATCCAGACAATGGGATATTACTTAGTACTAAAAAGAAATGAGCTATCAAGACATGAAAAGACAGGGAGGAACCATAAATGAGTATTACTAAGAAAAAGGAACCAATCTAAAAGGCTACATATTGTAATAATCCCAAATTATGACATTCTGGAAAAGGCAAAACTATGGAGACAATAAAAAGATCAGATTGCCAGTGGTGAGGGGATGAATAGGCAGAGTACAGAGAATTTTGGGGGGAGTAAAAACACTCTGTATATTATAATGATGGATATATGTCATTATACATTTGTACAAAAATCATGAAATGTACAAGAGTAAACCCTAAGGTAAACTAAAAACTTTGGGTGATTATGATGTATCATTATAGCTTCATCCTTGGTACAAATGTACCACTCCGGTGGGGGATGTTGATAATGGGGGAAGCAGTGCATCCGTCAGAGCAGGGGATACATGGGAAATCTCTGTACCTTCCTCTCAATTTTGTTGTGAAACTAAAACTCTTTAAAAAAAAAAAAAACTGTCTTTAAAGAAAAACTTCAAGGGGGACTCACCCCCACAATTTTATAACATTTACTTCCAGGAGCTCAGCCAGGTCCACAGTAAATATCAGAGAAAACGTCCCTCATGTTTCCCACCGGTGGGAAGGAACCATTTTGAAATACAATAGAGCAGACAGCTCTTAACAAGGCCTGCCTTCAGGAGAAACTAGTTAACCAAAGCCTAATCTGCTAGGGTATTATAAAAGCTTAACTGACCTGGGTAATACACAACTCCAGTCAACTCTTGTCATCCTCTCCCACCTAAGGGAAGAAAAAAACTATAACACTTGTGAAATTCACAGTACAGTCTAGAGGCATAAGATCACTCAGACTGAGACCTAATCACAGGACTACAGAATGTTTCCCCTGCACCCACATCTCACCATATTACTAAAGGCCTATTCACAACATTTCTTTTTTCCCAGTAGCATGTCATCTTGAGCTATCAAGAAAAAATTACAAGGTGTACTGAAAGGCTAAAAACATGATTTGAAGAGACAGAGCAAGTTTCAGAACCAGACATGGCAGGAATGTTGAAATTATCAGACCATGAATTTTAATTAATTGACCAATATGCTAAGGGATATAATGGATACAATAGACACCATTAAAGAAGAGGCAATGTAAGCAAAGAGATGAAAATCCTAAGAAAGAGCTAAAAAGAAACGCTAGAGATCAAAAATACTGTAACAGAAATGAAAAATGCCTTTTATGGGCTTTGTTAATACACTGGACATAGCTAAGGGAAGAATCTCTAAGCTTGAGGATATTTCAGTATGAACCTCCAAAACTGAAAAGCAAGGAGAAAAAAAGGCTAAAAAACAAAAAAGTTTAGGATATCCAAGGTCTCTGGGATAATTACAAAAGGTGTAACATATGCATAATGGGAAATACAGAAGTAGTAAACAGAAAGGAACAAAAGAAATATTTATTTATATATTTATTTACTGACTTATTTATTTATCACATATTTGACTCCCCTTACCCCATCTACCTCCCCACCAAAATATTTGAAACAATAACTGAGCTTCCCCAAATTAATGTCAGACATCAAACCAAAGATCCAGGAAGCTCAGAGAACATCAAGATAAAAGCAAAAATATAATAATAATAAATCTAAACAACTAATTTCCAAACTACAGAAAATCAAAGACTAAAAAAAAATCATCAAAGAAGCCAGAAGGAAAAAAGTACATTACTTATAGAGTACCAAAGATGAGAATTACATCCATCTTCTCAGAAACTATCCATACAAGAGAGTTGAGTGAAATATTTAAAGTGTTGAGAGAATAGAAACCCACCAACCTAGAACGCTATACACTATGAACATATTAAGTCTTAAGAAGAAAGTATTTCATTAAAAAATGTTCGGGAATGAAAAGCCTCTGAAATTACTTCCAAAAATACACAAAGATCTCAACTACAGTATACACTAGTGGGGAAAATTAGTAATAATTATTATTCATTGAAAATATACTATGTGCAAGAAACTGTCTAAGAATTCAATACCTCATTTAATTTTCAAAAAAAGCCTCAGCATATGGGATAATTTTAGTTCTCAAATAATTAAAACAACTATGATTAATATTCATTAAAACAACCATAATTAATATTGAGAACCCTCCTAGAGAATCCCACTCCTAGAGAAACTCTCAAAGATAAGTACCAACAGACTTAATGTTCAGAGCAGCACTCTTAATAATAAAAATCTAGAAAGAACTCAACTATCCATCAACAGTAGAATAAACTGTAGTGTATTCATATGGCAGCAAAAATTAAGCTATACACATACACAAGTGAATTTTAAAACAAAGATATAAAGATGAGCAAAATAAGAAAATCCCAGAAGAATATAAAAATAGCATTATATGTGATTATCAAAAAAACTGACAAAACTAAATGTATTGTTTAAGGACATATTCGTAGATGGTAAAACTATAAATAAAAGGCGTGACTATCACAAGATACAGCATAATAGTTGAATCTGGAGGAATGGGTATATGTGGCCCTTCAGAGACACTGCAATTTCTATTAACTTGAATGGCAGGTACATGGATGCGTGCTTGTAGTACTATTACATTTTCAAATATTCAAATATTTTCTACATGCTTTTTATATTTAATAAGTTTTAAAAATTTAAACCCCTCTGGATTAGCATAATACCAACTTTACAGAAAAGGAAAAAAAAATTATGTGAATTGTACAAAGTTAATATCAGAGTTATAAGTTGCTGAATCAAAACTTGAAATCAAGTTTGCCAAATTTCAAGAGCTATGCTCTTTCTTCTGTATTATATAACTTCCAGTCTACCAACTTGATACTAATACCTACACAGTCACATGCCACATAAGGATGTTTTGGTCAATGACAAACTGCATGCACTACGGTGGTCCCATAAGATTATAATGGAGCTGAAAAATTCCTATCACCTAGCCTAATGACTCTGTAGCAGTAGGAAGATTATAGCACAAGGCATTACTGTTTTGTGCCTCTCTGAGTCTGTTGCCATCAGCTAGAAATGCCTGGCACAGCGAGCTCGCCATCGACATCTCCCCTTTCTAAATCAATGTGAGAACTGGACCGACCCTTGTGGCTCTTATTCCAGTTGCAAGATGCCCTTCAGCAATAATCATTAGGAAACTTTAAAGAAAAAGAGTTTATTTATTATAGGCCCTGGAGGTACAAGGCACTGCCAGGGGACACACAGGATAGAGAGAGAGGCAGAGCTTGGGCCTGGGGGTGCTGCTTTTATTGAGGTGGAAGGTGGGGTCCTAGGTTTCCTGGGCACACTCTTTATTAGTGAATTTAAAACATAGGAGTAGAAATTTAAAGTGCTGTAAGAGAGGGGGAAAAAAGTAGTCCAAATACTAAAAAAAGTCAATTAAGATCTCTTTAAAAAAAAAAAAAAAAAAAAAAAGGAGCTTTGGTGTCAGGGGAGGCAGCCTGGCTCTTTACCAAGTGGCTGGCAATGTGTGTATTATAGAGAGCCTTCCTTTATGCTTCTTTGAAATGAATGCCTCTTTGGAGTGGATGCCTAGGCAATCAAAGCTTTAGTCTGACACTTGCACTACAAAAAGAAAAGCCAACTGTCAGGGTTTACACTACAATTATGTGCTTCTGGTGGTGCTGCTGTTAACTAACCTACCACACTGCCAGTGGTATAAAGGTACAGCGCAATTAGAGTAGGTTACACCATCTAGGTTTTGAAAGTGTACTCGATGATGTTCACACAACAAGGAAATTGTCTAACCGCACTTGGGAACAAATCTCCAATCTCTGCTAATAAAAATATGCAAATGTAATGCTATCAATCAACTGGCAACAGAACCAGTGCTATTGTTTTTCAAGGTTAATGATGTTCATAGTCCCAAATCTTTGGCCATGATTAAGTTTAGCTTTTCTCAAGCCAATTGACCTGTATTGAAATGAAACCAAGTAAGTGATGCTATATTTCATTAGCACTAGCACTAAAATGATCTAATGATGCCAAGATTTTTAGTTTCTTCATTTACACATAAGCACTGTTAAAATGCAGTACACAGAACTTAAACTAAGGAATCCGGGAATTCAAATCCTGAGGATTCCATTTATGAGCTATTTTGACCTGGAACAAATTACTTTACCTCTTTGAGCTTGTTTTCTATCTCATAAAATGGATATTTCACCTCTTACATTTGGTTTTTATCAGAATTAAATGAGGTAATACAGAAAAAATTTTTAGGACACTGCACTGTATTTCATAGATGTTCAATAAATGTTAATTCCCTTCTTTATTACTAGAATAAGAAAAAAAAATTGAGAAGCAAAAAGACAACCAGAAAAAAAAAGAAGAATCTTTAAAAATAATCAATTTCTAGGCAAAAATAATTTAGAATAATTTAGTGGAATTAAAGATTTCCTTCCATTAGCAGCAACAGTATTAAATATAAACAAAATTCAGCTCTCAAGATTTGTTTTCCTCTATATTCTTTTGATGTAGAACTTTAGAGTTATTAAAAGGATATCCCTCAGAAATTTTATGAGAATTAAGATTTCAGAGTTTCTGATCTGTTACTTATTTTACTATACCAAACCATTTCTCCAAATTATAAAACAACTCTCCAATATACCACAGTACAGACACTGTAAAACAAATCTTACCGTTTGGATTCAAGAGGCTGTCTCTTCTTTATCATTTTACGAAGCCTTGCAGCTGACTGCAAAATACAAAAAATATAGACACATAAAAGTAATATAACCTTTTAAAGTAATAAGTATCTGCTACCATATCCACATAAACTTCTATACTGGAAATAAAAATCCTTAAAATATGATACTTGATCTTGGTAGCAGACATGAGACAAATATATTATCAATAATGAAGGCAAGTATTTAATAATGTCTAAAGTACTGGCATTCTGATACTTTAAACCAGGTTGCTAATGAGTTTACATGATTAAACATTTAGTCAAATATACTATTACATATTAAAAGGTTTAACTTCTACTGAGACAATCCTTTCGTATTTTCTAGAAAAGTTATAGGTTAGACTTATATAAATCAAATCATAATTTCTGTTAACTAAAATAAAAACTAGGTATACTTTGTCTAAATTTCTGATTTTCATTAACGACATAAATATAATTTAGTTATACAAAATTATATTAACTCACCTTCCCTCCCCTCAAGATGCAAACACACAATGAATATTTGGGAATCTGGTATTTGAGAAATCAATTAATTATTTAATAAAGCCAAGGGTTTGATGTCTCTTGAGGGAAAACACCACACACCCTCTTAAACAGCTACTCTCTCAAAGAAATTTTACCCTCTGTGTAAAGACACCAATGTAAACTATACCTTTAGTTATAATGATTATAAAACATTAGCATACATCTGGCCATTTACCCTTTAAGGTCATTTATCCTTAAAAGTTTCTAATATAAAGCATATTCCCATCAATTCTTAAACTTTAAGTATTTGTTTGTTTGTTTGTTTCTTTTAAGAAAAAGCTTGTCCTCTCACTCTTCTATCACACATCCTTCAACCTTTATCCTTCAAAGAAACCACCTGGAACATACCGTTTCTTTGAATCTAAGACAGTCTTTCATAAGATATCACTATTTTATGTACCACCAAAATGGGGGAGGAGGAAGCTCCCAAGCATAATTTTAAAATGCTAATTTCAAAAAAAAATGTATTAAAATGAAAAAAAATGTCTTGGCATCAATAAAATATGGTAAACTCTGTCTGTTAAACGCTAAACTTTCTCTTAATTTTACCCTCCCTCATCTAACACTATTAAACCTGATACTATAGGTATTTTATTGACCTACAGGCAAAGGGAATGGTATCTTGGTTTAACTAGAAACTTCACACAAACCTCAGACAACTGAAGAGAAGCAAAAAAGTTTGCATTTTCTGATATGTTCTTCAGTCTCTTCCTTTCATACGGTGACAATCCTGAAAAGTCATCCTATGAAATTACACCAAAAAGATTGTTACTTTACATAACCCACAGCAAAAGCACCTCATGAAACTAGGTGTTAAATTCTCTGCATCTATACTTTCCTTCAAATTGCACCTACTCTTTCATGATAGCTCCCCAAACAGCACATAATCTTTGCTTTATTAGATATTAAGTGAAATTTTTAATTTGGACCATGAAATATCTGTATGATTTCCCAATTAAATAACAAGCAATCTGATATCTAAAATCAAGTAGTATAACCCAAAAGCAAACTATTTCCATTAACTGTACTTTTACTCAAAGTTGTATTTTTATTAAACAAAACAAGAACTCAATTACATTTTTAAATTCATTGTAAGTGTTAAGGAAATTTAGAAAAAAAGAACCAAGAAATGTAAAAAAAAAAAAAACACACACATGAGTAGAAAAGACAATATAACTAGAGAAGCAATCTTGGAGGTCCAACTTCCAACTAATAGCTGGGGATGGGGGAGAGCAGAGATATGAAGATTATCATCAGAGAAATAACACAAGAAAGTTTCTCAAAACTGAGACATGAGTTCCCAGATTAAACGGGCCCAATGAGTATGCAGCCCAATGAATGAAAAAAGGCCCAAGGCTAGGCAATCATCACAAGATTTCTTAATACCTGAAGTAAATGAAATAAGAAAAGCCCCTAAAAGTTTGCAGAGGGAAATAAAAATCACAAAGGACCAAGAATCAGAATGACACTAACTTCTCAATATCAGGGAAAGCTAGTGAGGCAGGATATTTATTAGCCTGGGGAAGTTTCCCCTCCTCTCCAGGATGTGGCTCTGGAATTTTTCCTTAGTCATTTACTCAGCCCTCACCCAATGTTGATCTCAAACATAAGACTCCAGCATGAGAAACAAGCCAAGGCTGAGAGATCAGATAGATGGCCTTGGGCCAACCTCTTCCCTCCAGGATAAGGCTGGAGTCTTTCCCTCTCCTTTGCTTTAGTTTTGGCTAATCATATCATTATAATAACACCAGCATTGCAAGTATTACATCATCGCCATGACGACCACTCCTAAGAAAACAAAAGCCCAGAATTCAGACAGCTCGGAACAGACTCTCAGAGTTTGCCCACACTTTTCTCTTAAGTGTGTATTTTCACTTTAATAAAACTTTTTATTAAAAGTTGTTTGCTGTTTGTCATGTCTTTAAATTCCTTCTCATGACATAAAACGAGAACCTGGTCACCAGAATTCCAGATCAAGGTCCCTCTTGGACTCCAACCCCATGGAGCTCTCTGGTATCAGTAAAAGATATTGAAACAATATGTTAAAAATTCTTAAGTTAAATTATTTTCAACTTACAATTCTAAATCCAATTAAGCCATCAATCAAATATAAAATAGAGTATAAAGAATTTTCAGACATGCAAACTACCTCTCATACATCTTCTCAGGAAGTTACTATAAACTGCACTACACCAAAATGAGAGAATATACCAAGAAAAAGAAAGGCAGGATCTAGCAGGGAGAGACTAAAGATCTTCAAAGGAAAATGGTAAAAGGAAGGCCAAGAAAGAATAAATGGTCCAGAAAGAAGTAGGAAGATGGAAAGCCCCAAGAAATATTTCATGAAGAAAATATACACACATATGTAAAGCCATCAGAATTCTTTGAGAGATTTTTTACAGCTCTGATAAAGCTTGGGCTGCACCTAATTAAGGATGTGAGAAAGGAAAGTATTGGAGAGGGGGAGTTACACGTGTGTAAAAGGTGTGGTGCAAGTGAAACAAATCAACAGGTAATGCAGACAGTGAGGACAAAAAGCTAAAAAGGCCAAAAGTGCAATCTGTGTATTGAGCAGAAATCACAAATATGGAGGTAGGTGGCAGAAAACTTCTAGCTCTTTTGATTTGTTTCTGTATATACGTGTGTGTACCTGTGTGTGTGTATAATACACATGTGGAATTATATGACTTATACGTCTATGTACATGTATTACTTTGACCAAAATAAAGATTTTTCTCACACACACAAAATAATAGTGGCAGCAAATGTGAAAGACTTTGTCACTGCCTCTAAAACTACTTCTGAGAGAAAAAACATTATCACTATCATCAAGGACTTCCTAAAAATCTATTTCAAAATGCTGCATATTAAATCAAAGAAACAAACAAATGATTCTACTTACCACAAAAAAATTAAGAAAATTAAGAAAAATCATCAGATAGTTTTTTAAGAGGTCTGCGTAATTTAAACTATTCTCACCCATTATCTACCTCTCAAAAAATTGCAACATGAAAGAGAAAGACGGAGCAACCACCAAAATAAATGTTTATTTTGGGACTCTCAAAATAAACATACTACAGAAAATAGAAATTTTAAAAGAACACTATCTTCAGAGACACTTGAGAAGTTACTGCATCTATCAAATAAGAAAGGAAGGCTCTGATTAACCCATTTCCTGTCTGCCCCAAGAATACTTGCTGGCAGCACTTGCAACTGCAGCAGTTACCCCAAGATAATTCAATTACAGTCCTAACCTTACCCCCAACGTTTGCCATGAAACATCTCGTGTTTATTATTATTTTTGCATCACTCTACTAACTTGATAGTCTTTGGAAACAAATGACATCGTTCTATTTACAGCATTGTTTTTAGTAATGGTATTTCCATTTACATTTGATTGCTGAAAATGTCAAATCCTAGGAAACGTAGCATTCCTGTGCATGATATTTAACCGTTCTCAAACAGTTTTTAGCCCAAACTTGATTTGATGAATCCAATTTTTCCAAAATAGACAATTCTGATGATTTTTCAAATTGTTCTTCAGAAAACTATACCTTCAAGCCTCCGTCCAATTAGAAATCAGCTGACTCAGGTCATGCTCTGAAATAGTCAACTTGTGCTATGATTCCATGTCAAAGGTATGAATTTACTGGCACACCTGGCAGAAAAGTTGATGCCATGATACCACTGACCCACTGCAGTATTTTGAACTGTTCTTTACTGAGGAATTAGTTTCAAAAACTACCAGTGAAATGAATGCTCAAGCTGCCTTCCTGGTTTCAAAGCCACCTGCTCCAGAAGGACTTTAGCGAATAGATAAATGGAAGGACACTGACAATGACAAAGTCTTTTTTGCAGTAATGTTACTGCAAGGTATTGTGCAGAAACCTGAGCTGGAGATGTTTTGGTTGACAAGGCCTCTTTTGGATACACCTTATCTCAGGCAAATTATGACTAGTGAAAGATTTTTACTTTTGCCACAGCCATGCCACCATGAACACACCTGATCCTACTGGATCTTGCAAGCTAAGAAGGGTTGGGCCTGGTTAGTACTGAATGGGAAACCACCTAGGAAGACCAGGTGCTATAGGTGTAAAAAAATAAAAAAATAAGGGATTGTAAGCTGACAAGGTCTTTGTAATCTGTGAGGTCAACCAAGGGTTGCCTTGCCTAAAAAATTTTTTAAAAATAAAAATAAAAAATCAATGACAAAGAATTCTCAGGGCAGCCAGGGAAAAGAAGATGGTAACCTATAAGGAAAACCCCTTAGGTTACCATCGGAGTTCTCGGCACAAACCTTACAAGCCAGAAAGGAGTAGAATCAAATATTCAAACTATTAAATGAAAGAAACTACCAGGCAAGAATAATGTATCCAGCTAAACTCTCCTTCAGAAATAATGACCTTTCCAGACATACAAAAATTAAGGGAATTCTCCACTACAAGGCCTGCACTACAGGAAATACTAAAAGGGGTCAGTTCACCCAAAACAAAATAACAAAAAAATATGTAACTAGAAGTAAAATGACTAACAGGCTGATAGAAGCAGAGGAGTGCAACCATTACTAAGAACAGGGCATTATAAGCTAAAACAATAAGAAGAGATTTGCTATAGCAAGATAGTAATGAACATTCAGCATTCATAGGGACAAATTGAGATAACAATGATTGAAAAGAGGAGAATCCAAAGATCCAAATTTACAAAGGGAATGGAGATAAGGCATGCACAGAAAAATTATCCTTTACATATTTGTGATGGTAACCACAGGCCAAAGACTCAGAACTGAAATATGTAAGATAAAACAACAAGAACAAGAGGGAAAACCCACAAAACTCAACCAAAATAAAGAACACAGGACAAGGAAGCAATGGAAACACTGATCTACCAAAAAGCAAAACATAAAACGGTTATAGAAAAACCTCATATTTCAATAATCACCCTAAATGTAAATGGACTGAACTCACCAATGAAAAGGCACAGAGTTGCAGATTGGATCAAAAAAGAAAACCCAACCATATGCTGCCTCCAGGAGACATACCTCAGTTCCAAAAACAAATACAGGCTCAAAGAGAAAGGGTGGAAAATGATATTTCAAGCAAATGGCATTCAGAGAAAAGTGAGAGTAGCAGTACTAATATCGGACGAAATAGACTTCGCATTAAAAAAGGTAAACAAAGATACTGAGGGACACTTCATAATGATAATCAGAATCATGCACCAAGAAGACATAACATGTGTATATATGCTCCCAATCAAGGAGCCCCAAAATATATAATAATCAATTAACAGAAATAACTAACAGAAATAAGGGAGAAACAGACCAAAACACTATTGTAGTAGGAGACCTAAATACCCACTGTTGGATATGGACAGATCATCTAAACAGAAAAATCAATAAGGAAATAACATCTTTGAGTGATACATTAGACCACTGGACATAATTGATATTTACAGAGCCCTCAATCCCAAAACAGCTGCTTATACATTCTTCTTTAGTGCACATGGAACATTCTCAAGAATCAACCACATACTGAGACACAGAGATAGCCTCAACACATGTAAAAGAGTTGAAATCATACCAACCATATTCTCTGATCATAATGCTTTGAAGCTGGAGATTGGCTGTAAGAGGGAAGAACCAGCATGCTACTAAAGAATGACTGGGTCAAAAAAGAAATAAAATGAGATAAAGAGATACACAGAATGATAATGACAGTACAACATATCAAAGCTTTTAGGACACAGCAAAAGTGGTTATAAGAGGAAAGTTCGTACTATGACAAGCCTATCTCAAAAAACAGGAACAAGTCCATATAAACAACCTAACTCATCATCTTAAAAATCTAGAAAAGAACAAATGAAGCTTAAAATCAGCAGAAGGAAAAAAAATCATCAAAATTAGAGCAGAATTAAATGGAATTGAAAACAAAAAAAAATAAATGCAACAAAGAGCTGGTTCTTTGAGAAGGTTAATAAAATTGACAAACCCCTGGCTAGACTTACTAAAGAAAAAAGAGAAAGGACACAAATAAACAAAATTAGGGATGAAAGAGGGGAAATTATAACTGACACCGCAGAAATACAAAGGATCATACAAGAATACTATGAAAAAGCATATAACACCAAATTTTATAAACCAGAAGAAATGGGCCAGTACTTAGAAAAATACAACCTTCCTAGAATGAATCAAGAAGAAGTGGAAAAATCTAAATAGACTGATCAGCAGTATGGAAAGTGAAACAATCATCAAAAATCTACTAAAAAGTAAAATTCCAGGACCAGATAGATTCACCAGTGAATTCTACCAAACATTCAAAAAAGATTTAATGCCTATTCTCCTCAAATTGTTTCAAAGAATCAAAGAGGAGGCAATATTTCCCAACTCATTTTATGAGGCCAATATTACCCTGATACCAAGTCCTAGTAAAGATAACACAAAAAAAAAAAAACTACAGACAAATATCTCTCATGCACACAGATGCAAAAATCCTAAATAAGATACTAGCGAACCAAATACAGGAACGTATTAAAAAGATTATACACCACGATCATGTGGGCTTCACCCCTGGGGCATAGGGAGGGTTCAACATATGCAAATCAATTAATGTGATACACCACATAAACAAATTAAAAATAAGAATCATATGATCATATCAATAGATGCAGAAAAAACCTTCAACAAGATACAGCATCCATTTATGATCAAAATGCTTAACAAAATTGATATAGAAGGAAAGTACCGTAACATAATAAAGGCCATCTATGAAAAACCCTCAGCCAACATTATAATTAATGGTTAAAAACTAAAAACCTTCCTTCTAAGATCAGGAACAAGGCAAGGCTGTCCACTCTCACCACTGTTATTCAGTACAACATTGGAGGTCCTAGCAAGTGCAATTAGGCAAGAGAAAGATATAAAAGGGAAGATATAAAAGGATCCGAATAGGAAATGAATAAGTCAAACTGTCACTATTTGTGGATGACATGATTCTCTACATAGAAAACCCTAAAAACTCCACAAGAACACTGCTAGAAACAATAAGCAAATACAGTAAAGTCTCTGGATATAAAATCAACGTTCAGAAATCCACAGTGTTCCTATACTCTAATAATAAAATCTCAGAAAAATAAGTGAAAAAAATAATTCCTTTTGCAATTGCAACAAAAAGGAGAAAATACCTAGGAATAAATTTAACGAAACATGAAGGACCTATATAATGAAAACTATAAGACCCTATTAAAAGAAATCTAAGCAGATTCAAAGAAATGAAGAGATATTCCGTGTTCTTGGATTGGAAGAATCATATAGTTAAAATGACCATATTACCTAAAGCATTATACAGATTTAATGCAATCCTCATCAAAATCCCATTGGCATTTTTTAAAGAAATAGAACAAAAAATCATCAGATTTGTATGGAAGCACAAAAGACCTCAAATTACCAAAGCCATCCTGAGAAAAAAGAATGAGGCTGGAGACATCACTCTGCCTGACTTCAAATTATACTACAAAGCGACAGTAATCAAAACGGCATGGTATTGACTGAAAAACAGACACATGGACCAGTGGAATAGAATAAAAAGTCCAGAAGTAAACCCACGTCTATACAGGCAAACAATTTTTACAAAAAAGCCAAAAATGTACAGTGGAGAAAGGAAAGTCTCTTCAATAAATGATGCTGGGAAAACTGGAAAGCCACCTGAAAAAGAATGAAACTAGACTGTTGTCTATCACCACACACCAAAATTAATTCAAAAAGGGATTAAAGACCTGAATATAAGATGTGAAACAATAAAATGCATAGAAGAAAACATAGGAACTAAACTCATGGACCTTGAACTTAAAAAGGATTTTATGAATTTAACCACAAAGGCAAGGGAGTAAAAGCAAAAATAAATAAATGAGACTTTATCAAACTAAAAAGCTTCTGCACGGCAAAAGAAATTGTCAACAAGGTAGAGAGACAACTAACCATCCAAATGGGAAAATATATTTGCAAGCAATGCCTCCGATAAGGGCCTAATATCCAAAATATACAAAGAACTCATACAATTCAATTACAAAAAACAACAACAACAACAAAAACAACAACAGTCAAAAATGGGCAGTGGACCTGAACAGACACTTCTCCCTACAGAACAAATGATGAAAATATATGAAAAAGCGCTCATCATTGCGAGCTATTAGGGAAATGCAAATCAAAACCACAATGAGATACTATCTCACACCTGTTAGAATAGCTGTTATCAACAGGACAAGTAATAACAAATGTTGGAGAGGGTGCAGAGAAAAAGAAACCTTCATACACTGCTGGTGGGTCTGCAAATTGGTACAGCCACTATGGAAAACAGTATGGAGGTTCCCCTCAAAAAAATTAAGATTGAACTACCATATGATCCAACAATCCCTCTACTGAGTATTTACCCCAAAGACTTGAAAAGCCATATCTGAAAAGATATTTGCACACTGATGTTCATAGCAGCATTATTCACAGTGGCCAGAAGATGAAAGCAAATGAAATGTCCTACAATAGATGATTAGATAAAGAAGCCGTGGTACATATATACAATGGAACATTTATTACTCAGCCATAAGAGATGAAATACTGCCATTTGCGATATCATGGGTGGACCTCGAGGTAATCATGCTAAGCAAAATAAGCCAGACAGGAAAAGTTAAAAATCACATGATATCGTTTATATGTGGGATATAAACCTGAAAGTAACAAACGACTAGAACAGAGATCCATGGACATGGACAATAGACTAGTGGTTACCAGAGGGTAGGGGGGAAGAGGGGAGGAGAGAGGTAGATGGGGTTAAGGGGTCAAATATGGGGTGACAGAAAGAAATCTGTGGGAGGGGAACACACAATGCAATATATATATATGCATTAATGTTAAATTGTACACCTGAAACTTACTAAATTTTAGTAATAGTGTCACCAAAAATATAATTATTTAAAAGTTTTTGTATGTCAAAAGACATTATTTAGAAAGTGAAAAGATAGTCCACAGCATGGGAGAAAATATTTGCAAATGATATCTAATAAGAGTCCAGTGTCCAGAATATATAAAGAGCTCTTACGAGGCAACAATAAAAAAAAAACTTAATTTTTTAAATGGGCAAAGGACTTGAACAGACATTTCTCCAAAGTACAAATGGCCAATAAGCACATATAAAGATGCTCAACATCATCAGTCATTAGAAAAATATAAATCAAAACCACAATGAGATACCACTTCACATGCACTAGGATAATTATAATCAAAAAGACAAACAAGGACATTGTTACGTGAAGTAAGCCAATCAGAAAAAGACAAATACCATATGATTCCACTCAAATGGGGAGCCTGTAGTAGTCAAAATTCAGAGAGACAGAAAGTAGAATGGTAGGTCCCTGTAACTCTCTACCTCTGAGAGGAGACCACGCTCTGTCTGTGGAGTGTTACCTCTCTTCTAGTAAACTTTCCTTTTGACTCTAAAGAAAAAGAAAAGAAAGTACAATGGTAGTTGCCAGGGGCTGGCAGTAGGCAGGGAGCTGTTTAATAGGTATAAAGTTTCAGTTTTCCAAGATGATAAGAGTTCTGAAGATTGATTTCACAACAAGGGAAATATACTTAACACTACAGAACTGCACACTTGCAAATGGTTAAGATGGTACATTTTACATTGCAATTTTACCACAATTAAATTTTTTTTTTAATTTTTAAAAAAGGCAAACAATAACAAGTATTGGCGAGAATGTGGGAAAACTGGACTCCTCATACATTGCTAGTGGGTATGTATATCCATACAATGAAGTATTTGAATGGAGTACCAATACATGCTATAACATGAATAAATCTTGAAAACATTATGCTATGTGAAAGAAGCTAAATACAAAAAGCTATATATTGCATGATTTATATAAAATGTCCAGAAAAGGCAAATCTATAGAAACAGAAAAGAGATTAGTGGTTTCCAGGTCTGGGGTAGGAAGGAAGAGGGTTGATAGTGACTGCTAACATGCATGGGGTTTCTTTTTGGAGTGATGAAAATGTTAGGGAATTGGATAGTAGTGATAGCTGCACTTGTAAATAAGCTAACCACCACTGAATTATAGACTTTTAAATGGTAAATTTATGTAATGTGAATTATAACTTAATTAAAAATAAATATATTAAATAAGTGAATGAATGAATGAATGCTTAATGACAGAAACCAGACATTCACATAATGGCAAAGTATCTCCCTCAAAATATTTAGTAATAACAAAGAATAGTAAGTTTACACTGGAGAATCCTGGCAGATACTACCTTAGCCAAGTGATTAAGGTCAACATCACCAGTAACATATCAACAACATGTACACCTTGACAGATGCACCAAGATCACATTAACTTCTGTGGTATCCTTTCCCAAAACACAAAGCCTTAATCATGAGAAAAGAGTAGACAAACCTACATTGAGGGACATCATCCAAATTAATTATCCAGCAGTTTTCAAAAGTGTCAGGGTCATGAAAGACAATAACTATCACAGGTTCAAAGAGACTACAGAGCAATGACAACTAAATGCACTGTGTGATCCTGGCCAAATAATGAAGCAGAAAAAGAATGTCACTAAAATAACTGGATGAAATCGTATAAAGTCTGTACTTTTGTTAATAGTACTATACAAAAGTTAACTTCTCAGTAGTTTTATAAATGTTCTATGGTTATATACATTATTATCATAAGAGGAAGATAAGTGAAAGATATATGGAAATTCTCTGTAATATTTTTGCAACTCTTCTGTAAGCCTAAAACTTGCTCAATTTTTTAAAAAATTAACTGTTAAATGCTTTATGAAGTTAAAATATCTACTAGAAGGGCTGAGTGAGAAAATATAGCAAAGTTCCCAGAAAACAATAAAATTCTAGAATTATAGACCAAGACTTGTCTGTGATGTGACAAAAGCCTTCCTTCATTTGGGAAGACTAATAAGCTTGTACGCTAAACACAGTTCCTGCAGCATCATACCACAAAGTCATTTTACTCCAAAAAGATAGGGAAAAGAACAAAGAATGAAATGCTCTATAAAAGACATTAGATCCTCAGTTTGTCCTCAGAAAATGTATGCTGAGCATTTATGGACTGCTTAACTATCTCCAGTACTCACTAGCTCATGTTCTACTGTCTGACCCTATTTCCTGATATCAAACTAAAATCTGTTTTATATTAGCCTCATATGTTCAGAATCGTAGTCTAAAAGGCCAAAGACATAATCCAATCCAGTAGTTCTCAAAGTGCAGTCCAGGACCAATATCATGTCTCTAGAAAACCATTATAAACATGCAAATTCTATACCCACTCCAAAACTTCTAAATCAGAAACACTGATGGTGGAGCCCTGCAGTGAAGTTTTAACAAGTCCTCCAGGTAATTCTAACACAGGCTGAACTTTTAGAACCACTGGTCTCATCCAATACCCTCACTGTAGAGGTGATTTGCTTAAAAGGTTTCTTAGAAGCAGTCATGCCTAAAACCTAGGCTGCCAACCCCTCATCCAAAGTACTTATGACATATCACATGCTGTCTCACCATAGATCCTAGTTCTTACCACTGGGACAATAAAGCATAAATTACAATTTCAAAACACCATCACCTCAATTATCCTATCTCCTATCATCATCATGTTTTCCCAGTTCTATCAATTTTTGTCATGTGGCATGGTCTTCTATCTTGCATAAAATTTGTCACTTTAAATGAAGTACCACAGTCCTAGTAGACAATGACTCAAAAGAATTAGATGCCTAATTCTTGAATTCAGTCAAACTATTAAAGAGAACTAATAAGTATTTCTCATGTATCTTCTCTACTCCTTGATTTCTCTCCATTTTGTGTTTAAAGGAAATATTCAGCACATCAATACAATCAATTAACGGTGACTTTTATACCTTGACATCAAGGGTCACTCAAATGCCATATGTCCTAAAGGCCAATTTCTTTTGGTTTACTGTACAGAAACACATAAAGGTGATCAAGATACCAGAAAGTAGAAGTAAACCCAAAAATAAATGTAATAAACTAAGAAGAAATAGGGAAGCAGAGTGAAGATTAAGTCAATCCTTTCCTTGACAAATCAAAACCAAGAGCAAAATTAATCCAAGTTAGTTATCTCTTAAACAAGAAAAATTTCAAACATAATTTCGATAAAATAATTTGTATGAGATAGAGAGACCCTTAATAATCTTAGCTTATCAGAACTTTGAATTTTAAAATAAGAAAAATTTTAATAACCTGTAATTAATTTCTTACCAGGCCTGATGTGGTATCTTCATCACTCTCTCTCTCCTCACTGCTTTCGATATCAACAATGGGAATCAATGTATCAGCAGTGCTCTCATGATGTTGCTGGTTATTTTCTGCATGAACATCTATGGATGAGTTTCGCAGAGCAGATTCTGCCTGGGAAGATGTGGTGGCTTCCATCTTTGGAGTTGATATCCTTCTACAACTTTTATTTCAGTCTTCTTGTATTTCTTACATGTTGTTTCATTCTTAGAATTCTTATCCAATAGGTATTTGGGGAGCTTAAGTTGGTCCGGCTTGTAATTGAGTGAAAAAGGAACAAGACACACCTAAGCCGTTTTTTTCTAAAACTGCAGTTTATAGTGGTCTCAGAGAAACTTAAGACATGTTTTGGTTCTCTTTATATTCATTCTTCCATTCAAATCAATAAAAGAAAAGAGTATTAGAATCCCAGGTCCTGTCCCTTTTCTTACAGATCTATGTAAATAAATCTAATTCCTATTTCATAATGACAACATAAATCCAGATTGATAGGCTGTAAGAAAACTCTGCCCGTCCAAAATCTAGATACCTAATTCTGTTCAATACCGGAACAGAATTATGTAACCACTGGACACTCTCGCTCATAGGAGTCTACAAGACCAATAATAATGACGACGACTTGTAACTGAGACTACCCTGGCAGCTGAGTAGCTGGAACTGTTCCAAGAGTGGAAAGCTGCCAATAATTGCTGCAAAAGCAGAGTCCCTGATCCTATCCCGCCACTTTTTCTAGGGTTGTAAGCACCTTTTTCAACGCTGAAGGCTTTGATTCCATAGAGGAAAACCAGAACAGGAATCCCGCTTCTCTTTCGAGGCCACAGCCCGAAAAGCCCGTGGAGCTAGCAAGATGCCCCAAGGGGAGGAAAGCAGTTACGATAGAGAAGTGCCCGGTGCCTGACCACGGTGCCCTCCGGGGCCTGTGCCCGGCAAGCCCTGCACGAAGACGGCGGCAGGTGCGCACCCGGAAGCTCAAGCCGTCTCCCACCTTCACCTGCAGTCGCTGTTCTGGAGCTCGCCTTCTCCTCAGCCCGGCCGCACCAGACCCGTGAATCTTCCCGCCAACACTGGGCGGGAGGCGGGATGGAGGGGGCGGGGCTTAGCGGCGCCTCCCGCGCAAGACGCCTGCGCGGCGCCAGTGGGCTCAGACCCGCGCCGGCCGCAGGGCGGCGACACGCGAGCGAGGCACTGCGGTCTCCTAAAATAAAACGAACGCACCTCACCCCAAACTCAAATTCTTTAAGGGTGCGACGGGATGGGCATTTTTACCTTGGATCCTGATGAGTCTGATGCCGCTGATGTCAAGATCTTGCTGTGAAAAACAACGGCGCTTCTGCTGAGGAAAAACCACCTTGCCTTGCAATGTGAGCCTGGAAAAAGATGCACTCACTTAAGATCCTCTGTGGAATAGAGGAGGAGAGGGACCTACATCAACAGGCAGTCTCTATCTCGGCCGACGGGCTCCACCAGAAAATTATGTCCTATGGCTATCATATTCTCAGTCCTAAGAAGAGGAGCGTTTTGATTTTATTTTTCCAATAGCTGATAACTTTTAGCTCGTTTAAATTTCACCTGATCATCTGCCCACCATCCGTTAACTAAGATCCTAAGGATGACCTCACAAGTCCTGAAGACAAGGAAAAAGCTGTCAATCATAATTTTTGTACCACAAAGTAACATCAGATTTTAGGGGACTGTATTACAGACACAGCCAAGCCATACTGAACCTCTTTTTGTTGTTGTTTTCTGGGTTGCCTTGAGCCAAACATGCCTTTCCAACAGATATACTTCTGGACAGTGTATCTTTTGAGCTGATAAGTTCATAATCTACAATTCTAACTACTTGATTTTTAAGCCTTTTCTTTCTAACTCAAAATTTCTCTCTGGGTAGGTTTCTTGGGTCTAAGGCTGTTCCTTCCTGGAGGCTTACCCAATATTATTTTCTCAGCCTCGGGCCAATTTTAGAACACAGGTGAAATAATTTGAGAACTATCCAATTAACAGCACCTGCAAGGTCCTCCATGCTCTATTACCAGCTCAACTTTCACCACACCTTGACTCAAAAAATGAGTCAGACTGATAAAATCAAACTTTTCAGTGTCAAACAAATTACCATGCTATTTCTGCACTGCAAGGCTTTGCTCCTGCTGTCCCTTCTCTCCCTACCACAGCAGTTTAAAAATTCTTTTTTGGTGAAAAAATGTGTTGACTCCCAATTAGCCACGTTTTTTACACACCCTAGCTGGTAAATTGCGATCGCTGCTGGTATGATTCTATAAGCCCTTGAAGACTTTCTGCATAAAATTCAGGCTTCTTGAGGACAACCCTTTTAACAATATTCCACACTCCTTACAGAGAGCCAGGAATATAATAAGCAGTCTCTAAAATCTTGAAGAACTGGGAAACCTAAAAATAGAGTGTTCAGATTTCAGATACTGTCCCGGGCCCCTTGTTGGATTTTTTTTTTTTTCCTGTCACTAACCTAAATCATCAGGGGCCCTCGCGTCACCAAACTATACCGCACCACAACCCCCAAAGCCTCATCAACAGGCGCTATTAGCAAGAGATCTATTCCGATTGAACTCCAGTTCAACAGTCTGGACTAACTACTCTCCTCCATCTCCTCAGATTCTTATTCGTCACTATCCTATGTTTCCTCGGCTTACAAACCAAGCTAACACACGTAACCTTTAATTCGGACTTTCCTCGCCGCACGGTCTCGACAGCAGAGCCGAACTGAAGCAATTTCCCGCCAGAAGGGGCGTCCGAATACCGCAGGATTGAGAACGAAAGGGCTAACTCTGAGCATGCGCAGTCCCAAACGCAACCTGGAGCGGTAGGCGGCCAGACGTCCTCCACGATCCCACAATGCCCTGGCCGCGTATTTCCGGTTTTTCTAGCTTAGCCGTGAGTGGCGTTTCTATCACCCGCGCAGCAGCGTCCAGTGGCTCTAAGCGGGGAAGATCGTTCTGTAGGTTGGTGTTGTAGCTGTTCACTATTTGGCATCCGTGAAGTTTTGGGAGTCCCGCCGCTGTCGTCAACATGTCGGTCCCAAGCGCACTTATGAAGCAGCCGCCCATTCAGTCCACGGCGGGGGCCGTCCCGGTTCGCAATGAGAAAGGTACTGTGCTGAGCCGTTTTCCAGTCCAATCTTACCTCTTCCTCAGTATACTCCAAACCTCCCTCGGGCCGACCACCCTAACCCCGCAGACCCTTAAGACCCTGCCCCCTATTTCTTTTACTTGTCCCATCAAATTTGCAGCCGTTCGCGTTGCCTATCTCGTCTCGTTCCTGTCGACTGTCCGCCCTCGCCTACAGCAAGCACTCCTCTTCCCATGGCCTCCACCAACTTGTTGGACTAATACATAGTGAATGCCTGCTGTTTGCAGGCCGTTGAGCGGAATACAGTCTCGCTTTGGTTATCCATAGCAGTTTGCTTATCCTGCTTTTATAACTCTGATCATTATAATTATTTATGTATCTGTTCTATCTCCCTCTACGGCATCGTAAACTCAACCACCTTGAAGCCGGAACCATGTCTTGTTAAACTTTTTATCCCAACGCTGTGACTGTATTAAAGTTGAATACAGAGTTGTGTAAGACAGTATTCCTAATGAGATTTATTCGTATTCTAGTAGATGTGAGACATTCAAAGAGTTACATTCTACGTATACAGTCTTTCACACCTATGAAACCTGTCACGTAGATGATATAAACCAAGTATTATGGGAGGGCAGAGAAGGAATAATTTTTTCAGATTTGGGTAATCAAGGAACACTTCTTCAGGAAGGTGGCATTTAAGGGTGGGTAGGATTCCAGGAGAACACATCATCTCTTCAGGAGCCAGAATAGTCAGAACAGCTTCCTCACCTCAGGGTCTTAAACCAAAAAAAAAAAATTGTATGTGTGTGTATTCTTTTTAATTCAACATGACCTTGAGAAGTATCTTTTGGATACATATAGATCTAATTCGTTTATTTTTAACTGTAAATTCCATTATGTAAACCACATTTTATTTCCTACGGAGAGACAGTTGTAGTGTTTTTTTTTTTCTCCTGTTACAGTTCTGCAATTGTCATTCTTAAATGTGTCTCTTTAGTGCACCTATATACCAATTTCTCTGGGGTAGACCTCTAGAAGTTCATCATCAACTTATCTATTTCCATTTGCTCTTCATAGTGGGTTGTAAGAGCATTAACAATTTTTTTTTGCCCCGTATATTCTTCCACACACTGGTTGTATCAGATTTTTAAATATTTGCCCAATCTAATGGGTGTTAAATGATATTTTAATTTGTATTTCCATAATTACTAGTGAGACTAGGCATCTTATTCATATGTTTTTCAGCTGTTTTCAATGGTTTTCTCTTCTATGAATTAATTACCTGTTTTTGTCATTTACGCATTTTCTTTTTGGTTTGTTTTTATACATCTCAAATTTATTTTCCCAGTTTGTCTTGTATGGAGTCTTCCGTTACACAGGCATTTTTAGCTTTAGTGTTATCAGATTTATCAATTTTATCTTTTATGGTTTGTGCTGTTTTGTATATTAAGAAGTTCTTCCCTACATTGAGATCATAGATATTCAAATTACAAAGATGTTCTATTATGTAATTACTTATGTATACTCGATAGGATTGAATACACAATTGCGCAGACAGACTCTAAGTTAAGGAGCTTACAGTCCAGTATGGCTGTAAATGTTTAAGATATCTTTTTCACACATATCTTTACTCCATCTAGAATTTTTTCTGCGTGAGTGTCAAGAGATCTAATTTTATTGTTTACCTTATGGTTAGCCAATCGTCCCTACAACTCCATTGTTTGACTAGCCCATATGTCACTTCTCATATGGGTTTGTTTCTCTCATCTCTACTCTGTTCCATTGGTCTCTATGTACCCCCTGAGTCAATGACATATTTTAATCACTATAAATTTAAATAAGCTTTGAAATCTGTTGTAAAAACTCTTCTCATCTCCCACCTTACCTTCTTTTTTTTATTATTAAGACTTCATTTTTTTAGAGCAATTTTAGGTTCACAGCAAAATTGAGAGGAAGGTACAGAGATTTCCCATATACCATCTACCCCGTTACACGTGCATAACTTCCCCTGTTATGGACATCCCCCACCAAAGTGACATGTTTGTTATAATTAATGAACCTACCTTGACATAGCCTAATCACCTAAAGTCCATAGTGTACATTAAGATTCACTCTTGGTGGTGTACAGACTACAGATTTGGACAAGCATAAAGTGACAAATATCCATCACTGTGGTCTAATACACAGTATATTCACTGGCCTAAAATTCCTCTATGCTCTGTCTGTTCATCCTCTCTCTATACCCAACCCTTGGCAACCCTTGATTTTCTTTACTGTCTCCATAGTTTTTTCTTTTTCAAAATGCTTTCCTTTGTAGGAAAACACCATTCTATGAATAGATGGTTAGATAGTGGCTCTCTTCTTCTCCTGCCCAAACTCTTATTTACCATAAAAACAGGGCTCTACCTGCAAAGACCAAAGGCTAAACATTGGGAAAAGACTACTGAAACATAATAAGTTATATTTCTCATCCAGGTGAGATTTCGATGGAGAAAGTGAAGGTAAAACGTTATGTTTCGGGAAAGAGGCCAGACTATGCCCCCATGGAGTCCTCAGATGAGGAGGATGAAGAATTTCAGTTCATTAAGAAAGCCAAAGAACAAGAGGCAGAGCCTGAAGAACAGGAGGAGGATTCATCAAGTGACCCTCGGCTGCGACGTTTGCAGAACCGTATTAGTGAAGATGTGGAAGAAAGGTAATGACTAGGGTTATATTTCCCTGGACCTGAACTCCTACAGGGTAATTAATAAGAACAACAACAATAATAATAGCTAATACTGAGTAGTACCACCTGCCACTATTCCAAGTACATAACATTTACTAAGTCTTGTAATACATATAATAACCTTATGAGGTTGGTACTATTATCTTCATTTTCAAAGAAGAAACCCAGACAAAAAGGAGTTAAGAAAAATAACATGACCAAAGTGATACAGCCAGTGAGTGGCAACCAGTAAACAGCAGCTTACCTCTGGTCCAGAGACTAATTAACTCATTAAGGGAATAGAAAACACAGACCATTGGTCAGTTGGTTAAGGAGAGTCTTTTTAGCACAAAGATGTTTTTAAAAATTTAAGATACTGATTTTATCCACTTACTCATTCTGAATTCCAGTGAGGGGAAATGACATTGATGAAGTAGGAAGAAAGGCCTGACGAATAGTTTCATGTAGGAAAGGAAACCTCCCAATAAAAATTTTGTATGTTGTGTATCAAGACATTACCTTACAGAATAAGCCAGAGGTCCCAAATTTTCATAGCTCATATTGTCTCAAGAATTTTTTCACAGAACTCCTAGGCCCAAATAGTTCTATTTATTATGTAGCTATGTCCAAAAATTTAACAAAGATGTATGTCCTAACAATTTAGCCATTTGAAAAATGTAATACACATAAAAGGAAAAACTTTTACTTAATTTTTACAGTACCACAGTTACTAGTGAGATTTGTGTGCCTCTTGGACACTGACCCTTCTCAAACCTTGGAATCAGATTGGCACTATCACTCTCATTTCCTGTTCCATACTGATTTTCATGCAGTACTTAGTTTTTATCACAGCAGCCACCAAAATCCTAGTTTTGCAATGATAAGATATTGGGTTCTCTGGGTTCTGACCTAGATTTCAGCAACATGGCTGAACACACTAAGGTCAGAATCGCCATTAAATATGGGACCCATTATGGCGCCTCCCTCAGGAAAATGGTGAATTAAATCAGCCATCATGCCAAATATGCTTGCTCCTTCTCTGTCAAAACCAAGATGAAGAGAAGAGCTGTAGGGATCTGGCACTGTGTTTCCTACATGAAAACAGTAGCTGGTGGTGACTGGACCTACACCACCACTTCTGCTGTCATCGTAATGTCTACCATCAGAAGACTAAAGGAATTGAAAGACCAGTAGAGGCTCCACAATTTGAAACATAGCCTCTAATAAATGGGTTAATTTATGTAACAACACTATTTTACTTTGTTAATTTTATTAATTAGACATTCTGTTTTGCATTTCTCATTAATTTTGCTTTCTCAAAGACTGGGAAATGCAAATCCTTCTAATTTTTCAGTAGCCAAATGATATATGACGTAAGAATATAAGCCTTACAGGTTAGATATGTCTTAGCTTTTTGTAAGTCTTTTTTTTCCCGGTTCAATTTCCTTGTGATACGTTGGTTCAAATTGTGTACCTTTGTTTTTAAATCACAGTTAGTATATTTTTTAAATATTTTTAAAGATAGAGTGACATATACTTCCTCCTTTGGTGTTTTGTCTGACCATTTTATCAGCGTTTTCGGAAAACATAAATTAGAATTTCAGAACAAATTTTACAGATATCTACATCATTCTTCATTGTTTAGTTTATACACAAGGATTCACGGAATTGAATTATTCAAGTTGCTGTATATGGTCACACTAATAAAAAAATAAAGTTCCTTGGAGGTATTTAAGAGTTGTGAAAAGTCAAGATTATGACGAACCTTCATCACTTAAAAAAAAAAAATGTCATTGAAAGGAATCAATGTGACCTAATGTTGAAACTGTAAACTACTTAGAGCTGTAAAATATATCCCAGTGCACTCATATAAGATTTTGTAGTGCCCCAAGATGCCTCAGCATATGTTTAATGTTTTAGGTCCAGCCTGCCTATTTACTCTGACACATTGAGTAAATTCCTTTAATCTGTACCTCAGTTTGCCCATATCAAGACTTCAGTATTAACGAAAGCAAAAATTGTCCAGGTGCTCTAAGACTGAGGAAATGTGGTTGATGCTTCTTCGTTCTTGTGACGTTGGTATTACACTTGGAAATATTGTTTTTCAGGTTGGCTCGACATCGGAAAATAGTGGAACCTGAAGTGGTAGGAGAAAGTGACTCAGAAGTAGAAGGAGATGCTTGGCGCATGGAACGAGAAGATAGCAGTGAAGAAGAAGAGGAAGAAATTGATGATGAGGTATAGTAAATGAAAATAGGAAGTTCTTTCTGGGTTCAAGAAAAAGTTGGGGCCTGTACTCCTTTGTAGAGGCCCTAAAAAGCACAAGATTGCTGCTTTTGGCAGAACTGATCCAGGGTTCTCTGTTTGTTGGGGATTGGATTGAAAATAGAATTGTTCTAAGTTTCATTTACTCATATCAGAATTTGTTCAGCTTGATAAGGGAAAAATAAAAAGTTACTTAAGAGCATAGCCTATTTGGCTGACGGGCTTGGGCATATGACTTCATAGGAGATAGAGCGGCGCCGTGGCATGATGCGTCAACGAGCACAGGAGAGAAAAAATGAAGAGATGGAGGTCATGGAGGTGGAAGATGAGGGACGTTCTGGGGAGGAGTCAGAATCAGAGTCTGAGTATGAAGAGTACACAGACAGTGAAGATGAGATGGAGCCTCGCCTTAAGCCAGTCTTCATTCGAAAGTAAGTATCTCACAAAGCAGGCCTGCACCCACATAGTTATTACTTTCAAGATCTGAAGATCTCATACTTTTCTGAATTGTAAGCACTAAGTGAAAGTGTTCTGTCCAGTGCCTTAGCTCTGCATGATACTTGCTGAGGAATATCTTAGTGTTAACAGAGAGCCTGAGTTTATTTTCACAACTCCTTTTCCAGTAAAGAGCATTTATTTGCCCAAGGTCTTTTATTATTTAAGCACAAAATTAAGTTTGAAAAGCAAATTCCGAATCCATTCCTAATGGCTAGAAATCTTACTATTTATAATCCTTGGGTTTCTTGCTACTCAGGCAGTTCTCAAAGGTGAATGGAGTTTTGATCCTCTGAAGACCTGGGATGACTCTCATTTTTTGATCTTTGCAAATATAGAGCCAAAGATTGTTGGCTGTGTGATTTGGATGGGACTTGATTTAGGGGAACAAAGAGCTCCACTCTAAGGTCTTTGTGCAATTAACAGGACCTCTTTACTGCAGGAAGGACCGGGTAACAGTTCAAGAACGTGAGGCTGAAGCATTGAAACAGAAGGAGCTAGAGCAGGAGGCAAAACGCATGGCTGAGGAGAGGCGCAAGTACACACTCAAGGTACTGGGAATGGCTATGAGGATTGAGTGCAAGAAATACTGTACTTGGTTTTGTCAAAGAAGAATAAGGAAGTCCAACAGTTGAATTGTTCTCCCTATCCAGATTGTAGAAGAGGAGACTAAGAAAGAGCTGGAGGAGAATAAGCGGTCCTTGGCTGCACTGGATGCACTCAATACTGATGATGAAAATGATGAGGAGGAATATGAGGCATGGAAAGTTCGAGAGCTAAAGAGAATCAAGAGGGACAGAGAAGATCGAGAAGCGTGAGTAATGGAATAGTCCTAGAGTTTAATACCACTCATGGGCCAGGTTCCTAAAGAGTATCTCTGAGGTTCAACTCAGAGTTCCATTCTAGTTTTCTTTAGGGTCCCTACAACTGGGCGAGTTTCCTGTAATCAGAATATGGCTGTTACAATAAAATCAGAGTAAAGAAACACTTTCGCAGTGTTTCTCTATGATAGAAAATGCCAGCTAGTACTACCTTTACTAGTAGACACACAAAAGTTCCTATTATCAGTTTTCTACTGTTGCCTAACAACCCAACCCAAAATTAAGCAACTTAACACAATTGATTATTTTTCACAATTTTGGTTGGCCAAACAGTACCACTGTTGGTTTCACTCGAGTTCTCTTATGCAGTTGCATCCAGTTGAAGAACTAACTGGGCTAGGAAGTCCAAAATGACTTCATTCACATGTCTAGTAATTGATGCTGACTGTCAACTGGGATGCCTCAGTTCTCCATCTTCAGTAGGCTACACTGGCTTCCTTACATAATAGTCTTGGGACAGCATTCCAAGAGGGCAGCAAGATCTTTTGAGGCTCACATGTCATTTCTGCAAAGGGTCATGCATACTGTATGGAAAGAATTTGTGGCATTTGACTTACCTACCATACTTACCATGTTAAAGCAGAATCATTTCTGAGCTGCATCACCCATTCCTGAAAATTACTAGGAATGAAAGAGCAATCTCAGATTACAAAGGGAAACTAGCAATAGAAAACTCTCCTCAGCCTGCAGTTTTTTAGGTTTTTATCCTGGGTTTCATGGAGTCCCTATACCCTTTAAAATTGTATGCAAAATAATGTGTATATTTACTTTTTCTGGAGAAAGGTGATCTGTAACCCCTGCTCCCCAAAAAAAGTTAAAGTCACTGCAGTATAATTAATGATGGTGATCCTTGGTTTGTGACATGTAAGCACATAAATGATTACTAAAGGAATACCAGTAAAGTCTTACACATTTATTTTCAATTCTAATTTTTTTAAAGCTAAGAGGCTTTTTAGAGAATGGGAATTAGTAATGGTGCAAAATCAAGCAGTAACAGTATGTCTAAACCTCAAAAAAGCTACAGTCAACTTTTGGAAGTTTACAATACCTGGTCTTGAAAGCATAATGAAGACCACTTCACATTTTTATTTATTGAGCTCCTGATCTTGATTCCCAACAGTCAATGACTAGAATCAAAGAAGGTGAATAATGTTTGAAAGGAGATGGGACTGTGTTATTTCCAATAATGGGGTCTTTCCAAATCCGGAATGATACTAATAGTTATGTTCTCTGGACAGGCTTGAAAAGGAGAAAGCAGAAATTGAACGCATGCGAAACCTGACTGAAGAAGAGAGGAGAGCTGAGCTTCGGGCAAATGGCAAAGTCATTACCAACAAAGCTGTTAAGGGCAAATATAAGTTCTTACAGAAGTATTATCACCGGGGTGCCTTCTTCATGGTAAGAAATGAAAAGGGAAAGCTGGGCAGTAGGAATAACTCAAGACTCTTTGAATTTCCCCCCAAAATTAAACTGGTTCTGAGATGTTCTAGAGGAAAATAATTGGCAACAGGATTTTAATAGTAGGAGCAACTGTTTTCTCTCTTGCCTCAGCTCCCAGAAGGAGGAAATGATGTAACATAAAAATTAAGGAACTGAAATATAGTGATCTATATAGGTCCCCAAAATCACTTAGATAATCATTAATTATAGTTGAGTGAGAAATTTTGGTTATGTGAAAACCAAGCTCTGCAGATAGCTTCACATGAACTCAGATTTGAGTAGCAGAAATTTAATTCACTTTATCTTGAGCTGACAGAAAATGACCAAGCCTAACTAACCAAAAAAAAAAAAAGGTAATTAACCATTTTGTGTAATGCCACCTTTTTTATATAAAGACCAAGATTAAAATAGTCTGTTAACCCTGTATGTATAAAGTGAGATTTATTCCAAATTATTTGGATTAGTGCCAGTATTAATTCCTTAATACAGAGATATCAGGAAAAGAAATGGGAGCATTGATTCCATTTATTACTGTAATAGCATGCGATTTGTTCAGTTATTTCCTAATGTTAAAGGCATTTGTATCAAAACCTAGACTAGCTTTTCAAATGTTGTATATCAAACTCTAAATATCCCCACTGCAGCTAAATTCCTTTGACTACAGATACAGTAAAATTAGTAACTTCAGTGCAGGATTCCTTACTCTCCAAAATCAGATTTAGTCTGTCTGCTCAGCAGGAAATGTTTGCTTCTTTATGTAGCTTCCCAGCCAATGCAGTTTTCTAGATTGGAGTTGGTAGAGATTATGAATTACTTCTTGTACTGCTTTAAAGTCATAAAGTATCATTGTTTAAGCATTTCAGCAGCTTCAGTAATCAAGCTTCTTAGAGAAGCAATGCATTGCTTGGCTGGCTAACATAAGGTTTATATGAAAGTCTTTTGGTGCACATCCTATAATATTGAGTCTTCTCATCTAGATAAGGAAAGTGAAGTTGAAATGGCTTCTAAAATTAAATGAGGGACTCTCAGGCTCTAACAGTAGAAAAGTAGATCTCACAAAAACTGTTGAATTATCCTGTCTTTAAATTGGACCTTTCCATAGCTGAAGGGAAAGGAATACTCCAAAAGTGTGTTTGGGTAGAGCAGCAGTCCTCAACCTTTTTGGCACTAGGGACTGGTGCTCCTATGAGAATCTAAGGCCTGATGGCCTGAGGTGGAGCTGAGGTGATGATGCTAGTGCTGGGGAGCGGCTACAAATAGATGAAACTTCGCTTGCTTGCTCACCTCCTGCTGTGCAGCCCAGTTCCTAACAAGCCACAGACTGGTACCAGTCTGCAGCCCAGGGGTTGACTCAGCTCTTCCATAAAGCTTTCCTTAACCATAATAGTGCTATTTTAATTCCTTCAGCACGTGTTTATAATCTGTATCTTATCATTATAGTCTTACTAATAGGTTAACTTGAAACTATTCTTTATAGTTATTTTATATAGTTCATTAGTAAATAACCTTTTGACCTTTTATTGTACATAAGACACTACTGTTTAGCACTGCTAGTAGATATATAATCCTTACCCTTAGAAGGCTTACAATCTAAAAATGGAGCTAAAGCAAATATATACTGTAACATAAGGAAAGTGAAAAGTACTGTGGAACTTTTGAAGAGGGAGATATATTTGGTAGAAGATTGAAAAAAATAATGTAAAGGAGGTAACATTTAATGTATAGACTTTATGATATTCAGTGGTAGGAAGACATTCCAGTTGAAGGAACCAGTAGAGGCAGAAAAGTATCATCTGTAAAGGGAAATGGCAGAGAGGTAGATTAAGGCTATATAGTATTTGGCCTTGACTACTACACAGAGTTGTTCTTGTTTAATTAGAGAACCATTGAAGTTTTTGAGCAAGGTAGAGATATAAGAGTTGTATTTTAGAAACAACTGGCAGTGCGTAAGATTGATTGCAGGGGAAAACTATAACCCAGGTGATGAGAATTTATAAAAAGTGGCAACTGGTAGAATGTGCACAGATTACTCAAACTTTGAATCTAATTATGGGAATGTTGGTCCTATTAACAGAAAAAGTAAATCAGGAAGAGGCTGATTTGGAAAGATTGGGGAAATGATTTTCACTTTAAATGTTTTTGAAATCCCAACAGAATACCCAAGCTAAGATATATAATGGGCAATAGGAAATTCAAGATCAGATTTAAAAGGCCTATAATAGTTAAAGACAATGAGTGAATAAATATATTGAGTACAGACAGAATATAGCCAAACTTCAGGAAATATCTACCCTTAGGAAGAAGACAACAAAGGAAAAAAGAAGTATCTCAGCTAGACATAAACTCTTAAAGAAAAGTTCAATACCTCCCATCCCCCATTTTCTTTATATCCCTTGTCTTAGTTTAATAATTTTTTTATTTGAATATATAGGAAATAAAACCAAAAGATTGATAAGACTCTCCTACTCTCTTTCTATAGGATGAAGATGAAGAAGTATACAAGAGAGATTTCAGCGCACCTACCCTAGAGGATCATTTCAACAAAACCATTCTCCCCAAAGTCATGCAGGTATGGGGTACCTTAATAACATGAGAGAAAATGTATTGAAGGCTGGTACATGATACATTTGGTAGTATAACTCATCATCTGTCCTTTCCTCAGGTTAAGAACTTTGGGCGCTCTGGTCGTACCAAATACACCCACCTTGTGGATCAAGATACCACCTCCTTTGACTCAGCATGGGGCCAAGAGAGTGCCCAGAACACAAAGTTCTTTAAACAAAAGGCAGCTGGGGTACGAGACGTATTTGAACGACCATCTGCCAAGAAGCGGAAAACTACTTAAAATTCAACTTATTCTTCCAGCTATGGGACACAAGTGCAAGTCTCAGCATCTGGTCCTCGATTTGCTTTTACCATTATCTATATGGCCCCAGTATCCAGCCTATTGGACCTACTGCCATACTTCTGACACTGGACAACCCAGTCTTTGAAGGTGCTTTTTGGGGTTTGGACTCACACTGAGAAACCCACAAAAAAGCACTATCCAGGTAGGATTAGAGGCTCCCTGATAATTCCTGAAAAACTATTTGAGAAATCTTAGATTTCATCATTACTCTTGCTTCCCAAATTCACTTGGGGACTATGCCAAGTTTATTTTTCCAGCCCCTTAGCTTGGGTCAGAAACATTGGCATATAAGTAAACAGTGTATTTACTTCTTCTACCTTACAAGAAATTCTAAGCTCAGTGTAACATTTTTAGCTGGAGTCAGTTTTTCTAAGAACATACTGTTTGATCAATTTATGTATATGTCAAGAAATAAAAGAATCACATACCAAGAGACATTTTAGCTTGATACTGGAAATATGCAAGCTGACAGGTATCTACCTATTAACTAAAATAAAGTCAGCAGGGAATTGCCAAACAGCATTTCATTTTGATCATCCCCTTGGATCTCAGAAACAAACTCAAGACACTAGACAAGCTGTATTCTTATGGCAGCAAGATTTACTTCATGAGCAAATACATGTGTGGTTGTCCTTGTTTTGTAAACTGTAACTTTATATAGAACAAAAGTTGACCCATGAAATGAGGACTCCCAAGCGCCTAACAGTATCTTTGCCCAGCTGATATAGCAAGGAGAGCACAGTGCTCTCTGAGTTGCAATGTAGTGATATGCTAGGGTTCGTAATTTTTCCATTTAGTATTTACTACATGACCACTATGCACGTGGCAGAGCTCGAGGAGTCTTAGGGGTTATAAGAAATGACATTTAACCTGCAGGAAAGCTACTTCTCAAGTGCATGAAAAAATGAGAAGGCCAAGGTTTTTTCATCTCCTTTAAATGCCCCACTAGGAAAAATCAGTCATATATCCTTAAAATTCCCAGAATAAAAATACAAGTGCAAATAATTACTGAGGTAGTAAACATGAATATGTCACTGTTGTACCAGAGGGGGGATACAATCTAAGAATTATCCTAGAGCCAAAATGAGAGTAAAAACTTGAAATTCTTTGGGGAAAGTTTATAGCTGCTATTTTAGTGTCTGCTCAGAGGCAGGTACTAGGCCAAGCTTTTAACATTACTAGTTCAATTCTTACAACAACCTATCAGATAATATATCATTTTAGAGTTCAGGAAACAAGCTCAGCAAGAGTAACTTGGCCAAAGTTGTTCAACTTTTAAAATGTATCCTCTCCAGGATAGGAAATGGAATATAAGTATCAGTGTTCTGGTTCAGAATTAAATATTAGAATCAATTCCAACAATCAATCAAAACCCTTCAGATTAATTCTATAGGAGACCTAAACTTTGCTATCTTCTATTATTATTACCATGTTTCCACCTCAGGTACCTGAGTTGTAACTCAAAGTGGCTTATGAACTGGATTGGTGACTTAATGTCTATATACCAGCTGACTCCTAGGCAGGTATTGGCCTTTTGGCTATTTTTAAGGTACTCTAGAAACATATGCTCTGGGGTACAGTACCTTTGTTGAGACTCCAAATGTACCTTCAGTACTGCTGCATAACAGCTAATCTGATGATTGAGTCTCACCTGCCACCTAGCATCTGCATCATCTGATCAGAAGATACTCTTCTACACTGATGAACTTTCACATAGGTTCATTAAAGACTGGTGGGTAGGGGGGTCACTTAAATTTGGTTATGCTCCAACAAGTAAATTTCCCACAATCCAACATAATATACATAGCACTTGACCCAAAATGATAAAACTGCAAAAAAAAAAAAAAGACTTTTATTGCAATAAGTTAATCCAGTGGATGGGTCGGAGAAAGCACAAATCAGTTGGTAAGGGCAATAAGAGCTTCAACGACGTTGCCCATGTGTTCCCTCAAGCTCCGCTCTGCTGCTGCCCGTGAGATCTCCATCTCTGTCATCTGCAGATAAAGGATCAATGGTGTTACCTAAGCCTTCTCCCTGGCATTAATGTGCCACCAAAACATGACTCTTAATTTTCAGCAACAACCTATACTAAGCCAAGTAACCTCCCCTGCCCATACACTATTTTAGGCATCACTACTCACTATGAGCTCCAGATCTTCCTTCTTGATGGTGACTTTTGCCAGTTCCTTCTCCCTACAAAAAATTAATGTGCATTAGCCCTCTACCTCCACCATAAACTCCCAGTAAGGATCATTCCCAGCTGTGCCTTACAAATAAATGGCTCTCGATAAACACTTCAGTGAAAACACAAAACGACTGCCACCCTCTCAGGTAACATTCCCATCCTTTCTCCTGAAGTCTTTACAAGGGGCAGCAGGTGTTGCCAAGAGGCCTTTCCGTGTACCAACAAGAATAAAGTTATAGACCTCAGATGGATGGGAAATGGTGATAGAGCTGAAGAACGGTATAAGATACAAAGGCTTAACCATCGCTTTTATTTCTGTCGGGGAAAGAGGAACCGGTAGGACTGGCTGCATGCAGACTTACCGCTCCTGTTTGGCTTTCTGCTCCCGGGAACGTCTGTCTCCAATCACGGACATGGCCTAGGGGAGACAGATCTAGTTACTGCTCTGCAACCCACAATTTCAAATAATCTAAAAAGCCACTAACTAACAAGTGAGTCAGGCGTGTATTCACAACGACGAGTGGAGCAGGAATCCAAGGTCTGTTTATCCTACTCTCGGCTCCTGAGGCCCACTTTAAACCCGATCTCCAGCGAGCTCCCTTTTGCAAGCCGTGGGCTCTAGTGACGGTTCGGGGTCGTCCTTGCCTCCTCCCACCGTTGGGACCCCAACGTGGAGCGGGGCTTCCGGTTACAGCCCCGGCGCCCCCTCTGCTCTCAGCCTGACCAGACGTGCTCCCGGCCAACTCACCGTCTCCAGGTTGGAACTCTGGATTTCCTTCTCCTCCGCATAGTCGGTGACTCTCTCCAAGTCAGCGGCACCGCTATCGTGCTTCCGCGGCTTCTCGGGAGGCCGCTCCGGGCCGCTGGTCTCCGTCTCCAGCTCCAGCTCCACGTCGCCCTCGGTCGCCATGCCGCCCTCCCCGCCAGCCCGGGCGCCGCCCCGCCTCGCGACTTCCGGAACGCGCCGGGGCACCGCCCTGCGGAGGCGGGGCTGGCCCTCGGCCGCACCTCCGCCGCGGCCTCGGTTCTAGAAGCTTCAGGGAGGAGAGCTGTTCGCTTCTCAGGCTCCGGGGCCTGGACAGTGTTGTTTTCTGCAAGGCCGTCTCCCATACCCAGTCCGTCACCACTCCAGACCTTCCCAGTCGACACCCTGCCCTCCTGTTTACCTAGATCCCTCCCACCAGCACCCCCTCTCACACACACACACTCTCAAGGAATTCTGTTCAACCAGGATGGATGTCTAATCCTAAACCAATTAAGAATGTTAATCCACAGGAGGCCACATAGGCAAACTGCTCCCTAATCTGGCTAGAACAGCTTGAGTGGCCCAAGGGCCCTGGGGAGAAAGTAGTTTCACAGGGAAATTTGCATTTACCACATCCTGGAAGCCTGTGTTTTACTGATTTTCCTCCCATTCTACCTTAGTTAGATTGGGTGACCAGTCCCAGCACAGCGGCAGCCCAATGGGCTGAGGACAAGAGTTGCTACCTTCTCATCTTCCATCTGGTGGATCTGGGAATAATCCCTGGGACAAGAATGGTGGGCCCAAAGGCCGCAGGCCCCAGCACCACCCGACGCCTGACACAGCAACGCAGTGGAGTCAGCAGTGTCATGGTGAATCCTCCCTTCTATCAGGTGAGAGGGGATTTGGGCAGAGGCTTGATAGCTCCCAAGAGCAAGAGCTATCCGATAAAGTGGAAAGGAATGGTGGCTGAAGCTGGGGAACCCATGGGAGCCAATAAAAATAATAAGTCTTCCTCTCCCCACATGAGGCTCTTCTGCTTCTTTGTCTCTAAGACTATCGTTTACTAAACCTTTCCTTCCATATTTCCAGGATCAGATGTTTAGGAATAGGGAGTGTTAGAGGCCAGGTGTGATTTAGGCTTTTATAAAGGTCTGCTCAAGCCTGCTCTAATTGATGTTAGTGGAAGGCACTCCTAAATAGCTTGGTACCAGACATTCTGAGAATTCCTGAGTCAAAAGAGAGAAGGAAAGGGAAGGGGAAATTTTGGAATTCAGCCTCGTGGGTTAAAACTTCACACGTACATTAATTTCAGCAAATCTCTACCTTGCTGCCCTGCATCTGCTCTACCCTAGGTGTCTTGCTGTGGGCCTGTTCCCTGTACCTGCTGCTACAATTGTAGTTGGCCTTCTCTCACAGAAGCCACTTATAGCCGCCTGTTCTACATCCTCCTCCACATAGGGGCCTCAGCAGTCTGCTGCCTGCTGCTGTCAAGGACAGTAGTGGAGAGAGTCTGGGGCAAGGCACATGGGGTAAGTGTGAAGGGGCTGGGTTGCAGTGACAGATTCAGATTGGGGGACAGGGACAAATGAGTGAATATACCTGTGAGTAGTAGTTACCTCTTTATGCATGATGACTTGCCCTTTCTCCAGATCCAGATGCCCTCAGGGTTGTGTGCCCATCTGTTTGGCCATTCTCACTGCCCAGTGCTCAGTGGCTCTGGGGCTGTGTATCGAGTATGCGCAGGAACTGCGACCTTCCACCTACTGCAGGCTGTGCTGCTGGTCCACCTCCATTCCCCTACTAGCCTCCGGGCACAGCTGCATAATAGGTTTGTGTGTACTCTTTGGGTGGGGAGAGGATGGAGAGGGAAGTAGACATAAGCTTAGTAAAGGAAATTCCAAAAGGAAGTAATAGCACTGTCAAAAGAAAAGAGGTTTAAGTCCCTGCTTCTGACATACTTGCTGTAGGACCATGAGCTACACATTTATCCTATTTGAACTTCTGGTTTCTGAAATGGAGATCACAGTGGGGTTATATGTGAAACCTCTGTCAACAGTAAAACACTGTCCAGATGCTATTTAGGTACCTAAGAGAATTTGGAATAGGCTGTGACATCCTGCCTACAGCCCCTCTCACAAGGGACTGGTTCCTCCTTTCCTATGTCTAGTTATATCTTCTCTCCTCTATGGTTTTGCTTTCTCCCTTGCCCTCCTCCATAGTCACTGTTCACTCTCCTTTGCCTTTTCTTCTGAGTCTGCTTTTCTTTCCCTCTTAACCAGCTTCTGGCTCCTCAAGCTGCTGTTCCTGCTGGGTATCTGTGCTGTTGCCTTCTGTGTCCCTGATGAGCACCTCTTCCCAGGTACCCTCCATCTCACATTCTAATCAGCAAGAGTAGGCTAAAAGATTTTCTAAGAAAAAGAGAGGGTAGGAAGTGGACCAGGAGTAATAGTATGATCGGCTACATTTTCCCACTGGTATCCCACTTGCAGCCTGGCATTACATTGGCATTTGTGGAGGCTTCATATTCATCCTGCTGCAGTTGGTGCTTATCACAGCCTTTGCCCACTCCTGGAATAAGAACTGGTAAGGAGCACATAACCCTAAAGACTCTTCCTGGGAAGGTTGTCTGACATTGTTAGACACAGTGGTATGGGCAAAGAACATAATAGGTCAATGGTCCCATAGCTTCCCACTGAGCAGTATCAAAAAAGTTCAGGAATGGTCTATGGCCATGGACCCTGAACATGCCCAACCTTGTCTGATCTCAGAAGCTACGCAGGGTCAGGCATGGTTAATACTTGGATGGGAGACCACCTAGGAATACCAGCTGCTGTAGGCATAAAAAAAATTTTTTTAAGTAATAATAAAAAAAAAGTTCAGGAATGTGATGATCCTGTGGGCCAGGTGGGCCAGGTAGTCACACCAGTCTTCTGGGAGAAGGATATAGTTAGTAATGGGTAAAGATTTGGACCCCAAGCCATTGCCCACTTCCCATCTTTAGGCAGACAGGTGCAGCAAATGACTGCCGCTGGTTCCTAGCCATGCTACTGGCCACCCTAGGATTCTACAGCATGGCAGCTGTGGCAGCAGTGCTCCTGTTCCACCACTACACACACCCAGCTGGCTGCTTGCTCAACAAGATGCTGCTTGGTCTGCACCTTTGCTTCTGTGGCCTCCTCTCCTTCCTCTCCATCGCTCCTTGCATCCGCCTCAGTGGGTACATGCCTTGCAACCTTCCAGATTTGGGGGACCTATAGTATAGCAAATTTCATTAGCCTCCCTAACCTGTCAATTCTTTGCTTCCTCAAAGGGTGGGAAGTCAGAAGTGTGGGTGGGGATAAGAATGGAGGAAATTACTACCCTGTTGACTAAATCAATGATCCCCATTCTTTTCAGAGCATACCCGCTCTGGCCTTCTACAAGCCTCTATCATCAGCTGCTATATCATGTACCTGACCTTCTCTGCACTGTCCAGCCGTCCTCCAGAGAGTGGTAAGGACAGGATCTGAAACCCCCATGGTAAAACATTTTTGCTCCTGCCGAACACCTAGCTTTGTTTTTACCACCCTTCTCTTCTTTTATCCCTTTGCAGTAATCCTTCAAGGACATAATCACACTCTGTGCCTGCCTGGCCTGAATAAAATGGAACCCCAAACACCAGATACTTCTCTGGCAATGATGAGTGCTGGCATCATGTATGCTTGTGTGCTTTTTGCTTGGTGCGTAAAAGCATCAGGAAGAAGTGTGAGAGAAGGGAGGTGCTCAGAACAAAGAAGGATGGTCAGATTGTCTGAGACTATGTTTATTTAAACTTTAGAGAAGAGGAAAGCTCCCCATGAACAGAAACAATTTCTAAGAATAGCACTTGTCAGATGATCCGTATGAAGGGGGTTGGGGGAATGACTTGGGAATTAAAAATATATGCAGATTTTTTAGGGCCCTCACACAAAAAGATTTCTAAGTTTTGGGAGGAAAGAGGTTCTGGGAGCACAGTACCCTCCTGAGAGTACCAATATGGACCAGCGGGCAGTAAATGCCCTCAGGCCATCCCACCGCTATTTGACTGGACCTGCTTGAGAATTATATTCTTTTTTCTCAGTAATGAGGCTTCCTACCTGGCTGAGGTATTTGGGCCCTTGTGGATCATCAAAGTTTACAGATATGAGTTCCAGGTGAGAACGGAGAGCTCAGTAATCCCCAATGTCCCTCCCTCCTCACATACAGACACGGACACACACACACACGCACACATCCTACCAACCTCTACCCCAGAAAGCTCAGATTCTAGCTGCCGTTACCTTTTATTGAGTACCCACAATGTGCTAGGCACTGTGCTAGATACTTTACATACATAATCTCATTTAATGTAATCCTCACAACAACCCTGTGAGGTAGGTATTTGCTCCATTTTACAAATGGAGAAATTGAGGCACAGAAGATAAAACAAAAGTTCCCATAGCCAGATATATGCTAGCGCTTGCATTTGAACCCAGATGTGCCTCAACTTCTTACATCAAACTCATCTTTTCAAAGAAAGGGAATTTCTTATATTAATACCCTCACACTCTTTTGGAAATCAGTCCAAAACATGCTGCCTTTTGTTTTACAGAAGCCATCACTCTGTTTCTGTTGCCCTGAAACAGTGAAGCCAGAGGAAGGTGAGTGTCAAGTTAGGATCCATAAGAAAGTGTAGATTTCTACAGTGCAAAAGAGCCCTTCAGTGCCTTAACAAAAGAAGCTGGGGAGGAGGAAAAGGGAAGAGGTATTTCAGCAGCACTGTGCCCAGCAGCCCCTCCCTCTCTTCAGGGCAAAAGGGAGCTTCCAGGCCAGTTGACCAAGAGACCTCTCCAGCTCCTCCAGTGCAAGTCCAACACCTTTCCTACAGCTATTCTGCCTTCCACTTTGTCTTCTTCCTTGCTTCACTCTATGTCATGGTTACCCTCACCAACTGGTTCAGGTAAGATGTTGGCCTGGCATATTCTCCTGGAAACCTAGCAATTTTAGGGAAAAAAGCAATTTAAGGCCAGTCGTAAGGACCTTAAGGAGACACGTAGAAGTCCGCCAGTCTTTGGTGGGAAGGTAGAACGGGTCTAAATCCTAAGGCCCAGCATATTCTCTAACCACAGACTTTGGTTCCACAGCTATGAGGGAGCAGAACTGGAAAAGACCTTCACCAAGGGTAGCTGGGCTACCTTCTGGGTCAAAGTTGCCTCATGTTGGGCCTGTGTACTCCTCTACCTGGGGCTGTTACTGGCACCACTCTGTTGGTCACCCACTCAGGACCCCAAGCCTCCTCCTATCCTCAAGCAACATTGCCATCGCATCAGTATCATCAAATAACAAACATCCAGTCTAGGTACTTTTAACCAACTGGAGTTCCCTTGAAGTTATACCTCTAGTCATGATTCAAGGGAGCTGTCCAGACCAGCAAATACCTCAACAACACAACAGGAAGTTACCTTCCTTTAAGCTGAAGTCAATACTATGTCTAAATTGGAAAAAGTGGCCACATACACCATGTCCTAGGCAACTCTCTGACTCACTAGATCTACCGTTTGTTTCACCCTGGTTCAAGAGTCTAACTCCCAAGTCAGCAACTCAAGAACCACTGCTGATTCCAGCAGACAGTGTGGCACCAGCCCTTTCCTGGCTCTTATGGTAGAGATGGGGGCAGGGAAAGACAAACAGGGACTCAACACTTACTTGGCTCTGCCCTTGGAAATATAAGAAACAAACAGTTCAGCCCTGGGCACAGGGATGTAAGAAGCCCAGGACACTAGAACAAACCAGGACACCAGGAAGAAGGAGCACAGAGACTACCCTAGGTTTTAATCCTGATCTTAAGGTCAAAGGAAGTGGGAAGACAAAAACCACCTTCATTCCATGAGGAATGACAGAAGAGAATAGAACACTTGAAAGCAGCTGACCACGCAAAGTTGGTGAACAAAGGATTTGGGGGCCGACTTTCAAGCAGAACAAACTGAGGAAGAATGAGAAGAAGGGCATAAACTTAGGTCTTGGAGCCTTCCTTAAGCCCTCAACTCCATCCTTTGGATGGTATTTAAGGTCTGGGTGGAACCCAAAAATCACAGAAAAGAAGTCCGTCCCTATGGTCCTTAGAGGATTCCTCTGCCACATACTCAGTGTTCTTGTCTGTTTGTTGTAAGTATAATAAAGGATTTTCTGTGATGTTTCTCTTAGTCTAAATAACCACAACCTTTTAGAGTCTAAAGTGCTCTCCCTTTCTTGTGGGAAAGGGCAGCCATTCCTCCATCCCCATCCCCCCAAATCCCCATTCAAACCAGGCGCTCAAGGAATTACAAAGCTACTTTTAATACTTTGGGGTGAGCCCCACAGGAATAAAAAACACTGGGAAGGGGTAACCCCCTCACCCCCAGGAGTGGTCCAGGGGGAGAGAGGCTACCTGAAGGGAAGGAAGCACAAAAGGGACCCGCTGCAGACTCAGGGCAAAGGGAATGCCATCGGTGCTGGGACCTGTGAGCTCTACAGGAGGAAACGCGAGCGTGGTGGGACTGGCTCCAGGCACACAGGCGAAGGGCAAGAGGGTTGGACACGAAGCCACAAAGCTACTTGGGTTCCTCCTTCTTCTCGTTTGCCTTTTTCTGCTTCTGCTGCATGATCTCCGAGTCCCTGGGGGTAGAGATGATGGGGCACTGGGAGGTACCAGAGGGCAAAAAGGATAAGATGCAGGGGGATGAAGGGCACAAAGGATAAGATGGAAGTGGATGGGACAAAATTCAGCGTGTGGCTGTTGTATTCCCACCCTAGGAGAATAAGAGGAAGAGAGCTGAGGCTCAAATAAGGCAATCAGTCTCTATCTGGCTGTTGCCCAAGGGGTCAGAAGTCTGGCCACACAAGGCTATTCTGTGCCGAGTACCACACCCAGCAACACCAGTGAGAAGGTTGGGAGAAGGGAGGAGAGAGAACGGCAAGGCGGACCAAAAGTACAGGGCTGTCATAACCACTAATGCATCTGAAATGTGAATCTCCCTGACCTTGCCTTTAAGGTCGGACCCAGGGGCACTCAGAAATCAGACAGAGGGCAGGCACCCGCCCCAGTCCCTTCCTGTAAGGCAGTGAACTAACAATTTGGAGCGTGGGGAGGAAACAAAACCCTAGAGGAAGCACTAGTTCAGATTTTAAACCCTGAGGTAGCTCTCTTTTCTAGTACAACCCTTGGTCTAATCCAAGTCTCACCCTTCCTTTTCCCTCCCCTCCCAGGGGCTACCTCTGCTTGCGGGCGGCAGCAGAAAGCCCGTCATCTCGGCGCTTTCCCTTAACCGAGTCGCTCTGCTTTTTCATATTCTTCTGGCGGGCGAGCTCGCGCTGGTTACCGCCTAAAGAAAGAAGGTAAAAGGTGAGACGCGGGGCCTTTCCGACCTCACACCGGCGACCCTCTTCCCTCACCCAGACACACTAGTAGGGTCTAACCGTTCCCCTGGCCCCAGCGCCAGCCCATCTCCCGGCCTACGCTGCTAATTGGGGAGTGGAGGGGACCGGGTTGCCTGCCACGGGGCAGGTCAACCTGAGGGGTGAGGGGAAGACGGACCAAAGGAGCCCGCTGGAGGAGTGTTTCGAGGCGGCGTGGGGACCCAGACAGGTGGTGGTGGTGTGTGAATGGTTTGGGTCGCTGCGGGGGATGGGCTGGGGTTTGGGGTAGGGGGCTCAGGGCCTATCGCCAGGACGCAGGACTCCTGCCGAAGGTCGGGGAGGGGCGTCTTTGCCTGAACCGTGGGTTGGGGGACAGTGTTCATCAAGAAGTGCTGGTGGGCAAAGGGCCGATTTCCGGGCTACGAGTGCGAGCGGCGACTAAAGAGCAGTCCCAGAAAGAGACCTCGCTGCAGAAGCCAAGAGGAGTCAACGCCTGGGACTCGGCAGTCGTGTTTCTGGCGGACGGGGGAGGAAGGGGGTAAGAGCAAGGGGGTCTCAGTGCTCACGGGTCATGGCGACGGCAGCGGCTCCGGCCTGCCTCCGGTGCGTCCCCTCGCTCAGTCCGACGTCGCCGGCCCCGCCCCTTTCTCGCCGCGTAACGAGGCCGCTCTTCGCTCCCCGCCCCTCCGCGCCCGGGCGCCTGCTCCCATTGGGCAGGGAGGAGCACGTGGGCTCCGCGGGCCTCGTTTGAGCCCGGGCGGACGCGGGGCGGAGGCTCGCGGGTCTAGCGCTCGGCGTGGGGCGGGGCTTCCTAAGCAGAGAGTTGGGTCGGGCGGGGAGAAAGTAGGCCGGGTCACGTGGGCGGGGCGGGGGGTGGAGGGTGCGGCTGGCGATGTGGCGCTCTCGCGGGCTCGAGCACGTGACCCGGTAGTGTGACCTCAAGCGGGGACGGTTTGGGACACTGCCGCTCTCGCCCCGAAGGAACCCTGGGAGACGGAGGGCGGGGGTGCGCGGCGGCCGAAATGGGCCAGCCAGTGCTGTTACCAGGACTCCGGGACTAAACTTGGCCTCTTACTTGGGGTCCCCCACCACCTATTCGACGCTTGAGCTGTCAACATAGTATGTAAAATCCTGTACAAACGCAGCTTCGGAAACCCTCTTCGACCACAGTGTACCCTCCTGCCCCAAGCCCCTCTAATACAGAAATTCGCAGCCACGTAGCCGTCTGTACTAAAACAATTGGTTCTGTCCATTTCCCTACAAAAAGTAAATGTAAAGATGCAGTGGCTTGGAAGTACTGGAGGACCCCCGAAATTGCAGATTGTGGAGTTGGATCAAGGACTGAGAGACTGGGAAATGCACATACTATGTCCATTTCTCCCTCTGGGCATTTCCCCACTGTACTAGCTCCACCAGCCACACCTGGTTTTTAAGAGACAGTTGAATAGGGTGTGAAGCCTATGTTTCCCACTAAACTTTCCCATTAGTCTGTCTACAATGTAAACTCCCCACCAGCCCTGAGGAATTCATTGGATAAACGAGAAATGCTTAGGAAAATCATAGGAAAGAATTGGTTGTAAATTTTAACTTATGATTCTCTCCAGCTAGTGCCTATAGCAGAACTCAACTGAGGCTGGAACTTCAGAGTGGCTTCCTCCTTAACATAGAATTGAGGGGAAGGCAATAAACATGAGTCAGTACCATGCTCATGATTTTTGTCAAATCAAGTATCAGTTAACTACTGTCTATTACTTAAATTTTTTATAACAGTCTTAAATAAAATATAATAATTCAAACTTCATATTCCTTTCGTAAATTTAAAACTAAATTTAAAAGGGAGTAAAGTTAAAAGGGAGCTGCCCTCTCTTTCTTAAAAAGAGAAACAAATGTTAGGAAAGTAAGGCGTAAGTCTTCCAAACTGTAACTTTCTCTTAACATAATCTGAAGATTGAAATGCATTTAATTTTCATACTTTGAATGCTATGTCTCTATACTAAAATGACTTCTCATACCACAGGTAGCATACATCCCAACCTTTGGTACATACTAAATGTAATAGATCGATATCGTTGGCATGCAACAATGTACAATTCCTGACTCTGCTATTTACTGGATTTAATTATGGACACTTATTTCCTCCATGCTTCAAATTCTTTATATGAAAAATGGGAATAACATCTACCCCTTCGTGTTGTGGAAAAGATTAAAATAGATAGTTGATATAAAAGGCCCTGGCCCATAATAGGCATTTGGTTAATGTTTTCTCCATTTCCCTTCTTCATGTACTAAAACTTCCTCTTCTCCAAATTCCTCTAACCCATCTGTGATAACATCTCTGAGATGGCCCTAATGATCCCTCCCTCCTGGTTGGTATTCAGATCCTCTCATAGTCCTTTCCCACACTGAATCAGGTTTGGTCTCTGTGACTAGTAGATCGTGGTAGTAGTGGTGGTATGTCACTTCTGATACTAAGTCATAGAAGATATTGTAGCTTCTGTGCTCCTCTCTCTCTTGGATCACTGGCTCTGGACAGGGCCAGCTACCATGTCACGTGGTTAAGAACTGAGGCTGCTGGTCAACAGCCATTGGGGAGAGAGAATACCTCTATTTAAACTCAGCACAGAGTTGAGATTTAGGGAGTAGAGAGAATGAGGACCCAAAGAAGGAGAGAAGCAGAGAAGGAGGTGAGGCAGTGTTTAGAACTGCAGATATAAATGAGAAAATGAGAAAACTGGCCTTGAAGTGTGGAGACATCATCTGCAGATATACAGCAATAGCCTGAGCCCCAATGTAGTCAAGCCACATGGGTCCCCTTGCATATAGAGAAGCCACAGAACCAGCCCCATGGGAAAAACCACTCCAGCTAATGATGAGTGAAATAGTGTAGGACGAGGAAGCAAGTTTTCTTTGGCACCTGCTATCTCATCAACTCCAGCAGCTCAGGTGAGTGAGAGAATGAAACAACCCTGTAACCAGTCTCCTCTTATCAGCTTACCTCACCCTACCCCCATGCCCAGGAGCCTATTTCCAATCCTATCAAAACCTAGACTGATTGTCACACCTTAAGTTAATTTTTTCCAAGAGTTGCTCAAAAAAATTTCCTCATTCTTTAAACATATATTCATATGTGCCAACGATTGTATTAGGCATTAGGCATACAATGAGAACAAAGCATATATAGCTCTATAGTCATTGGAACACTTAATGTAGACAGGAAACATCTCTCCCTCATATATATGTATGTATTTCTGTGTGTGTGTGTATTATACCTATATATGTATGCAAATTGTGATGATTGCTTTGAATAAAAAGGATAGATTCTATGCAAGGATGACATTCAAAATATTTAAAAGATGTATAGCATCAGCACCTACCAATCAAAATAGATGTCAGTGTAATCTGAATAAAAACTCTCTGTGAACAATTGTTCTGCCTGTCCTGGTAAGAAATCATAGTACTGCTGGTTCTATGAAGGGAGTGTACCTGTAGACCCTAACTTTGACTATGGAGGTGAAGCTAGTGACATTTAAGCTAAGGCAAAAGGATAAGGAGTTAGCCAGGCCACGGGATGAGAAGGGAAAATATTTCAGGAGAGGGCAGACCCTAGAGCCCTGCTCATCAAGACATCCCATCAAGAGCCACAAGATCAGTGGATAGGTAATAGGCAAGTCATTAATGCCTAAAGAGCAGGGTAGTGTGAAACTAGGGGTAGTGACATGATCTGAGTTACTACTGCTAACACCATGACTAGCTAATATTAAGTAAATACTATTAAGTGTACTTTTCTTATTTGAGCCTCACAGTGACCTTTTAAGGAGTTATCCCCTTTCTACTGGTTTAAAAACTTGGCACAGGCAGGTTAAATCACTTTCCTATGGAAATGCAAATAATAAAGGGTGGGAGTCTACCCCAGCCTGCGTTCTTCATCAGCAGGATGTAAACTTTAAAGAGACCACTCCATCAGAAGAAAATGAATGAACACAGATGAATTGAAATGGGGAAAGCAGTCAAGAGGCTATCACAGACATCAGGAATGCAAGGCCTCTTTTGGTAACAGATAAATGAAATGCAATTCAGAGAAATTTGGTCAAAAAGGGGACTTTGTTGGGCTTATATAACTAAACTATGGAGTGGGATGTGGTGTGGCTGACTAGGGAAAACTAAAACCAGTGACAAGGGGATGCCTCCAAGTCTCTTATCATTTCTTTGTTTTCTCAGATCCATATCCCTTGACATGATAGGAAATGGCCACCAACGGTACCTGCTCTCACATCTCACAGCTTGCCCAAGAGAAAGATTGTGAATCTCTTCCTTCAGCTTCTGTGTCTAAAATCCCAGGACAGGGCTCTGATGGGTCAGGTGCCTACACTTGTGGTGGGGAGGTGAGTATGGGGCAGGATATAATGAGAGCAGCCTCTGGCAGAATCACATGGTTAGTATGGGGAAGCAACAGACCCATCAGACCCAACAGACCCAAAAGAGAATGCTGCACAAACAAAACAAAAGATGTCCACTACATTGGAGAAGAAAAGATAGCCACTTGGACTAGGATGCTGGTAGCAGAAATGGAAAATGTGTGTAAATTTAAAATATATTTTGGAGATTCAGTGAGAGAGGTCAATACCATTGTTTCCTGGGTTCATTCATTTTTTTTTATTAAGTCTATACCTATTACGGGCCAGGCACTTCTGGGCACTGGCTGTACAGTGGACAATACAGGTCTCTGACCTCATGAAGTTAACATTTTAGTGAAGGTGACTGACAAGTCATAAGTAAACAACCAAAAAATATAAAATTATAACTTGTGTTAAGTGTTAAAAAAGAAACAAAGGTGCAAGCATGAAGAATCATGAGAAAGACCCATTTCTGTGGTGACATTTAAACTGAGGCCTGGAGCCAGTTGTAGGAAAAATAGAAGATATTTTCCAGCAGTGCAGTTGAATCTCTGACATTCCTCCTTTGTCAAGAAAGAGAAATGCAATTTTATGAAATTCTCACCCTCCTCTCTCTATTCCAATGGTGGTCCTGAATGACTAAGTCAATGAAAGTAAACTCATCCCTGTTAGTATTGATTGGCTCAGGAACCCACGCCTAACTAAGCTAATCATTGTGTGGTATCCACCTGGTGACAGTTATTGGTTCAGGAATTAGTATGTGACCTAAGTTGGCCTGATCATACCAAAGGGAAGTGGAATTTTCAGTTCCATTGTGAGAGGAGGGACAGTGCTTTATCCCACTGACTTGAACAAGGAAATGCATAGCCCCTGCTGCTCCTGACTTCTATGACCTTGAAAGGCCAACATTAGGTTGAAGCAAAGTAAGTGGCAGAAGGAATCTTGGTCTTTGATGGTGCTCTTGGGTCACTGGATATATCAACTGTAACATCTGTTCTACTTCTGAGCTTTCTGCAATAGGAATGACCATATTTTTTTGTGTGTGTCTTAGCTGCCTTGAGTCAGATTTCTGCTACTTCAGCCAAATTCATATTAATGAATACATAAACAGTAGGAACAGCATATGCCAAGGCTCTGAGGTGGGAAAAAGTTAGAATAATTAGATTTAAGGGGCACATAAGAAAATGATCTAATCAAGTTATATTAAAGTACAACTAGCCCTCTCCATGCTTACTAAGTTTTTAGCCTTACTTGTAGAGATGAGTGGCTAGCCAAAGATCACCAAGCACTAGAGACAACACTTTTAACATGAAAACAGACCAAACAAAACAGAAACAGAAAATAAGTTATCAGAGGATACAAAAACTATTCCAGAAACAAAAGAAAATAGGAAGGACTATTTTCCTTTGAGATGAAGAGGATATTGGGCAAAAATAGGAGAGCTATAAAAAATAAAACCCAAACATTCAGAGAATAATAAAGAGTTCTTGGAAATTAAAAGTATAATAACTGACAGAAAAAAATCAATAGCAGGGTTGGAACATAAAAGTTGAAATAAATATTCTAGAAAACTGGACAATAAGTGATATCGGGGGGGGGCATAAGAAAATGAGAGAATCAATTCAGGAAAGTCCAACATCTGAATTATATGAGTTTTGAAATGAGAAGAAAGTGTAACAAAAATGTAGGTGGCCTACTGAGTACCCAGAACAAGGAATGAGAAAAGATCTACCACATACCACTGGAGTCAAAGAGAAGATCCTAAAGGCTTCTGAGACACTAAATAGGTCACATACAAAGGATGGATAATTGAATGACTTCAGACTTGTCAGCAGGAACACTGGAAGCCAGAAGACAATGGAACAATGTCATCAAATATCTGAATAAAAATAATTAACAAACTATACTTTTTCACCCAGCTAAGCTATCAATTAAGTATGAGAATAGAATAAAGACACATGACGTCTCAAAGGACTTACCTGCCACGCATCCCTTTCAGGAAGCTATTGGAGATTAACTCTACCAAAAATGAGAGAGTAAACAAACAAGTCACAGAAACCAGGATATAGAGTATCCAATGTAGAATATAAGTGAAGAATATACCCCAGCTGCTGGTGAATGATCCAAAGATGATAGCTTTCCAGCAGGCTTTGGGAGAAACAATTTCAGATTGGAAGAGAAAAAATGGAAATGATAAAACTGATAAGTTACCTGATTGTATTTGAATACACTGAGAGATTTCTAAAAGAGCATATAAGAATTAATTGATAATAAGTACATAGATAACTAAAAAAACTAAAGAGAGATAATTACTAGCTTCAGGGGGAAAACATATAAAAAAAGAAATGTAAACAGTACACTAATTGTTGGTTTGTAAATAATGTTTATAAACTCAAGAAATGTAAACATTCAGTATTGACATAACAAATGTAACATTACTACATCAGGAGAATGGAAAGTACATGCATATTTGTGAGGAGGATGAAAGCATTAAGTCCTCATTTTAAAAATAGAAGTCAGTGGCTCACATCTAAAACTTAAAATTAAAAAATGGTACGATATTTAGAAAAAGCAATAAATGCCAGAAGAAATAGCTAAAAGAGTTGTAATCCCCTTTAAGTACTGGGAAGCAGAGTGGTATAAGAGTTACTTTTTTTCATTGTAAATCTTTTATAGAACTTGTATGTACACATATAACTTCCATAAAAATAAACAGTCAGTTAAAAATCCAATTCTAGTAATGAATAAAATAGCCTAGGAGGAGAGAGTAGAATGAGAAAGAGGTCTAGGTACAATCTCTTAGGAACTCTTCATTTACTATCCCCCTCACATCTGCTCCCTACTCCTGGTGGGCAATAAGTCTGGACTGAGAGAAGAGAGCATTGATAGAAAAAGAAGAACCTCCAGGAGCAGATCCAGAGTCAAGGATAGCCAGGATAGGAGAAGAATGCAGAAAGAACATGGCTGCGGATATCCCCATAAAAAAGGTAGCGTTGCATTGTGAGCAGGTTCTAAGTCCAGGGAGACCCAGGGTTGGCTGAGGTCTCCATTCTTGAAGAGCTACTAAATATGAATCAGGAAATGCCTGAGTTGGGAAGCTAAGGCACTTTACCCTTTCACTTTGGGCTTCTCCTGGCTTGGGTGATGTCTCATTCCTGACCATTGGTGCTCCTGAAAGGCTACTTGCCTCCACCAAGCACCTCTACCCTGTCCTACTACATTTACGAACATATCATGAGCAAAACCAAGGTCTCAGAGCAGCACATCCTCTCAGATACCGCTGCTTCTTCCTTGGTTCAGCAAAACTGCATTTGCATTATTCAGACAGTCATATATTCTATCTCCTCTCCTCTCCTCTCCTCTCCCTGAGAGACACCAGGGGATAAAGCAAGTTTCCCTGACAGTCTCCAACCTCTTTTAATTCCAATTCTCTTCTCTTCTTTCTATTTCATGCAGCCCACTCTCTGCTTACCATCCTGCAAACACCTCTCCTATCGCAATCTATTTATCTGTTCCCTTCAAGTATTCCCTTTATAGTTCTCCCTCAAGGCTTTAGATGGAAGTTTAGAAGCAAGGAGCTAATATATAGCAGAGTCTGGGCTAGCCTACTGGAAAATATGTATGGTTCTACTTCTGTTCAGCTCAAGACAGGGCTTCAAGTTCTTGTGCTGGGGCCATCTGTTAGCATGTACCCTTAATACAGCAGCATCAGGACTCTGGGGGAACATGTGGCTCCCAGTAAAGTGAGCTCTCTCAGTGCAGAGTGACACCCGAAAGCCACAGGGCTGCAGGCCTAGCAGACTCTGATAAGGAGAAGAGGAACATCCCCATGTCCAATGCATAGGTCCAAAGCATGTGGTGATAAGGAGGATGAGGGGAAAGGGGATGAGAAGATCCAAAATAAAGACTCTATAGAAATAAGGTTACATGTATATTTGAAAAATTTCTTCTTCCGTATGCTGATGCAGAACCTGTCCCGATGTAGAAGAATATAGGCTGCTAATGTGGTATGACCTCATAAGTGTAAAGGATAAGCACAAACTACGGAGCCAGGTGGCCTGAGTTCAAACCCTGACCAGACTAGGTACTGGGATTTTTATCTTCCATGGACCCTTTTAGAAATCTAGTAAAGACTATGGAGCTCTCCTCATTTTTTTAAATATGGTATTTATACACCCACGTTCATAGCATTATTCACAACAGCCAAAACATGAAAGCAATTCAAGTGTCCATTGACTGATAAATGGATAAACAAAAGGTGGGTATATACATAGAATGAAACCTTATTTAGCCTTAAAAAAATTCTGACACATGCTATAACATGAATGAACCTTGAGGACATTATGCTAGGTTAAATAAGCCAGTCACAAAAAGACAAGTACTGTATGATTCACTTAAAAGGTACCTAGAGTAGTCAAATTCATAGAAACAGAAAGGAAAAGTATGGTTGCCAGGGCCTGGGAGGAGTGGGAAATGAGGATTTGTTGTTTAATAGGTATAGAGTTTCAGTTTTACAATATGACAAGTGTTCTGGAGATGGTCTGTACAACAGTATGAATGTAATAAACACTACTGAACTATATGCTTAAAAATGGTGTTGATGGTAAATTTTGTTGTGTACTTTACCACAATTAAAATTTTTTAAGTTAAGAAAAGTACAAGGGATCACAAATGTTTGTGGTGTGGTAATAGTGCATTTGACCAATGTATTACATAAAAAAAAAAAACATTAAATAAAAATTACTAGAAGCAAGTCTAATAATGATTGTAATTATAAAGTAGTGATGAATGCAAATGATATTTATATATCTCTCCAACAATTATAACGAGAAATGAAAATACCTGTTATTTCTATTGGTGAGAACATCACATGTACTGACAGTACCAGTAGTTTATTGCCTACCTTCATAATCAAAGGAGATTATTAAATATCTCTTAGAGATTAGTGAAAAAAAGATGTGATTTTTTGCCTTCCAAGTCCACAGAATCCTTGAATTCTATAGTCTGCAGACCCAGATTTAGAACCTCTGCTTTGTGACTGGGTAAGCCACTTAGCTTCTCTCATCTTCAGTTTCTTCATCAATTTTCAGTGTTGGACATATTCTCATTCACTCTCACAGTTCTAGGCAATTATTTCACACCATTTTCATACCTCAATTCTCATCACTCTTCCCTTATCCTCTTTCTCAGTGGCATCCTACTTCACTGAGAAACTGAAGCAATCTGAAGAGAATTTCCACAAACTCCCACCACATTTACCCACTTTCTGCACCTGCATCTTCTCTGCCTGTATGACCTGTTACCAAAGATGAACTGCACCACTCCTGCACCACACCAGTCCTGAATATATCCCATCCCCTCTACCCTAGTCAGGAACAACACTCCAGCAATTGTCTCCTCTCTCTTACATCATCAAAGTTTGGGAGATATTCCCCCAAATCATTCCCACCAACATACATACTATTTTTCCCACCATGAAACCTTCTCTTGATCCTATTTTCCCTGACAGTTAACTACCTATTTCTTTGTCCCTATGTTTGAGAAAACTCTAGAACTGTTCTTATTAAAGTTACCAATAAGCCCACATTGCTAAATTCAGTAATCAATTCTTTTATATAAATATATATAGATATACAAGTATATACGCATATAAAAATTGATAATATATACATATATAAAACAGTTTTACAGAGATAGAATTCACATGTCATAAAATTCACCCATTTGAAGTGTAGTATAGAATTTAAGGGTTTTTAGTACATTCACAGATATGTGCAACCATCACCACTGTCAATTTTAGAATGCTTTCATTACAATGGTAAATTTTTTATCTTCATTTTACTTGGACTATCAACAGCATTTGACACAACTGATCAATCCTTTATCCTTGAAACATTTTATTCACTTGGCTTTCAGGACATTACTCTCTCTTGGTGTTCCTGATGTTTTTCCTTCCTCACTGGGCATTTCCCTTCAATTGGCTTTGCTTTTCTTTGCCCTGACCTCTTTCTAAAGATTGGAGTACCCTGGGTATAATCCTTTAGGCTCTTCTCTATCTTTCTGTGTGATCTATCTCATCCAGCCTTATGACTTTAAATACCATCTATGTGTTTAGTTACAAAGATGTGTTATTAAAGACCAAGGCTAAAATCATTCATACCCTTGTATTCTCAATAATTACGTATGGATGTGAAAGTGGGACAGTGAAGAGGCTGATAGGGAAAAAACTAATTCATTTAGAAACTGGTGTTGGAGAAAGCTCTATGGATACCCTGGACCATCAGAAAGATGAAAAAGTACATATTATTAGAGCAAATTAAGCCTGACATGTACCTGGAGGCAAAAAAGACAAAACTAAAGCTGTCCTATTTGGGCATGTTACAAGAAGGCAGGGTTCTCTGGAAAAGACAATATGTTGGGAAAAATAGAAGGCAGAAATGAAAGAGGAAGACCAAATGTGAGAGAGATTGACTCCATAAAAGAAGCTGTAGGCATGAGTTGATAGGAGCTGAGCATGGCTATTGAGTACAGGACATTGTAGAAATCACTCATTCATAGAGTTGCCAGGAGATCTTTCACCTTCTCCAAACTTGTGTATATATAACTGTCTGTTCCACATCCTGATGTGGATTCTAATAGACAACTCAAAACTTTCAGAACACTGTTCCACCTGTAGTCTTCCCTTCTCAGCTGATGGCAATTTCATCCTTCTAGTAGTAGTTGTGGCCAAAAATCCTAGAGTTATCTTTGATGCCATTTCTCTTTCACATATCACACTCAATCCATCAGAAAATCTTCTCCCCTCAATATATCCAGAACCTTATCCCTTCTCCCACCTCCTCTGTTACCCCCTGGTACAAGCCACCATCCTCTCTACCTTGGATTACTGCAAATAACCTCCTAATTGGGCATACTGCTTTTATCCTGTCCCCTAGTTTATTCTTAATATAGAAACCAGAGTGATCCTTTTAAAATAGAAATGACTGCCTGTTACTCCTCCCCTCCAAACCCTGCAATGACTCCCCATTTCATTATAGGTAAAGCCAAAGTCCTTACAATGATTCACAAGGCCCTCCATGATGTAATCGCCCCTGCTCTTTACCTTCCTGATTTCACCTTACTATTCTCCTCCTCACTGTAACTTCATTCCAGTTAAACTGGCCTCAACTTTTCTTCACCCACTCTAAGCAACTTCTGACTTACAATTTGCACTGGCTAATCCCTGCATCTGGAAAGCATTTCTTCCAACTGTACAGCTTAGACAATTCCCTCACCTCCTTTAGGGCATTGCTCAAATTTCATCTCCAGAAGGCCTTCTCTGATCAGCTTAATATACAGTCAACCCACTCCACCCTCCTCTACTTCCTCTGCCTCCACTTCCAAATCCTCTTACCTTGCTCTATTTTTCTTTTTTTCTATAGCACTTATCACCTTTTAACATATACTATACTTTTAAAATTACATTTATTGGAGTGACATTTGTTAATAAGATTATGTTTCAAGTGTATAATTCTATAGTACATCATCTGTATATTGCCTTGTGTGCTCACCACCCAAAGTCTAGTCTCCTTCCATGACCAAATATTTGAACCCTTTATCGTGATCAACCTCCCTCCACCCTCATATACTTTTTGTTTATACAAAATATGTAAACATATATATTTTATGTTTACTTCTTAGGTGTGTTTATGGTGTCTCCTTCCACTCTAGAATGTAAGCTCTCCCAAAGCAAGAATCTGTTCACTGATGTAGCCCAAGGATCTCGTATAGTGTCTGGTGCAGAGTAAGGGCTCAATTAATATTGTTGAATAAATGAATGAAAAATATGAATAATACCTGCTCTAAAAAAAAGCTATGGTAGCGATTAAATAATATGCAAAGATCCTGACACACGGCGGACACGCAACAAATGTTAGATCCTTACCTCCCTCCCCATCCTGGAAATATCTTCCCCAGTTGCCTCCTCTTACAGCGCTGCTCTTTCACTCTTCTTGGGCCAATTTTACCATTCTAAATTCAAGAAAATCTTAAAAAAGCCACAGATGTCATCAGAGAGGAAAAGGAACCCTGGGAGACCAGTTTATCCATTGCCACAACAAATTAGCAGATTGTCACCCAGATGGGTAGAGAACCCTGAGGAGATGGATCAGTAAATGTTATTGTTGAAACTGGAGGTTTATTGCACTGATTTTTGAAGTCAACTTTATTAAGGTATAATTTAGATGATTTAAAATATACACTTTTTGAGTGTATAATTTGATGAGGTTTGACAAATGATAATTTGGGGGTAGAGGGCATTAAGGTCACCTGGGATTATGCAGATCTAGATATTCAGCACAGGGATCCCGGTTAGGAAAGAGAACACAATAGGATGACTCCTGGGAAACATACCCAAATAAGGATGAGTGGAAACACCAAGGACCGACCAGAGATTGGTCCTGGGGTCTCACTGCACCAGGATCTGGATCTCCGGAATGCCTGGCAACTTTATCGTACTTCTTGGCCCACCTGAGGGAGTGAGCTAGCTGCCTTTCACACCAATCTCAAGTGTTTACCATGAGGGGAGACCCAGGACTGAGTCTTCCTACCTCTCCTCTGCCCTGTAACTCTTCTGCCATCACCCCCACCCCCGCCCCTCAGTGTGTGTGTGTGGGGGGGGCGTTCCAGCCTGCGACAGCCCCGCTTCACTAATGCCAAGACACTCACGGGGCCTGATCTCCTCTCCAGCCTTAGTTAGAAACTGGTTTCGGGTCTGCAGCAGAACCGCGGGCGGGGGAAAGCACGAGTGCTGCCCCAGGTACTGGCGTCAGGAATCCTCCTTTGGGGCCGCCATGCTCCTGGCCCTGGGGGCCCTAGGTCTTTGAGGCGTGGTAAGCCGAGCCCGCCTAGCAACCGGGCCCTCTCTCCCATCCCTCTGAGCTTAAAACCCTCCAGAGGTTACTGGTTTAGCTTCACTTAGGTGGCCTGAGGGGGGAAGCTCAGGCAGTCCTGGAGATTCTCTGGGTGAGGGGTCTGTAACTGGACACAGACTTCCTCTCGGAACTGAGAGAATCCCCGACCGCAGGCCCAAAGAGGTGCACGCCAGACCAAGCAGAAGCGCCGGGGTTCCCGCGGCCGGGAAACCTCCGGCGCGGAGCGGGCTGTGGGTGGGGCCGGGGCGGGGCCCCCGGGGGCGGGGCCGACCTGGGCCCCCGGCTGTGCGAGTCCAGCCCTGCACGGCGAAGGCAGCGCTGGCGGCCCTCGCCTGAAGCTCCGGTTCTGCTTGCCCTCGACCTCGCGGGCATGGCGGGACCCCAGGAGTCTCTGAGTGGGAAACTCCGGCTCTGCTTCACGCCCCCTGCCCGGACCAGCCTTCTGCTGCTCAGGTTCCACGACGCGGCGCTGCGGGCGCTGCAAGAGTGTCAGCGACAACAGGTGCGGCCAACCCCGGGGTCCATCTTCCCAAGCCCCTACCCCCCGGACCTCGTGCCTCAGCCGGAGACCCGGGCGAAGGGACCTGGGGCTGGAGGGCGGCATTTCAGCCTCCGGCCTCCCCACTCCGCCCGTGAAGCCCGCGAGCAGGTCCCTCCGAGCACCCAGCGCAGGATTCTGCGGACGCCGCTTCACCTGCGCTCAACTCGCGTCCGTGTTCTCTATGCAGGTTCGGCCAGTGATCGCTTTCCAAGGCAACCGAGGGGTAAGTGCGGGCCTGGGGTGTGGTAAAGGATGCGGGGTGTGGGGAAGAACAGACGCGGGCTCAGGAAAGGTACCGGCAGGCGGGAGGCTGAGAGCAGTCACGGTCGGAGGAAGTTCCGAGAACTGAGCCCCGAATAGGGCGAGGAGGCTGCTGGGGTTGTGGTCCCAGGAGGCTACGGTTGAAGAGACTGTGCCCTTTCAGCCTCCTGGGAACTCAGGCACAGCTGCACCTGGTGTGCTAACGAGTCCCGTGGGACCCATCTTCAGTCTTAGGCTGGACCAGGGAGGAATAGCATTGGCAGGAGGGGAGGGGCTGACTTCGTGGGGCTTACCATCTCCTTTCACCCCCAGTATCTGAGGTTCCCAGGCCGTGGCTGGTCCTGCCTCTTCTCCTTCACAGTGTCCCAGTGTGGCCAGGAGGGCCCTGGTGGTGGCTTGGATCTTGTGTGCCAACGCTTAGGCAGGTAAGGGGGGACAGACAGGTAGCAGGTGAGAGTTTGTGGAAAGTCCCGGAGGGAAATGTATAGAGGTACTTAAAAGTTTGCCCTCCTGGGTTTTTTTCACCACCCCTTCTCAGATCTGGGCCTAATAGCCTCCACTGCCTGGGCCCACTCAGGGACCGCCTCACTATTTGGGCAGCCATGGATTCTATCCCAGCGCCATCTTCAGTTCAGGAACACAACCTGACTGAAGATGTCAGAGATCCTAAGAACTGGCAGGATGTGGGAGACTATTCTGAAGGAGACACAGTTTCACAGCCACAGGTGGCACTAGAAGAGGTAAGGCAAGAACCTGGAGGGAGCTGGGATAAGGTGGGGCAAAGCCTGAAGCCTAGGGAGCCAAGTGCCCCTGCTACTTTCCCTGCCAGGTGCCAGATCCATCAGCAAGCAGCCAAGGAGAGTCACTCTTAAGATCCTCGAGGGAACACATGTCACAGTGGGAAGTGAGGTACTTGGGGTCGGGTGGGACTAATCTGGGAAGCCCTGGTGTTGTCTTCCTTGAATCTCAACCCTAAATGCTATAATAAGAAATCTAGCCCTACCTCCTACCCTGGTCTTCATCTCTCCCATTCCCTTTTCGAATACTCTAGGAACCAGACCCATCTTCCAAAAAGAGAGCCTGATCAGGCACTTCCTTCCTCTGCTGGCCAGAAACATCTGAGCAAGGTAAGTTGTAATAGCAAGGATTTTTCGGAGCTTTGTCCAAATTGGAAGCCTTCATTTTGATGTTTCCAGAGATCATTATAAGGGCAGAATAAGCTTCTGACATACTGTGTTAATATTTTCCCCAACAGAAACGTCCAGCTCCTGCAGCCACTATAGAACTAAGAGAAAAGAGGCTCAGAACTCTGCCTGTAGCTCGAAGTCCTCTACAAGGGCTGCTCAGTGAGGACCTCCATGAGGGAGAAGATTGGGACCAAGAAGATAAACACGAAGTCATGGGCCCCAGGCTGGAGCACAGTCCTTCAGTACAAGCAGGTGAGTTAATGAGAAGGTAAAACTGCCATAGTGTGGGGAAAAAAAGGCCAGTAATCACCTTCACGTCTTCTTGCTTCCTTCACAGACTCTGAATACCCAAGTCCTGAAGAGGTACCAGATTACCTATTGTGAGTCCCCTGCCATTTCCAATTTTATTAAACCTTCTGCATATATTAAGATAAACTTCCTGGGAGCTGGAAGCTCTAGGAGACAATAAAATTGAAAATGGTAACTCTGCTCCTGGCAGGCAATATGGGGCCATCCACAGTACAGAGCAGCGACATGCTTATGAGAAGGACTTTGAGACAGATTATGCTGAATACCGCATCCTGCATGCTAGAGTTGGGGCTGCAAGCCAAAAGTTCATGGAGTTGGGAGCAGAGATCAAGAGAGTTCAACGGGGAACTCCAGAATACAAGGTAAGAACTGGACCCAGGCTGGCTTCCCAGCTCTACTGGCTATAAACTCCCTACTAATTGACCACACACTTAGGTTAAACTTGGTGCTAGCATTTTCTTTGTTTCAGGTGCTAGAAGAAAGGATAGTTCAGGAATATAAAAAGTTCAGAAAGGTAAGACAAGGTCCGGGAATGGTAGCAAGATAGAAATGGATTTAAATATATATATATATTGACAAGGATGCTTTTTCTCTGCAGCGGCATCCAGGTTACAGGGAAGAAAAGCGGCGCTGTGAGTACCTGCATCTGAAATTGTCCCACATTAAAGGTCTCATCCTGGAGTTTGAGGAAAAGAACAGGGGCAGCTGAAGTGGTCAAAGGGCTTTTGACCCTCTTTCCAGTGAGATAAGAAGGAACGAAGCAGCTACAAATTATAGTATAATTGTCTGCTCTTATTGCTGAGTCTATGGTGACAAGTAGGAGATCTGCTCTGTTTTTTTCATTGTTGACATATTTTAATTTTTAGGGTGTGGGCACAGCTGTGGAGTGTCGACACTCCACAGCTGTGCCCAGCAGACTAGGAAAAGCAGCAGAGGCTTGGCTTCTTCATCTTTAGTTTAGTCAGGTCATTTTCAAATCCTGAGGAATGACACCATTTCCAGGATGAGAAACCTTGAGGACATTAGAATTTAGCCTGGTAGCCTCCCTAAAGAAACAATAAAAACTCTTGGGGACAGAGGTAAAGGAACTGTAATACACCTGGAAATAATGTACTAAAAGTGAATTCTTTTACGAAACATGGCTAAAAAATTAAAACTATTTGTGTTCTTTGTACAAGTTTATATGTTTTCCTTAAGTTTTTCAAGGCAGTATTTCTTACCCTTGGCTGTATATCTGAAGTGGTTCTGGGCTCTCTAAAAAAGTAAATCAAGATTATGGCTAGGCATTTTAACTTTTTTAAAGCACTGTGTTTGATCCTTATATATATATTGCTATAAGGCTCTACCTTATAACTGACAACTAGAGATTACAGTAGGAATAAAGTTCTCCTTTTCTAAACATCCAAGTTGAGGTTCACTTGCAATTAGGCCTCCCATCTGGAATTTTCCAGTGACTGAAAACTGGATAGGATTTAGACTTACAAAAAGGGAAATGGTTCAATTCATTTGAATAAAAGATCATACCAGTTCTATCCTTTTCATTCCTCATTGTTGCAGAAGAAAGTGGATACTTCAATCACAAGTAGGAATGATGATTCTTCATTTCCCAGTCCAATGGAGGGGGGTTAATAGGCCACACCCTGGGCTTTAGGGAAGAGAGCTGCACCCAGAAGTGTCAGCAGTTACTGAAACAACTTGGATAGAACCCCAACCTGATGCCACACCCATGCAGGGCACTTCTGGGCAGACAACAGCCCTTGGGAGGTATAAACATGCTCAGCTGCATGGCAAGGATAAATGGCAACCCATCCTTAGGGCATGGACAAGGTCAGAAACAGAGCCCAACAAGAAAAGTACATGTAGCTATTGAACACTTATTCTAATTATCAGGCTAGGGGCTTGGGCAATAAACATGGCAGGATAGAAAGTGATGAAATCTAGAAAAGATTTACAGGTGGTAACTATGGACCCAGTTAGTTGGTCTACAGCTATACTGACCAATAGGCAGCCACTAGCCCTATATGTGACTATTTAATAAAAATTTTAAATGTAGTTCATAGGCACATTTCAAATGTTCGATATCTACATGTACTAGACAATGAAGATTATAGAACATTTCCATTACTGTTCCATTATAGCACTGTTCAAATGGACAGTGTTGGTCTAGAGAATCTTTGGTTTCTCATCTTGTGAAAAAAAGACAGTTTAAAGGGGGCTCATTTATTGTCACTGTTCCAAATGTACAAAAAAAATTAGAAAATAACCCCCCAATTCAATTCCCCACCCCCACAACATTCTCCCCAACACAAATAATTTTTCCCCAAACCACGAACATAAACTGGTCCTGGTAGTTCCATAAACAGTGCAGCTAAGAAACAGTTTAGAGAAAATTTAACAGGATTCAGATAATAGTCATCTGTCCTCTCAGCCCTGAGAGGTAATAATTTCATCTGGGTCCCAGTCCTCCCCAATGGTGTTCCCAGCTCTGGTGGAAGAGTCCTTTTACAAAGTGGTATGTTTGGCTGCCGCTTTAGAGATCCTCCTGTGCCTTCTTCTTCTTTTTAGGTTTCTCTTCTTGAATTATAGGGGGGTTTGTAGCCTCTCGTTGTAGATAGCTAATAAAATCACTTAATTCACGGCCACCCTGAAAACAGAAAAGATAACTCTAAAAACTTATCCTTTTTAAAGAACCCTGCTTTTTTTTCCAATAGGAAGACTTGAGTTTATAAAAACATTAACAACCACATATATTGCCAATCAGAATCGAAGGTTTCCAGTTAAAAAGACTTAAAGAGCTAGATATGTACAAGTATGTGTATGTGTGTCTATTTGTGGAGAGATGAGACAATGTACTTACTTCATATTTCTTTGGATCTAGCTTCTTATTGGCTGGAGAGAAGTAGATGGTAGGAAAACTGAAGAAAGAAAAAAAAAAAGTTGACTAATTTTAGGTTCCAGAGTAACTCTGACATACACCTCCCCAGTAACTGTTTCTGGGAATAACTTCTATTCATGATTTCTCATTGGACCAAATCCAGTCTCTAGTGGATTTCAGTGGGTAGGCTATATCCTATCAAAACTCAGGAACATGAGAGCTCAAAATCTGTGGCAGTCATATGAGCCTATGCTGCAGAACTCTAAACAAGGAAGGCATCAGTGATTCTGTGCTCAACTGGAGTATGAGAACTCCCCACCCCATACCCAATAAAAAAATGGTTTATAAGTTTATTTCTTTCCTGCCAAGTGCCTAGACACTTTTATTAGCTTTTAATCTACTTACCCTCTGACTTCATATGGAGAAGGCACATCATTGGCTGTGGCATCCATCTTGGCTATGACAATATTTGGGTCTTTTCTGAGCTGTTAATAAAAAGGTTAAATCTTTAAATTTCAAGTTTTTAGTGACTAAGGAACACTTACTCAATTCGAGACTTAAAACAACTGCATTTTCAAACATCTGGATAAGTTTTGCTACTTAGATGGGAAGAGTAGTAACACTTGCACATAGTATCTAGCCTTTCACAAGCTTCACTGGTCTCTCCTGGTTCCATATTAAGACTCTATATGCAGCCACTTTTAAAACTACTTGACCTAAATAAGATATTATTAGGGATAAGTCAAGTGTTTTAAGATGAAAGAACATAATGGATTCATATAAGCCATCACAAAAATTCAGAAGCCTGGATACTTTTAACCATAATCTAGATTGACAGATTGAGTTTGAAGAGTGAAAAGTTAAAGCATTGCACAGGCTAAACACTAGGGGGAAGTCAGGAGAAAGTGAGTACAGTAGATAACTTTTGAAAAAAATCTATCAATACAAAGGTGCTGAACTAATCAGGGTAACTAATTAGCTAATGCAAATATGTGTGTAAACACCCCAACCCAAATTTATCTTCAGACATACCTTCTCTCCCAGTTCTTTATACTTAGGCTCCAGATTCTTACAGTGGCCACACCAAGGAGCATAAAATTCAATCAGCACATCTTTATTTACATCATTCACTATTTCATCAAAATTCTCTGCTACTACTACCTGGAAAATACAGAAGATTCTCTAGTTAGTGAGTTGAAGAATAAATTCATGAGTTATATTTGTTCCTGGACCCAATCCCTCTAAAACTTGAAGTGTTGCCACTGAAACCCAAATCACATTGATAGGCTGTATTAAAAATGTTGCCATTCCCCAGAAACCAATTAATTCCTCTCTCTCTCTCTCTCTTTTTTTTTTTTATGCGAGGCAACCCTTGGTTGATCTCGAAGATTGCAAGGACTTTGTCGGCTTACAATCCCTCTCATTTTTTTATTAATTTTTTATGTGTACAGCACCTGGTCTTCCTAGGTGGTCTCCCATTCAAGTACTAACCAGGACCGACCCTGCTTAACTTCCAAGATCAGACTTGATTAGGATGGCATGGCCATAGACTAATTCCCATCTCTGTCTCTTGTCAAATATATTAAGGAAGTCACAGGAAACAAGTGTTACCCAATCCTTCCTTAAAATAATTTTAGAGCAACAACCTTAAAATTATCCTTAGGAGTTGGCTTGCTCTGTCCCAAAGAGTAACCTAGCTCTGATATAAATACCATCAGAAAATTCTATGAAGGATTTATACTCCTGCCCCTGTTGAGCATTACGAGCTCTGCTAATGCTTATTTTATGACTTGGGGTTGGGGGTGGGAGGTTAGGACAAATAAAAACATGATAGCCAACAAGGTCTTCACTTAAACCCAGCATTTTGGGGAAAAAAAATGAAAAGAGGCAGCTGCGTAGAGGCTTGAGGAGGCTGTGAGAGCCTCACCTTTACAGGCCCGTCGTTGCTTTCTGGAATAGGCTCAGACTTCAGGTATCTCTTCAGGTTGCCATCAAAGTAATCCTGCAGGAATCTCTCAAGAGCCTTGCCATCACGCCTGCCAATTGAAGGGTCAGGTTTCTTAATTTACTCCCACCACTGAGAGGATTAAAATATAAGAATACTTTCTACATATTTTAGCTTCAATTTCAAGACTAGAAAGAAATTGGAGGCTAAAAAAAAGGGGAGAGTTTTCTCAATATGCATAACTACTGACTGAACAAAAAAAACCAACCACCTCCTTGTATTTCTAGTGTAGTCTTTGTGTATTAGAATAGGCAGAGAAGGAAGAAAACAGCAGTCGTCTGAAAATTCAATTCTGCCTAAGAAGCATTTGTTGCTCTAGACGCAGAGGTCCCCAGCCTTTCTGGCACCAGGGACCGGTGCTCCTATGAGAATCTAATGCCTGATGATCTGAGGTGGAGCTGAGGCGGTGATGCCAGTGCTGAGGAGCAGCTGCTAATACAAATGAAGTTTTGCTTGCCAGCCCACCACTCGCCTCCTGCTGTGCAGCCCGGTTCCTAATAGGCCACAGACCAGCCAGGGAGTTGGGGGCTACTGTTCTAGAAAACAGTGCCTATTTGCGGTATCTCATTTTACTGATTGACTCACAAGGAAGATTTTCCCTTGTCTTATCTCCCAAAATCTCAGACAGTGAAGGTAAAAATTATCTGGAGTTTTAAGACCGCTCCAATTCCCTGAGTTTACTTTAGGCCAATGTGGTATTCCAAAAAGAAAAACCATTCTGTAGTGTTGCGAGGGGACTAGGTTGGTCTGAAATGATATCAATCTCAAAGAGACTGTCCAGTGTTCTATTTCTAATGGCAAGGTGGAAATAACCACGGAAGAATTACAAGCTGCCATCATTGTTTTCAGAACTAAGGATCATGATCCTCAAAGTACCTCTAATTGAGAAAAGTGAGTCACAGTTCTTGACTAGAAGACCTATCTTCACATTCCAACATTCTTCGTTATAAGTTCTCAGTAGTATAAAAGGCTTTAATGGTTTTCTTGCAGAAATCCCAAACCCATGCTAACTCACGAGAACTCCTCCTGCATGACAAACTTCTCTCCTTTTGCAGTCCTGATAGCAACAACAGGAATCTCTCCAGCAGTGCTTTCCAAACCAAAATCGGACAGTTCGTGGCTAAAGGTTTTGCGGCTAGCTACAGCAAAGTTCAGTTTATGTCCAGCATCAAGGAATTTCTTTGCCACCATCATCACCCTGTGGGAAACAAAGAGAAATTTATGCCAAGACTATACCAGGGTGGTAAAATATGTCTGAAACCAAGAAAGTAAGAATCTAGAAAGCAAAGACTAAGTTTTACAGTCCTTGTAGCCCTCTGGAATCAGTCTGAACTTGTGTTCTTGGGCATTGACACAGGATTATAGTGTACTCCAATATCTTACTGAACTTCACTGCCAAACTGATGGTGCCCAATTAAATAATCCATTCCTGCTAACTCTTAATATATAAAACTGTAAATTATTGAAGGCATAATGGCTAATTTGAAAAGAAAATTTATAAAGATAAAATGCAGAGTTTCAATGGCAAGTAGGCATAATGTTTTAGAGTATATTTGAGAACACATCTGCATCTTTTACTTGGAGGTAAGGAATCAGCTACATCACAAAGTAAAGAAGTATTTATGGAAGATATGCCTAATAGATTTTAGAAAAAATTTATGTTATTTGTCCCTATGCATTCAAATATTTTTGGGAGCTAGCTGTTCCCATTCTTACCTGCTCTCACATCACACATGGTAATAGGAAACTGTTAGAGGAAACTGTTTGCACATTGGGTAAATTTGTTTACAAAGGAGGAAAATGGCTCTTATTACCTGTTTCTCCAATAGTTGGAACCTTTAGCATTCTTTTCATAGTCTACATCATAGTAAGCCGTAAGTAAGTCCTTGCCCTGTATCAGGTCTTTATTGTCTTCTGTCATGTGAGGGCAGATACCAAAACTGAAATGAAATAATCCATTATCAAACTTGATTGGTTTATAGCTATATTATGGAATTATACAAAGTAACCGAAAACACTTAAAAAGGAAAGAAATTTTCAACATATAGGACAAATACTGAGCAATGTACCTTATAGGAAAATAGGAGTTCTAAAGCCCACACATTACTGCTTTAATATAAACTTCAACTATTATCATTGTAATTCCTTGATTGAGACTATTTAATCCATAACATAGCTGTTTAATAACTGAGGTAAACAAAATATAATGAAGTCAAGAAATCCCAAACAAGATATAAAAAGGTACTCACATGTTTTCCTGGATAAATTTTTTAATCTTGCCACTGGTCATTTTCTCTTCTGTATATGCCACAGTCTTATCCTCAAACTTGTTCATCAGATGTGAAGGACGAAACAAGGTTAAACCCCTCAAAAAAAAAAAAAAAAGTCTTAGTAAGTAGATAGCAGAAAAACTCTCTCTCATCTTTTATTTAAAGCTCAGTCTATCTACTCTTGCTGCCACTTTACCACCACCATTTAAGCACATAAAGACTCTTTTCTGGGACTACAGACTTGGCAACATGACCTTCTTATGGACACGAAGATCCTAACCACCTAAATCTTAAGTACAATAATTGGGTATGAGGGTTAAAAAAACGCTGGATTGAAAAGAGAATTTGTTCTAATTCTAGATCCACTGAGAAAAGACCTGTATCAGGTATCAATTTAATTCTCCTAAACTAGAGCTGTTTCATAAAGAGGGTAGATAATTAATTTCTAAATCTTGAAAAACAATAACAAACAGAACCCAACATTCCCAAAGCCCCAATATGTACAATAAAATAAACTGGAGCTGACTCTTATTGAAAGGTGCCTTGCCCTGCAACTTTCCTGAAAATTCAATTCTTCTACACAGTAAAAAAATTACTTCATTAAAGAAAATATCGTTAAGACTCCTCCTGGCTGTAAAATACTATAGGTAGGTATACAATCATATATAATATATAATGTTTGGCTTAAGTTCATTAGAAATTCTTTTGTTCTAGATTGCTCTATACCAATAAACCAAGTTTACAGATTTTTCTCGTTAGTACTACTTTGCCACTCAAGCCAAGCTTGCCTCATCCCACTGGAACACCTGAAGCAAATTCCTTTAATTTCTGGTTAAACTTTTAATTAAAACTGAACCCCAATTTGGTTCTGAGTGACAAGTTTATATTTAATATCAGCTTTCTCAGAAAATACCACTCTTCTAACTACTCATATCCTGCCTCTAGCTTCTCCTTCATTCCTCCTTCCCATACTACATACACTCCCACATACAATCTTATCACTTGTTTTTGGCTAGGCTTTAGCACCTTTAAGTCCTAACACCCTTCTCTCTTCCAGTATTAACCATTAATTTTAAGTTAAGTAAAACAGGTATTTTCATAGAACACAGGGAAACTACATAGCAAAAGGGAACCTAATAGAAAACATGCTTAGGCTAACAAGAATAAGGCTAAGTTTTTTTGTTTGTTTGTTTGTTTGTTTGTTTTTAAGTATAGTTACCAATTTCAGAGCAGTCATTCTTAAAAACAGAAACAAGGCAGTTGAGCTTTAATGATATTATGGCCTTGGTGTACACATGAAGACCTTGAGACACCCTTCACATATGGCCTATGAAGATCAGGAGCTGGGAGACCACTTTAAATGTCAAGCATGAGAAGCAGCCACAATGAACAAATCTAAGGTTAACAGGTTGACACGTGGTACACTTAATGAGCCACAAGTGGTTCCACATCCATTTACAGACCTGATGTCTCTCAATCTAAAAGGCAGAGCTTTATGATCAAGGGTACTCTGTAGCCAGACTTTCTAAGCCTGTAACTTGGTCCAGACCTAGTTCTACCACTTATTGAGTGAAGCCAGGCAAATTAACCTTTGTGTGCTTTCTCCTCTGTAACATGGGGGTAATAATAGATCGGCCACACTGAATTATGAGGATTAAATGAGTTACTAGTAAATGGCACAAAGTAAATACTACGAACTTTGTTAAATATGAATAACATTAGCCCTTGGCACACTTTTTTTTTTTTAAAAGCTTTATATGCATGCCCTGAGTGGTCTAGCCTAATGGCTTCCATAATCATTTACATACGGTTGAACTATAAATATCTCTAGTTCAGAACTTTTCCTGAATTCTAGTTTCATCTTTTTTATACATGGCTAGGGATCAAATCCTATTGTTTACATTTTTTATACTCATTCCTTCCTCTCCATTGTCCCTAATACTACCTTAATTTAGACTCTTAGATATTGCCCTTAGTTTAGATTCTCTTGACTGCCTTGTCACATCTTCCCTTTTAAACTGCCACATGGATGCCAGTGGCTTTTCTTCTGAAACACAAAATCAATCACATTATTCTCCAGTTCAAAGTCTTTTGATGGCTCTCAAATGTCTAACATATAAAATATAAACTCTTTTGTATGGCACTTAACATCTTAAATTATTTGGTCTCTGCTTACTTCTCCAACCGTACCTTTCACTATGACCTCAATTAAATAACAATGCTCAAGCAGTACTACAGGCCCCCACATACCTAGATTGTTTCACATCTCATGGCCTTCACTCTTGGTGCTCTATTTGGAATAATTTTTATCCTGATTGCCAAAACCTGCCTGGAAAAACTAATTTTTCAATACACACCTCAAGAGTCATCTCTATAAGTTTTTTTCTGATTCTACTCACTACCTCAAAAGAAAAAACCACTCCACCACACCCTGTATAATTCCTATCACTACACTTATAATGCTCACTACACTTACATTTTTACATATTTCACTGTTTCTCTCTACTAGATGCCCCTCAAAGGCAGCAACAGTATCCAGCACTTAGCTGAAAGCCTAGCAAAAACTCAACAAACCTTTTGGAAAAATCAGACATAAAAATCATCAGTTTACACAATTATACTTGGTCCAGAGATTTACAAGGATATTCATCTCTGTCACTTACTCTCCATTATCATCATACTTGTTCACCAGAGACTCAATATTGCTGTGTGCAAATCGGTAGTTATCTCTCAAGTTGCTGGCTGCCTTTAGAAACTCTGAATGGGCTTCACTGGCTAAATCCTTGAAAAAACCTATAAGGAAATGTCAAACACAAGGAAGAAACAGTAAATGCTGAGACATATTCAAAACTTTAATTATTCTATTTTTCAAAGCCTTTATTCTATTATGGACAAGCAAAGCAAGTTAGGCAAAAGGACTGGGTCTGCTTTGCCATGACTGACTAGGAAATTTGACAAAATATTTAGGATGAGAATTCTTATTCTACCCTTTAAAAAAATTTTTGAAGGAGCCAAGGGAGATTTGTTAGGGTTCAAGTTTAGTTTTTACCAATTGAATAAATTTGTACAAACTTCTTTACTTCTTAGAGTTTCAGAAAGTATTTCAAGTGTCAGAAGGATTAAATTAAGGCAATATGTCAAAATAAATGCAAATCACTTCACCATATTTTTTCCTGTCTTTAGACCATCAAGTCAAGAAAAGTGGATGAAACGTAAGTGTTTAATAAATGTCTGCTTGTGGTTAACTCATTGTAAAATATACTCAATAAAATCCAGATAATAAGAAGTGGATTTTAGTCAAATTTAAATGATAAACCATCTTCTACTGCTACAAAGCCAGTTTTATTATAAGAGATTAAAGGGAGCAAAAAACACAGCTTAAATGTTAAATTTACTTAGTCAAATATTTAAAACAAAGAACACCCAACATGTAGAATGTTTAATTGGCTCAAGTTATTTTAAGAATAAAATGAGATATAGCAATGCTTGAAAAGAAAATATTGCTGTAAAAATATACACAAATCCTAGGATTTAATTTCAAAATTTGAATTCCCCCATGACTGTGAAAACAGCAACCACAGGTCTATATTTACTTGTACCCTCCCACTTACAACCCTATTTTCAGTCTTAACTACCCTATTATTTGAGTTAAAACTCAGAATTTAAGATGTGATCAAAAAAGCTGAAGATATTCCTATTTTAGACCTTTAACTGAAATTAAATCTTGATATCTCTAAGAACAGAAAGTCACTCAAGACATCATTTTCCCCTAACATTATAGTAATGCTGAGTTAATTCTGTGACTTTTATTTTATTTGCTACTTACCCACCACAGAAGCATCTTTTTCATTAATGAACTTCTCAAATTCTTCCTCAGTTTTGAGAGGAACTGAAGCTGGTCCTGCCTGCTTCTTCAGATGGCTGACAATTCCATCTTAAAAGATAAAAGATTATAGAAACAAATTTATAACTTTTGAGATAATCATTCATTGATTCAAAGTTCACGAGTGTATATAATAAAGTTTTCTTCCCATCCTTATCCCTAGTCACCCAGTTTCCCCCCTAAAGTATAAGATAAGATTTCATTTTTTTGGTATATTCTTCTAGACATATTAGGCATAAACAAGCAATTATATATTCTTTTCCTCCATTTTTCCTCAAATGGCAGCATACCTACATGCTGTTCTGTATTTTGTTTGTCATTTAACAAAGATTATTTATATCAATATAAAGAGTTACCTCCAATATTTTTTACAGATACACACTGTTTTATTGTATGCATATACCAAAATTTATTTAACCAGCCACAATTGACATTTGTTTTAAATTTCTTGCAATTATGATTCTAAAATAAACTTTATACTAATGTGGTTTTGCACATAATTGAGTGTATCTGTAGGGTAAATTCCTACAAGTGGATTCACTGAGTCAAAGAACACAAGCACTTTTAATTGTTAAACTGCTCCCCAAAGAGACTGTACCTATTTATACACCTACCAGCAATGTAGTAAAGGTTTTCTAACAGTACAAGTTACATAATGCCTTTCAGCCTAGAACTCTCTTTCCCCAGACATTCACAGGCTTCCCTTCCTTACCTCTTTCAGGTTTTTACTCAAATGTTATCTTAATGAAGCCTTTCCTGACCATCCCACTATAAACTAAAATCTATTTAACCTCTAAAACTCCCTTATCTCCTCCTTTCCCTGTTTATCTTTCTCTATAGCACTTTCCACCCATCTAATTAATACACTCTACCCTTATTTTTAATCTCTCTCCCCACTACAAAGTAAATTCTAAATAGGTAGGGATTTTTGTTTGTTTAGGTCACTGATATATACCTAGCTCTAAGAACAATACCTAGTTTGTAAGTCCAAGAAACATCCATTTTGCAAATAATAAATCCCTTATTCTCAAGTAGCACAAAGGGTAACTTGAAGCCTTACTAAATTTTAAAAGCAGAAAGTGCAATGACTCATCTAGCTTGTATAGAGGTTTAACTATATAGTGGTCAAATCATACCATGTACAGGATCCATCCAAATCATACTTTCCTACTGAAGTGAAATGGGGTAGATAAGTAAAATAGTTTAGAAGTAATAATAACCATGCACATAAACAAAAAAAATCTTTTTATCCCTCAAGTCTAGTTGACAGACCATTATTCTACTTTCTTCCGGGGTCTGCTGAAATCACTCACAGGCTCAAAATGCTTACAGGCCAGACAGAGGCAGTGCTACTTCTCCATAATATTCTACCTTTCACTCCTTTTCTCTTCTAAATACTCTAATGATTTGCTAACTGGTTGAGACAGAACACTGTTTAACTCTTTGACATGACTGAACCTATTCTATATTTTTTCCTAATGTAGTTTTTTTCCCTTTTTCTCTCTCCGTTCATGGATTTTTCTTTTCTTTTAAATGTTTTTCTCAATTCCTCAGAGAGGAGGGATTATATCAATAGATTAGTTGGAATTGGATATGAATTGTTTAGTCTTTGAGGGGACTGTTATTACTATATCACAATATAAATTATTATGAAGAACTTTATCAGGGCTATGATAAAAAGTGTTACTTTTCTCTCTGAGTATTTAATTCTCTGGGACCGCTGAGTAACCAATTTAAGCAGAAAGGCAAAGAGGATAGAGGAGTAAGTGGACAAAATAATCTATCTAAAGTATCTAAACATCTGACCTCCTAGTCAGATGCTAAGGAATTCCTGAGTTAAAAAAATCTATGTTGCAGTTCAGTGAGGATATTTGCCTGGCAGCAGTCTGGTTTAGGTTTATCTATAATTTACTTAAGACCTATCCAACTTCAGAAAAACCATATTAATAACTAATTGCTAACTCTACACTAAATTAAACTAGTAAAATCTAAATGAGTACATGAATTCTTCATTAATGATTTTTTTTTCATTAATGATTTTAAACTTAGAAAAAAGTTTGAAAATTTTACCCATTGTGTTTAGACATCAAATTCTGAGGGTTAGCTAAATAACCTGTTAGGCCAGAATACTTATTTATGCATTCAATAGAGTTACTGAGTATGTACTATATGTGCCAGTCTAGGTGTTGGGGAAAGAGTAGTAAATAAACCAAATAAGGTCTCTGCTCTCTTGGAGCTTACGATCCAAAGTAAATCTCCAAATAAAGCCCCAAATAGATAATAAAATAAATTTACAAATAAATGAATAATTTAAAAAATCAGAGTGGCCTTTTGAGCCACGCTTCTCTTGCTCAGGCCTGCTTCCATGTCTAGAAGTGTACTTTCCCTTCTAATAAAACTTTTTCCTACTATAAACAATTTAAATAAATAAAAAATCAGATCGTAACCAGTGCTATGCAGAGAATTAAAACAGGATGTGATTAAAATAAAAAAAGATCTTAGGTCTGGTGGCCCAAGAAAGCAAACACGTGTATGTGTGTGAATGTGTGTGTAAAATTTAAGCTATAATCTAAATGACAAAAAGGTACAGTCAGTTAAGAATGGGTCATGCTATGTAAAGCTTTGTATATGACTAACAATCATACATACTGAAAAAATTTCATGTCACCTAAAATGCCAAAACTGAACCCTTTTCCTATTAGCTTTCCACATAAAAAGGTAACCTTATGCCTGTTAATCTGACAGACTCAAGATAAAACTGTTTTTGTTCATATAAAAATATTCTCATCAATTATGAGCCCTATAGGATCTAGCTCCCTATTTACATCTCAAACTTCACCTCTCAACCTTGCTAATTATATTCCAGCCACACGGTCTTTGTCTCTTGAATACATCAAGCTCAATTATACCCTAAGGACTTTTTTTTACCTGCTTTCCTTCTGTCTGGAAGGCTCTGGTCCAAATCTCCTGGTCCACTCCCTCCTATCATTCAGGCCTCCGCTCAGGTGCTACTTTCCTGATCACTCTGATTATGTGTTGCTCCCAAGATCATTGCCTGGTCTTACTTCCTCCCTTTAATGTTCTTATCACTAACTGAATTTATCTTATCCATATATATTTTTTACATTAAAAATTTTTTAATTGTAAAATATACAACACAGAATTTACCATCTTTACTATGTTTAAGCATACAGTTCTGTGGCATTAAGTAATTCACACTGCTGTACAACCAATCTCCAATATGGTTTTCATCTTGCAAAACTGAAATTATACCCATTAAAAAACTTCCTCCCTCCAGTTCCTGGCAACCAACATTCCACTTTGCCTTTACGATTTTGACAACTGTAGGAACCTCATATACATGGAATCACATATTTGTCTTTTTTATGATGGGCTTATCTCCTTTAGCATGTCATCAAGGTTCAATCATATTGCAGTTCATGTCAGAACTTCCTTTTGAAGGCTGAATAATATTCCATTGTATGATATACACATTTATATATATTATTATTAATATACTTTTGTATACCCATTCATCCAGATGGACTCTCAGGCTGCTTCTACCTTTTTGGTATTATGACTAACACAGCAATAAATATGGGTATACAAATTATCTCTTTGAGATCCTGCTTTCAATTCTTTGGCTACATACCCACGTGAACTGGTGGATAAGATGGTGATTCTATTTTTAATTTTTTCTGTAACTGCCACACTGTTCTCCATAGTAGCTGCACCATTTTATAGTCACAACAACAATGCAAAAGGGTTCCAGTTTCTCCGCATCCTCACCAGCACATTATTTTGTTTGTTTGTTTTTTGATATTAGCCATCCAAATGGATGTGGTGGTTACCTATGTGTATTCTGAAACATGTTTGTTGCCTCCTTTTCTTCATCCACCAGAATATTAAGTGCCACAAAAGTAGGAACCATGACTGTTTTGTTTATCAAGGAATACTGTGCAGCTGGTATATCTAGAACATCTGGTACAGGGTAGTACTCAATAATATGTCAAGTGAAAAAATGCCTAGTTGATCTTATAACTCAAGTTCAAGTATTTTCTATATTACTTACATACTCTTGTTTATTAAGAGAAGTTTTAGCTACCAAACTTACCTGTTAGATGTGGAATTTTAAGGACTGAAAGTTGTATAGAAAAACACCATGTTCCCACTACAAAGAACAGAGTGATCCACTGTTTCCACAGTGCAATCCAGGATCCTTACCAGCAGTCCTGGGCCCATCATAAGCACCTGCTTCTTCACCATCTCTAAATATCTTCAGGGTTGGATATCCACTGACTCCATACTTGTTACACGTGTTTGTGTTGGCAGTACAATCAACCTAAAGATTAAAATATACAAACCATTTATTATCCAAATGCCTGCTGTAGGCTCTTCCTATATTTTCAAAATATTAAGACTGGCCAAGTTATAGAAGTATCACGTAATTCTTAGCATACATGCCACAGAACATTGGATTTCAAAGGCAGACTCTTGGTGTGCTAGCTAAATCTAAACTACCTAAGGAAATCTTTAAAATTGAGATTCTAGGCCTCATACAAAACACACAAATGACAATGTAAATTCTGCCCTTGGAGTCTCTGTTAATAGTCTAAAAGCAGTCTCCACCTTTCTTCTGCCTACAAACCTGTGAGGGATAAATCCCTTAAATTAGTTAACATTACTTTACTTTGATAATGATTATCAAAGGAATATGCAGATAGGAGTGTATATACCTTTTAGCTGGGGTAGGGTCTAATTTGATTTTGTAAGTCGTCTAGATTTATTAGCAAAAGTACCAATACTTGAATATGCTCCCTGAGCTAGTATGAATCTGGGCTAAACAATAAATAACACATCATCTATTGAGACCTATCAGGAAGAGGGAAAACAATTTTCACCTATCTAGCCACTTACTCCAAACTAGCTTGTGCCACAGGCACTTTGTTATGTATTATTTAATCTTCACAAGATGGGGTTGTAATCCAAATGCTTTAACATAACTGAGGTTCAAATAGTAGTAACACAGGCTACAGCCAACAGGAGACGGGAATTAATTTGAGACTTAACCTTTTTCTATGGAAAGCTGCCATAGAAACATTAGGATTAAATGCAATTTCCAAAAACAGTCATATATATATGTATATAAAAACTTTTTATTTGAGACTGGCTGAGATATGAGCTGTTAGACTAGAAAAAATATATAGGTTTAATACAGAATGGCAAAATTATGGATTACTTTGATTGTAAAAGCACATACCAAGTTTAATTTTGCTATTCCCATCATTTTGACTATCATATAGTAGTTTAGGGAACTCATTTACTCAAAGATAATTTTCCCCTAACCTTGACTACTATACTTTTACTCTCCATGTTTGCCCCTTAAATTTACCATGTTTTACTTGTTTCTTATGCCAATAATCCCTTAGTTCCACTACTTTTAATCTTTTAAAACCATAATTGATACAATAGTCAGTTGTGTATTTGCCCAGAAACTAGTATTCTCTCATCACAAGAGCCAAGAAAATATTAATTTTACAAACTACTATTTAAAATACCTTGTTTCTTTTAATGAAGAATCTGCCCATACTCACCTTTGCTAATGGGACTATTCCTTTTAATCTGGTAGCTGCAGCTTCATACTCAGGGGCAAGCCTCTTGCAGTGTCCACACCTACACAGACGAATTTTTTTTTTTTAAAGCCATTATTCTCAGTTTAACCCTACAAATTTAACTTTATTTCTCTAGGTAGAATCTCAAACTATAATACTACTTTTGAACCAGTAGCTGCTTCCAAAAGCAAATACATCACCTGAATAACATCCATTATTGATAAGGTAAACAAGAGTTCTCAGAAGGTAAAAGTACTATCTCTAGCCTAAGGTTAACTCTATAGGACTGGCTCAGTCCAGAGCAGCATCTATTTTCTTTAATTAAAAATACTATTTACTGGGTATCTACCTAAAAAATTTGATAACATTTATCTGTAAAGATATATGCACCCCGATGTTCCTTGCAGCATTATTCACAGTGGTCAAGACATGGAAACAACCAGTGTCCTTCAATAGATGAATGGATAAAGAAGATGAGGTATATATGTACGATAGAATATTACTCAGCCATAAGAAAAGATGAAATACTGTCATTTGTGACGACATGGATGGACCTTGAGATTATCATGCTAAGCAAAATAAGTCAGAAAAAGTTGAGAACCATACGATTTCACTTATATGTGGGATATAAAACTGAAAGCAACAAATAAATAAGACAAACAAAAACTCACTGACACAGACATTTAGTGGTTACCTGAGGGAAAGAAGGGCGGGCGAAGGTAGATAAGAGTAAAGGGGATCAAATATATGATGACAGAAGATTTAACTTCGGGTGGTGAACACACAATACAACACATGACATATTACTGAACTGTACACTAGAAATCTATATAATTTTATTAAATAATGTCACCCAAAAAATTTAATAATGAAAAAAATACAACTGAGTCCTGAAAGCTGTACATTCCACATGAAAGAGGTAGAGGGCTAATGCCCTTTTGACCAATTAATGAGGATAAAATGAAGGACAAGAAAGCAACAATCCCGTTCCTGGTAGCATTTCCCAAAGGAAGGTACTTTTTTTTTCTTAAAACAGCACTGTGGTTCTTAAAAATATAGCGATTGAAACTTATAAGGTCCCAAGTACGATATTAACTCTTGAAGGATCACCACCTAGTACTTTTTCTCCATTCCTTCAAAATGACACAGTTGGGGGGGGGGGTACTGAAATGAGGCCCAGAAGGCACCCATTTGTCATACTTTAGCAGTTCATTGAAGGCTTTTTTCCCTCTCAATCTGAGTTTCAACACACTATTTGATTGACATGATGATGATGATGATAAGCCTGATGTTTACAGCTACACAGTTCACCTGGCTATTAAGAACTCAGGAGGATAAAACATTTTATCAGTAAAGAATAATTTCCCTAAGGGTCACCAGAAGCACCTGCTCCTCTGCCTGAAAGTCTTAGTAGTCCTATAGGTACACTATATATGCGATGAGTGAAGGGGGAATCCTCCTTAGTGTACAGCTAGCACCAGCTGTATATTCTCTTTGAAAGCCAATGGGCTGCGGAGGGACCACTTTGAGAAGGTGAGCATTTCTGTAACCTCCCCATAGACAGCAAAAATAGTTAGAAAACCGAAGGAAGGAAACACTGATGAAACTTGAGCTGATATATTTCATAGCCAACAATCTCAAAATTTATTTTATTAAGTGATGAATAAGCAACTTGGAAACATTTTTCCCCAAAACTGGTTTAAAACAAAAGACTACAAGAGCTTATAGTCTTCAGGGTCTTTAGTCTTATTCAAAACTCATTAGAAAGCTTAAATGAAGAAAAAGTGATATAAAAAACGTTAATATATTAGATGTGTGTAAGGTCACATATATATTTATTTCCTAAATGTATAAAAGGACTTAATGATAAATACCCAATTCAGTATTGGGACGTACATAAGATGGGGGAGGGCACACAGAGGGCTTCAATTGTACTGGCTTTTAGACTAGGTGGTGAATAAATGGTATTCCTTATATTTCACAGATGCACATGTTACCATATCTGAAATTGGGATGTGTCTTGCACTCATTTAAGTTTCAATGGTAGCATTTCTTTGTGAGACAAAATAATGATTCCTCTCACAATCTGTAGCATCTTAGACATGTTTGAAATATGGTATATCGTCTGTATTCCTTTAATATTGTACCTGGTTTGTAACAGATGCACAAATTATAAAAAAAAATATAATCAATTTATCTAAGAAATCCAGGCTTTTGGGAAAATAATTCAAAAGTTAAAAGAGAATGTATGTTAAAGGGAGAAAGAACTGGATCTGGGCCTTTAAGGATTTAAGGCTTCAGCCAGGACAGAGTAGGGGATTTTAGATAAGGGGAATAGTAAAGCAAAAGTAAAATTACTAGTGAGAATCATACTTACAGAGAACTGTGAAGGGCCTTCTCGGGTTGTGAAGAAATAATAAATGTGTTATGTGTATTAAGGCTACATCATCAGTGATATATATAGGACTGACAGAAAGTGGGAAAGCAGAGATGACACCTAGAAGATAAATTTCACATGCCTATAATGAAAGGTAGGACCAGCGTGGCAGCAATGAGAATAAAAGAAATGAGAAATTTCTGTTGCATATGTAGAACTGTCAAGAATGCTAAGGTAACAGATTTAGGAACAGTTCCACCGAAACCATCTTAAAGCATTTAAAAATAAATAATAGTATAAAATAATTACACCAGACCAGTGGGTCTCAATCTAGATGCATATAAATATCCATGAAATATTAAATAAATGCATGTGTGGGCCCCAACTGGGACTTCCTCCAAGAATCCGGGAGGGAATCAGGATGTAGAGGCATTGTGAGTACAGGCACTTGGCAAGGCTGGGACTGAAAATCACTGCCGTAAGCATTGTCAGTATCCATAAGGTCAGCAAATGTCCAGGTGGAGAACCTGTTTAATGAGTTCCAATGAGGCTGAAGGAGACTGCCCTTGTCAAACTCACCAGGAATAGAATTCAGGTGGAGTTTGAAGGTGAATATCAAGATTAGCCACCACTTCACCTACTCCTAGAAAATATGGAACACAAATAATCCCATCTACTTTCAGGGATGACACTTAGCAACTTAGCAGTTACTAATAAATCCTGACATATTCACTCAACAATCATCAATCACCACTTCATGCCCAACTATGTGCCAAAGGATATTTCAACCTCTGACAGAAAGTCTGATATAGTCATTTTCCTACAGGAACACCAGTCTGACAGGGGTGACTCAGTATTATTATTAGGTTCCAACAGAGAAGAGGGAGCAATTAGTTCTGGGAGGAGGAAGTAACTTTTGAGCTCAATTTTGCTGAAAAGATCAATTGGGGGTGGTGGTAGTGCAGATATAGGAACTCCAAGTAAAAGAATCAACATGCATAAAAATAAATATTTAATATTCCATTTTTACTATCCGCATAGTCTTTTTCTATACTCTAGAAACATTGTATATCAATGTTATTATTTAATATTATACTCCTAGACAGCTGGGCACAAATCTACAACATAAGTAAATGGTAAGGATTTAACACTGGTATCAAAAAATTTTCAGAAATTATCACAAACATTTAGTGTGTTTATTTCCCCAGAGAAATTCAGATACTCCCATTCTTACAAATTATAGATGATTATCTCCATAGTGAAAATATTAGTCTACAATGTCGGCTGCAATCTTTCACTTTCACTCTTAAAACGAAAGTGGAAAAACACCCTAAAACTAAGAACTTGCAGTCAGAAAACAGCGGCAGCTCAAGTATTAATAAATAAAAATAGTTGAATGTGAAGAAATGAGGATATTATCAACAGGAGACTTCCTTGACTCCAAATTACTCTTCCAGATAAGTGATCCTTCTTGCCGGCACTGTGGATGACCTTACCATCTAGATCAATTAAAAGCAGACATCACAGCAGAGTCACCCAATTTTGGGAATAGTGCATGATGGGCTATGTAGTCCTTGGGGATCCATATATAATAATTTAAAGTAGGAAAGAACATCTTCAATTGAAAAAAAATCTGTTTTAATTAACAGACTAATAGCCCACAATTCTCCAGCAACTCACTTCATGTTGTCCCCTGTAATCACTAAACGACCACTTCGTTTTAATACAACTCCATACAGCCAATGTCATTACAGTGACATCCCCTTAAAGTTAACAGCATGGTTATATGATGGGGAAGAGTTGTTTCTAAGAGAGAATGTGTGCCTAAAGATGTATAAAAAACACTTATGATGTGATCAGTACTGCCAATTAGCCACAGGAATGCCTCGGACACAAAATCTGTCTCCACTGAAAACAAAATTTGTTGCCTCTAGCACATCCTTCTGATTCAGGTGGTCTTCACTACAGGACTTCCTGTGTAACCCCCAACAAGCCAGTTGAGCCCCTGAAGTGAAGATTACAGTAAGAAGCAAGTGAAAGTTATACATTTTGTCTTACTAACAGTTTTGAATGTAGTTTTTAATTAAGGGCAATTGTGGCAAGGATGGAAAAATTAAGTACTGTTAACTAGCATAGATATACTGAGCTATCCCATGCGTTAAGACAATCATTGCTGTAGTAAACATTTGGGGTTTAAATTAAAAAATCTGGTTTACTAGACCAGAAATCCTATTTGCTCTCTCAGTGCCCCCCCCCCCCGGTTTTATCCTAAGGAATTTACATACTTGTTTAGCTAAATCATCCTGAAGTGGAGTATTTCTCCAACACTGGTTACCTTCTCAGCGCTGTTGGGTTTTTTTTTTTTTTGGGGGGGCATTTTTCAAAAACCCTAATTAAAATTGACAATTTAGGCAAATTCTGAAAAATGTACTCTTGTTCACCTACTTTATTTTTGACAGGGCTCTGCTGGTGCTGTGGTTAACGTAACAGAGACAGCGTGTACGATACAACGGACAAAGTAACTGCCTGCCCCAAGAAAGCACTTTCGACCACTGTGCAGCACAGAGTGACCTTGGCTAGGCATCAATGGCCGCGAGGCGTGGGGCAAGGAAAAAGGAGGACCCTGGGAGGCCAGGACTTCTGCACTGGATGACACGTTCGTTTCCAATGTGAGGTATTCCTTGGAATACCTCATCTGTAGTGTAGAATGGAGAACATTCACACTGATTCGCCGAGAAACGAAAGATATCCGTCCATCGAGGAGGGGCAGAGGGCTGGTTAAGCCCTCTGCAAATAGGAAGTGCCGCAGGCGCACGGAGGGAACGCGGTGGCCCTGCCCGAGAGGGGCCTTCGTCGCCGTTTCCTTCTCGAGTCTCGCCCCCCGCCCCCCAGGGGACCAGCACCCACTTCCCCGCCCTCGATGACGGAGCGAGCTCGGCTCCCGGGCGCTGGGAAATGCGCCTGCGGCAGCCGGGCCCACCGCAGCGGGGGCGGGCGCGGCGCCGCGTAGGCCCCGCCGCTCCCGCGGCCCCGGCCCGGGCCTCCCTCCCTGCCTCCCCCGCCCCGGCTCAGCGGCCTCACCAGGGCGCGAAGAACTCGACGAGCATGAGGCCCGCCGAGCCCGTGTCGGAGACGCGACTCTCGAAGTTGTCGTCCGTGAGTTCCAGCACGTCGGAGGCGGCAGCGAGGCGGGCCGAGGCCAGCAGCAGGGCCACGCCTGGGAGCAGCGCTAGGCGGCGGGGGCGCATGGCGGCGCGGCGAGGCGCGGCGAGGCGAGCGGGGGGCGCCCGGAGGCTCGGCGCTCGGCGGCGACTGCGGAGGCCGGGCCGGCGACCACGCAGCCTCGGCTCGGCGCACGCGTCCCGCCCGGGCGGACCTGCAGCCGGGGGCCCCCGCCCCCAGCCCGGCTCGGGCCGCAGTGTGGCAGCCGCCCATTGGCTGCGCCGCGCCGCGTCGGCGGGCGGGCCCAGCTGGTAACCGCCGAGTGGCCGGAGCGCGGGGCGGGGCGGGGCGGGGCCGAGGGAGCGCCGCCGGGGCCGCCGGGCCGGGAGGGGCCTTGCGTCGGAGCTGGGGTTGAGGCTGGGCCCGGGGCGGGTGGAAACCTTGGGAGCGGGCGGGGCGGAGCTGGAAATGCGGCGCCGGGAGGCGGGCGTCCGACCCTGAGCTCTCATCCTGCTCCGGGGGCGCCAGAGGCGGAGGAGTGAAGTCAGGGTTCAGTGGGCGGAAGAGAGAGAGAGAGAGAGAGAGAGAGAGAGAGAGAGAGTCTGGGCTGAGGTGAGGCCCACGAGCGGGAAATGAGAGAAGGAGCTGGTACCCGAGGGAGCTTAGGGGCGGGACGCGTTTTTAAACTGTCTGGCTGCTGCATTTTGTCCAATTACTCTTAACCTGGTCTTTCTTTCGGGAGCAACCCCAAGCCCTCCCACTGCCCCACACCTCAATGCACTGCCTGGTTCCCTCAGGTCCCTGTGGTGCCCGAATTCCTTTTGGTCCAGCCCCGGACTCCTGCCATTGCGGCTGCTGCTTTTAATTAGAAATGCCTCACACAAGTGACGGTGTCTGGCCACTTAGTCGACTGCGCTGTATTCTCCATCATTTTGTTTCAAAAAACTTTGAGTCTTGATACAATGTTTTCGTTTGTCTTCTTGAGAGCAAAAGGGTGGGAGGAGGGGAAGAAATCCTCTAATCTTTGGTGTAACTCCAAGAATGAAATCATACTTGATTCATGCATTTTCTTGACAGACATGGCCACCTACCACCCGGATGGACACATGCAGCTGCCCCGAGCTGATGCCATTCGCTCTCGGCTCATTGATACTTTCTCGCTCATCGAACATCTGCAAGGCTTGAGCCAAGCTGTGCCACGGCACACTATCCGAGAGATACTTGGTCAGCAGCCTGTTTCCTCACTAGGAGAAACTTGAGACTCCCATCCACACCCTCCCAAATAGTTGGAAGCAGAGAGCCAGTTTTAAGGATGGAAAATTCAGGCGATTGATTTGGTTACTAGTTTGGAGATTACACACCAGACGATAAATCAAAGGCTTTCTAACTAAAACTCTTTGAATATAGGAGATAGAACCCATGTCACTCACTTTTAGGCCTAGGATAAAGATTAACCCTGGCTGAGTTGAAAGTTTCTACCAGACACTTAAAACTTTTAGGGTTGAACCTGCTGCCTTTATTCTTGGGCATGGACAGTGTTGATTGTGAACATTACATTAGTTCTTACTCCAAACTAATATTAGTTGCTGTGGGAAGGAGCAGCAAGGCAAGCTCCTGCAGTAGGAGGCCCCTTATGTAATCAGTATCCTTGCCGCCAATCCTACCCGCTCTTCATAGTCCCTCAAAACTTCTCTTTATCTACTGTTCTTTTATTTTTGGTGTAGATTCTTCCCATCAGAAGAAACTTATGTTGGGAGATCCACACCAGCTTGTGAGCTTCTCCATAAAGCCTCGTCATGTAGAACGGATTACACATGGCCAGAGACTGATGAGCAGGCTTCGAGTGCGCTGTAGCCGTCTGCCACCTCTTTCTTTGTGGGCTGGATGGGTCCTTGAGCGTATCCTTTAATGCCACTCATTTTTATCCCAGGGCTTTACTGTCTCTTGCCTCATCATCTGCATAATGACTTATTTATCCCTTTCCAAACTCCATTCTCACTAGTTCTATTCTTGCTCCTATTATTTCACCTACAGGAATCAGAAAGAACTCCACTCTGTATGTTTCCTTAAGAGAAAGCAGGTCCACTCTTCACAAAATTCATCATCTTCCTCATCTTTTTGAATACAATCGTTCTTATGGTTGAAATAGGTGAGAACTGACATTAAGTGAAAGAGGAAGAGGATGGGATTTTTTTTTCTTTTAAATTGAGTATTCTACATTTTTAAATGTTACTCGAATTGTGATAGGCATAATTATATTGTCTCCTGGAGTAGGATTTGTACAATCGCTGAGATCTGGGAACGTTTGAAGGGTTCTCGAGAGTGTAGATGTAAGGTAGTCTAGACACTGAGAAGGAGGGTGTAATAGACTCACAAGGAACTGGAGATGTAAAGACCAGTTGTTTTTCTTGTGTTGATTTAGTCTAATTTTGTTTGAATTAACCTTTTACAAATATTGGTGCCTACTAATGAGTGATCCAATACTTACATTTTTACAGGTATGTTTAGGAAGATTAAGTACTAATAAGAAATCTCATGATGTATGTAAAGTTAGGTACAACTAAGATATTAAATGAGCCAAAAAAATTACTTAAAGATTATGACTCATTAGACCAGTCATAAATTATAGGAAATGTATTAACAATAAAATGAATCTGGAGAATCAGTGAGCTCGTTTGATTAATATCTTGAACAAGCTGTTCAGAAGGGATAAGGATAGTAAAAGCACTCCCTTGTTTCACTGTTTTGGAGAAGTTTCCTATTTTAAAACAGTTTTGATGCAATCAGGTCAAAGATATTTAAATATACCACAATAATTGATGACATTGACCCACTACAATATACTATATATTTTGAAGTGTTTTATAGCCTCCCCATATGGGGAGGCTTTTGAAATAAGTCACCCAAATTTCGTATTTCTTGTATGAAAATTGGCATATATTTTGTCTTGTGGGGTTAGGGATATAGTCTTAAACCTTGGAATAAAGTAAATAGCAGTACAAGTACAGGATTCCCTGAATCTATTGGACAAATCGAAATAGAATAGCACTAACTATTCTATTTGGTAAAACTGCTGAATATGAAACATGATCACTGTGGCAGAGGATAGATAGGAGGATTGCCCAACTGGGAAGTACCTGGCAAATTTGTGAAAAGTACATCTTATTAAGCATGTTCTCCTGGTAGAAAGGCAGGAGGGATAATAATTTGTGACTAACATTTCTTTGAACTGACTAATTCATGTAATAAATATTAAGACTTTGATTAGTCTTTTAAAAGACAGTTTTCCAGATCACAAAGAATATTTGTTATATATAAGGAAAAAAATAGTGATTAACAAATAGTTTTCTAGATCAAAGCTCCACAGTTTTTTTTGTCTTAATGATTTTGTTTCCCAGTCATACATATATAATCTTGAAAACCTCCTTAAGAGTTTTAATTATTTCATTATTTTTGTGATGCAAAGAAGCAAGTTGAAATAAAAATAATATTTTAGGCTAGCATATTATTACATATTATATTTTAAGGTTTGTTGTATAATTTTAATAATTGTGTGCAAGCAAATTTTTACTTTTTCCATTTTTAAGTGATTTATGCTATTTTTAAAGAAAATAGACGATTTGCCTACACATGAATTTTAAAATGACATAAAATTTGATTTTAGGATCAAATATATTTATTTTGCATATTGTATAATTTTTATTTTATTTTATTTTTAAATTAAATTATTTTATTTCTTTAAAAAATTGAGATATAATTGACATACAACATGTTAGTTTCAGGTTTATAACATTATGTATTATATGTTAAATACATGTGATATATTTTAAAGTGTAGATGAAAATTTAATTTTGTGTTAGGACTTAAAATGTAGAAATACTACTTTCACAATGATATTAGTTGTTTGTTTATATTTTTTATATTTTGTTTCTAAATGAGAAAGAGAAAAGAAAGATTTAAATCATTCGCAAGCCTTTCTCTGAAAACATGTTGCAAGTGTGAATAGCTCTTATTTCTAACAAAAAACTGAGTATAACAATTATAATTTTATATTAATTTTTGAGGTTCTAGTGATATCTTGATGTAGTATATGAAATTTTTGATCAGATGAATGCAATTTATAGAATCTGATGAAGATCATGTTGAGATAAACTTGTAGAATTATTCTTATATTCTTCATGAAGTTGTGTTTCAACAGCATTGCTTCTTACTTTCATTATGATTATAATTAGCCAAAAATATTACTAAAAGAAATCACAATTTAAAACTGTGTGTCAAACTCTACACAGCAGTTTAAGTATGTTCTTCTGATTGCCATTAATTGCCAAACATATCAGTCATAATGCATTTGCAGGCTCTCAGATTATTCTGTTTCAAAGGGAAACGTTAAATTTTTACCTTTTAATCTTATTTTGATTTCAGCGTTTTTTCAGTAGGATAGCATACATCCATTAAATGTATAAAAGTGATGAAGAGGGTTGAAAGATTAAGGCAATGAGTTAAGGAATAGCAATTAGCGAATGATAAGGTTTAGAGAGAAAGAATAGGATTCAATTTGTTTTGCAGTTTAAAGTCAGTTTTAGAGAAGAAAGGAAACGTTGTAAAAGCTATCAAATAAAGGACCAAGTAATTTCTTATTATAATTCAATATGTTCTTTGAATCTGGCTTCTTGTTTCTACATCCCTTATAAAGCGCTGTACATATCATGGCCCCATATTTTCACTCAATTCTTAAGGTCCATTGCTTCTTTGTGAAGTTTAGGACCTGGGCAATAGTACAACATACAGGGTTGGTGGTAATGAAGAGATCAGGGTTGGTGGTAATTAAAAGATCAATCCCTTGGTGTCTGTGTGACCCCAGAGTGGGAAGGCAAGATACTAGCAGGAGAGATGAGTTGTAGCTATTTTTCATGTTCGATTCTGTCCTCTTCTTTATTTCATGGGTTGAAGCAACAACAGTGTTGAGAAACTCAGAGAAAGATGAAATAGCTGTTGGCAAAACTGTGGTTTATAACAGGTTGTGATCATTCTCTATCATTTACCTTCCCACTTCCTTAACCTTTATTCATCTCTTAATCTATTCTCACAGAATTGCTCGAATCCTCAAATATCAAACTATTGCCACTGAAGCTGAGTCTGGAGGTGGCAGCTTGGTTCATCTTGCTTATTTTCATCTTGGAAATTCTTCTTATGTGGCTATCCAGTTTTTTCCTCTTCTGGAAGAATGCCTGGAATGTCTTTGACTTTGTTGTCACCGTATTGGTAAGGATAGATAATCTGAGAGTTAGTTTAGTGGGCTGAAGAATATGCCTAGGTGAATCAAAATGACAAGAAAAATTAAGTTAATTAGATCAAAGGAAGGAACACATAGAAATATACCTGACTTCATTATTTTATTGGTTTTTTTTTTTCCCCTCAAACTAAAAGTCAGTCATTGCAGGAGTTGTTGGTATTAGGAACAAGGCAGAATCTAACCACAATGTTAACTCCAACAATAACATTTGCCAGTTACTAAGCACTTACTATGTTCCAGATACTGTTCTGTTCTACATGTATTTTCTCAATTGAGCTTCACAACAACCCAATGAGATAAGCACTATATTTATCTCCTTTATATATCTGAAAGTTGAAGTAAAGAGTTTAAATAATTTAGTACAGAAAAGCTGAATATGAAGCAATCCCCAGAGAATGTTATTCAATGGATAATGTCCAAAGAACCATGAAGATGAGCTAAAGAAGGGGCAACTGTGCATGGGTGCTTTTGGGTATATTTTACTCATAATCTGTGTGTTTCCCACAGTCCCTGCTTCCTGAGGTTGTGGTGTTGGTAGGAGTAAAAGGCGAGTCTGTATGGCTCCAGTTGCTGAGGATCTGCCGGGTGCTAAGGTCTCTCAAACTCTTTGCACGATTTCGTCAAATTCGAGTCATTATTTTGGCCCTGGTCAGGGCCCTCAAGGTGATTTGACTGTAGCAGCTAAACCAGGTGGGCAAGGTAGATAAACATGGGAGTTTAACATGAAACAAGTCTGGGTGGGTCAATGAAGGCAATGAAAGACCCTGCAATTTGTTATTGGATGAGAAAAGGTCTGGGGTCAAGCCTCTGTGGTCTAGAGATGACTGGGTTCAGGAATGGAAATGAGGGTTTAGTGGGGGATTGCCAGGGTGGGCTTAACTGGGCTGTAGGTGGAGATCAGCCTAGTCTGGCCCAGCTCTGACTCAAGATCATGGCCTCTAGAGTATGACCTTCCTCTTGTTGTTGCTGATCATCTTCTTCTACATTTTTGCTGTGACTGGTGTCTACTTCTTCGAGAATTACACCCGTTCAACTCGCCAGGACCTGAAGTACCACATGTTCTTCTCGTAGGCAGGATGGGGGGAAGCCTGGGTTGGGGGAGAGAATTTGGACAAGAGACTGGGACGCTAGTTCAAATAGTAACACAAAAGTACAGTCTATTGTAATAAATTAGAATAGAATATAGTAAGGAGAGACATAGAGAAAAAAAGATAGTGGGTGGTAGTCACTCTGTTTTTTGAGGATAGGATAACTAGTTCCATATTTGCTCTGGTTTTGTAAATTCAAATGCACCCTCATTAACCATCTTGAAATAGCAGTACACTGCAGTGGTTAAGCTCTGCTTTCTATGCCTTAGTCACCTCTTTTGAAAAATGAGAATAAGAGTAAGATAAATGAGGTTACACATTTAAGCATTTAACACAGTATTTAACACATTGTAAGTGATAATAAATATTACTATGACTCTCAAACATGTCACTGGTTTACTCCAATCTCTAGGTATGGGGAGTACATCATTTCTACGTAGTTCATTGCTATGAACTGACAGTCAAGAAAATGGATGGATTTGTGGCATAAATCTGTGATCCCAAACAATGAATGTGATCTCAAACAATGAATCCTCACACCTAGAAATTAGGGTAAAACTAGTGACCATTAGGTAACAAACCTATACTTATTCAATAGTAAAATCCTGATAAGATCTTTGTCTAGAGAACACTAATTACTAGTAGTAAGTCAATTTGGATTTAGAGGTCATAATATTATTTATGAAGTGGAACCCAATCCGATCAGCAACTCTCACATCCCTCTTAGTAATTTTGTAAGAGTATTAAGTTAGGAAAGTCTTAGAATTGATATTATTCGGGCCTTAATGTTTTCAACAAATTGTATATGGAGAGGAGAGAATGAAAAGTGAGAATGATATTGTTTCTGAGAGGTGTATATCTACGTTCTATCTATACACTCACCTCCTTTTCCTTTAGAGACCTGCCGAATTCCCTAGTGACAGTATTCATTCTCTTCACCATGGATCATTGGTATGCACTGCTTCAGGATATCTGGCTGGTGCCTGAAGTCAGCCGCACCTTCAGCAGCATCTATGTCATCCTTTCATTGTTACTTGGTTCCATTATCTTTCGAAATATCATAGTAGCCATGATGGGTAAGCATAGAAGAGGTGACATTTTGTAGGAGGGATGGTTGGAAAGAAATTAGAGTGAAAACTAAGAATGGTTTTCACTCTATGGATATAGAAAACCTGTGATGGATATTTCACTAGGTTTCTCCCCATTCAAGCCTTCTCCCCAGGTCTGGGTACCACCATTTCCCAACACCTAATGGCCCTTTGGGGCAGTTACTAACTTTCAGAATATCAGGAATGAGCTGAATGAGGAGATGACACACCTGGAGGTTCAGCACAAAGCTGACAAATTCAAGCGGCAGATTATCCAGAGGTCTGCTTCCCTATTTTCAAACCCAATTTTAGTTCTCAAAGGTTTCCTGACCTCATTCTCTGTTTCTACTTCTAGGCCTTGACCCCGTTTTCCCTTTGTGACAGAAGTTTTGCCCCAGGGTTAGAATTCCCCAACTCTAGAATTTTGCCTTATTCTTTTATCTACTGTTAGGGCTTCCCTACTCTTTTTTACCCCTTTACTACAATTTGTTCTCCTTACTTAGTTTATTTTTCACTTTGTGATCTGAATTATTTATTTTCTTGCAACGTTCCTGTTTCAGTATAAACCTCTTTATTCTTTTGTGTGTTTTGTTTTGTTTTTGCTTTGCAGAAGACAAAACCTGTCTCCTGAGGCACTGAGGTCAAGCGTTAGCAAAATGTATGTATATCAGGTTAGGAATGTGCATATGAACTGGAATGGACACACATGAAGGAGGAAAGGGGAGAAAACCAAAGATGAATATTGGCTTTTAGAGAGCATGCATTCATTCAATAACTATTTGTTATAGTGGGTTGAATGGCAGCCCCCCAAAAGATACGTTCACGTCCTAACCCCTGAAACCAATGAACATGACCTTATTTGGAAAAAGGGCCTTTGCAGATACAATTAAGGATGTTGAGATGTGATCATCCTGGATTAACCATGTTGGCCTTAAATCCAGTGCTATGGATCCTTATAAGAGAAAAAAGAGGAAAAGACATAGAGAATAGGAAGGGATTTGAGATGGAAATAGAGAATGGAGTGATGTAAACATAAGCTAAAGGAAGCCAATGAATGCCAGGCAACTAACTGCTAGAGCTAGAAGAAGCAAGGAACCTTCTCCCTTGGAACTTCCAGAGAGAATGGGGCTCTGCCAACACCTTGATTTCTGACTCTGGATTCCAAGTTTGTGGTAATTTGTAGCCACAAATTACAGCAGCCACAGGAAATTCATGCAAGTACCTTCTATGAAACAAATGCTATTCTATACCCCTAGTGTTCAGCAGTGGATAAGAGAGCAAGAAAGAGAAATAAGAAACTCATTTATCAATTCAACAAATAATTATTGAATACTTATTAGATGCTTGGGACAAATCAGTGAACAGAATAGACAATAATGCCTGCTCTCATGGAATTTACATACTAGTAAGGGGAAAGAATAAAAATGAACACATGAAACAAGTATATTAATATGTTAAAATATGATAATTATGAAAAAATAAGTAGGACAGGGTAAGGGGAAGTAGAGTACAGGGTAGGGGTTGTAGGTGGGTTATAATCTTAAACAAGGTAGTCAGGGTAGCCTCACTGAAAAGGGAGCATTTGAGCAAAGACTTGGAGTAGGTGAGGGGATTAGTATGTGATATCTATGGGAAGAGTGTTATATTACAGGCAGAGGGAACAGCTAGTACAAAGGTCCTAGCTAGAAGTATGCCTGATGTGTCTGAGAAACAGCAAGGAAGCCATTGTGCCTGGAGCAAAGTGAGCAGAGGAAAGAGTGATAGGAGATAAGGTCAGAGAGATCCTGTAGGGTTGTGGGGGTGTGTTGCAGAGACTTGGGCTTTGACTCTGAGTGAAATGGGCGACAGAGCAGAACAGTGATATGAAATGTCTTACATTTAAGAGGGTTTATCCTGGTTACTGTGTTGATGAAACACTGTAGAAGAATGAGGAAAGGAATTAGGAGGCTATGCTGCTATCCAGACAAGAGGCAATAATAGCTCAGACCAGAGTGGTGTCGCTGCTACCAGTGAGAAAAAAGATATATTTTGAAGGTAGAGTCAACAGGATTTCTTAATGGATTGGATGTGGGGGTATGAGAGAAGAGTTAAAGATGACTCCAAAATCTTAGCCTAAAAACTGGCAGGATAGACTAGCTATGATGGAGGAGGCTGTGGGTGGAAGAGATTTGGTGGGCAAACACTTTAGTTTTGGTTGAATTTAAGATTTCCATTAGACATTCAAGTGATGATATGTGAGTAAAAGTTGCATATACAAGTCTGGATTGAGACATAAGATTTGGACTAGAGGTTTAAATTTGCATTTAGTAGGCATTTAAACTCAGATGAGATCACAAAAGGAGTGACTGTAAGTGGAGAAGATAAAAACACCATGAGCTGAGCCCAAGGGCCCTCTACTATTAAGAAATAGAATCAGGTGAGCGAAGGCTTTAGTCGTGGTGTTAAGAGGCATAGGGCCATGCAGTGGGGAACTAAAGCTTGGCCAAATAAGATGGGGTACAGAATGTGGAAGCCTGAGTAAAGCTGAGCACGGAACCTATATGGTGAGGGACACTAACAAATATAACACATGGGATAATTGAGGATGGAAGTGCTGAAGCTCGGATTTTGGGTTTGTATATAAAATAAATTGTACATTCAATGAGCCGTTTTCCCCCTTATATCCTTAATATTAGCTTTAGGGGATGGCCAGGGCTAGGACCAGAATAGTAAAAGTGCTAACTAACCATTGCTCATAGATGTATTTGAAGCAATAAAATTTCCCCTTTCACTTTTAGAGATACCAGTCAACAAGCAGAATCTTTGGACAGATCAGAAGTTTTTCAAGTGTCTAAAAATATTATCATCGAAGAGAATTCAGGAATAAATCAGTCAAAATCAAAAACAAAAATGAGAAAGTCTTCATCTTTCTCTTCCTTTTCTTCTTCCTCCTCCTCCTCGTCTTTGTCTTCCTTCTTTTCCTCTTCCTCTGAATCCAGACGTGCGGACTCTATTGGTAAGCAGAGGGTTTCTTCCATTTGAATTCAGACTCCTCTAGGAGACATCCTAATTTTAATAGGGGCTCTCCCATTATACCTACTTCCCAGTTTTCTCTGCCAGTCTGATTTTCTGGCCTTAGTTACTTTCTTGGTACTTCTTCATTTCTCTGGTATTTCTGTGTCACATTGGGTAAGTGTGGCTTGTGGCTGTCTTTGCATATTGAAAAAGTGATCTCTTGGTGATGTACCCTTTTCCCTCACTGCCTCCTGCTTCCTCTTTCATTCCTGCTTTCCCCACACACCACCATAGGATTTATCAGCTCTTTCCCAGCTCCCACAAATCTGTATATCTTTTTAAAAAGAATTCCTCCATTCAGGTCAGTTAGACTGGGAGACTCATGTGCACCAGAATCTGCCTGGACTAATGGACATGGATCAGGATGAACGTGTTGTTTGGCCTAGAGATTCACTCTTCCGATATTTTGAGTTGCTAGAAAAGCTTCAGTATAACCTAGAGGAACGTAAACGGTTGCAAGAATTTGCAGGTATGGGTTTAGGGCAATCATAGGGACCAGGAGTTAAGCACATTGGAATAGCACATGTAACTGGGGATAAGGAAGAGGTTGTCCACTGTTTTGGTATCTCAGCCCCTGAATTTCCACCTCACACCTAAAAAAGGCAAATCCTTGATTTGGCATGTTACATTCTGGGCATATGTCTGGGCATATATCCTGATTTCTTCTGTCCTAAAGAGAACCTGGCAATTTTGCCTCTCCAGTGGGGGACACCTAAATCCTTTGAGATCTGAGGGTTTGTTTCCCAAGAGGAGAGTGTTTCAGTTGTTGGCAGTTAAGGCAAGATGGGCTCTTGCTCAATTTGGACAGCCTGCCCTCTTTTGTACATGTTTCTTCTCAGACCTGAATAGTAGGGCCTCGGGCTCCAGATTTGAGGCTTATATATACATAATGGCTGATAGCTATGGGAATTAGTGAGCAGAAAGCCCACAAGTGCCCATTGCCCCCAATCCCCAAAAGAGGTTTATGAGTTATAGACTTCTATTCCTTTTAGCACCTTCTAGTGTCAGTCAAGGAAAAAGGGAAGTATGTGATTTAAACAGCAGAATCAGAGTTCAGTGAACTACCTGCTCAAAATTATTTTCCCTAAGTTTCTCACTTGAAATATCACCACCTGGAGATTAATTTGGATTAATAAAATTTTCCTCTAAAAATAAAATCTGCAAGAGTTAGGGGCCCTTTTTTACAAATTAATATGGATTAGTGTTATCTTCCTCATACCTAGCTAAAATCAATTTAGTGTGAAATAATTTAGGGAAGAGGAATATGGGTATGTGGTGGGCACAGGTGGGCAATGAGAGGAATTTATAACATTGTAACATGGAATTTAGAGCAAAATGTCAAAGATATTTGTCAAAGTACACATTCACCTACTTCAATATGTTGCCTTAGGTTAATCCTGTTCTTTCCAGTTGTCCTCAGCCCTGTCTTCCCACTCATTCTCTTGGAAGAAAACTGAAAGAGAGAAGGGAGTAAGGCAGCTTATTTAATTCTGATTAATTAATCTATGGCAAAGAGTATAGACACATATGGCTTAATTTTCAAAAATTCATTTTTCAATTATAGTCGACATAATACATATGGCTTAAAGTAAAGATTAGTAAAAATTTGTGTGGGAACCCAGAAAAGCAGGGTCTTCATCAAACTTTTTTTTTTTAATGGCGACAGCACCTGGTATTCCAGGGTGGTCTCCCATCCAAGTACTAACCTGGCCCGACCCTGCTTAGCTTCCAAGATCAGATGAGATCAGACATGTTCAGGGTGGCATGGCTGTAGACTTTACCAAATATTTGTGTGTTCTGGATAGTCTTAGCTTTATAATCTGTTTTTTCACAGTACAAGCACTAATGAACTTTGAAGACAAGTAAAGCTGACAATGGATGACTTCAATGTCTTTGGCAAAGGATCATGAAGAGAATAGTTGGAAAAGGAGAATTCAAAGTATAAATGTCAAATAAATACTACTGATAATTGCTCAGTGTCATGTTTCTGAGACATAGGGGATACTGAAAGGTATAAGGTCAGATGAAAAAATTAGTTTAGATGCCAATGGGGCATGTGGTCTTTGGCTTTCTACCCTTTCCACAGCTGCGCACGCTGACTCTTTCTTTGACTTTGTAACTATAGTTCCCACCCTGGCTGTAACCTCTGCTTCCTGATAGAGTCCTAATTTCACCCTCTCCTTCGCCAGGATATAGAGGCCTCTCTGTTTGGGGGTTTGGGGTAAGAAGATCCCAGGAGCTTTTAGTGTAACTGAGAACTATTGTTTCCACTGCCTATTCTTATGAATATTCTGCTATGCATCATTAACTTTAATCAAACATGATTTTCAACTGTTTGTGGACGAACAGTCCCTTCATTCCATTTCCTCGACATCACTCAGGGCAGTGATTTTACTCTGTGGGAGTGTTTAAATCAGTAAGTGTCTCAAATTTGACCTCAGAATTAATCTATCTGCCATCAAAACAGGAACACCTTTTAGAACATCACTGAAAGGAGGATTATCCAGCTGACCCTTAATGTTTTTCTAGTTACTGGGGACTTATTATCTAGAAGGAATCCCACTCCATTGTTGGATGACTTGAGTCTTCAGAAGTGTTATTAAATAAACATTTTTTGAGTGTTTAATTCATACATATCCTCGCATATAAAAAACACTGAATGGTACACTTTAAAATGGTGAATTTTATGTTATTTGAATTATATCTCAATTTTTTTAAATTAAGTAAAGATTATCTAAAACCAAGAATCAACATGTTTCAATGAAAAATATTGTAGTTATTCACCATAAAATTAGCAACAAAACAAAAATGTCTTAAAAATAACTGTCAATATGTAGTATTGTATTAAATATTCCATCATACATATAAATATTTGGAAAGAAGAATTAAAAGTACTGGTTTTAGACACAATCATATACTTAGAAACCCTAAAGGAACCAACTAGAATTAGATATAAAGGATTTCCATTAAGTACAAATAGAAGAAAGAGGGCTGGAGATGGACACCTGAGAAAAAGAAACAATTAAGGAATAGGAGGAGGAAAAGAAGCCAATAAAGAAGCCTGAGAGGAAAGAGCTGAAGCAACAAGAGGATAATCATTCTAGAGTAATGTCGCTAGAGCCAGGATAGAATTTCAAGAAAGTAATGGTCCAGTAAGGTCTGAATTCGAGCATCCATTGAACTTGGCATTCAGAATATAATAAACAAAAGAGTAAGGAAGCATTATTTCATAAATCTCACATATGCTATTTACAAAGTAGATGCTTTTTGAGTAGCATCTTAAGTAGCTTTGCTCGAAGTGTTGACTGAGGACCAGACTTGGTTACTTGTTACAAGCACATAATCGCAGGTCCCATCCTCCGGACCTATTGAATCAGGTACATACACACATGAAAGTTTCAGACTGCTTTATAGGTATTTGATGATTGACCCCTTTTTACCTTTCTATATCTGAACTTTTCAAATGAATAGTCTATGTCTGCTGCCTCATTCTTTAACTCCTTCCTTAATAAAAACTATTTGGTTTCAGTGCTACTGGAATAGAAGTTTATTCAACAAGTATTTGTTGAGTTCCTATGTCCCAGACACTGTTCTAGGTGTTGGACTATGTCAGTGAACGAACAAGACAGAAATCTCTGCTGTCCTAACTAGTTCCTCATAAGATCACCAAATAATAAAGAACTTCAATGAAGATAGTGATTTTTTTTAAATCTCCTGTTTCTCCTCCAAATTATCCTTCTAGCAGCCCAGAGTCATGTGCAATAGCTGCTCAAAACAAAAACAATTTTTTTTTTCCTGACTAAATGAATATTCTAAGGTCTAAAGACCAAGCTCCATTGACAATCCATTACTCACTCCTCTAGCTCCCATTTCATCCTTTCCCTGACTGGGTATCCCTGCTATAGTTATCAACACTATTTTTAAGTCAGTGAACAAATTTAAGCTTTACACCAGGTAACTCTGAGGGGGTTCCTCAGGAGCATTTTGGAAGTGAAGTTGGTATTTATATAGTGTTGTGCTGTAACTAAATTTAAATTTTTTCACAGAAGATTTGTATCAAACTTTATTTTGGAACATAATTTTCTCTTTTGATCTCCAATTATTACTTGCATCTTCAAATACCATCCTGGAACATAAACCTGTGTTCCCAGTTTGAAGCAAAACAAATTAATATATTTTTTATTATACCATAAAGTATATAAAAATAATGCAAGAAGAGAAATTTTATCATTACAGTATAACTTTTATTTACTGTATTACCATAATAACTTTAAATTTTATTTTTTTAATGTTCAACATCAATTATTGGTTATGAATATATACTAACTTTTCTTTATTATAATTTGTCCATATATTATCACTACTCTTTAATATAAAAATTTTCAATGTTTTTAAAAATTATTTATTTTTTTATTTCCAAAGGTTTAAAACCTCAGAGAATCTTTATGTCTCATTCCATCTCAGTTCTTGAGATGGAGTAGTCAACCAGAACTCTAATGTCCAAAAGGGAATCAGTTCTTTCAACAAAAGTTTTAATTTCTTTATGTGCTAACTATGATGTTTAGTTTTGAATATAAGCCTTTTTTAATGCCACTTTTGGAGAGAATTCTGTTTCTTTACCACAACAGGCAGAAATCTTCACAATATTTGCATTTATGTTTTTTTCTATTCAGGTGACTTTGGATGGGGTGAACATTTAAAACTTTTTTATTTTGAAATAATTTGAGACTCACAGAAGAATTATAAAGATAGCACCTGTCATCCAGCTTTCTCTTATGTATAATTATCAAAACTAATAAATTAACATGGTGAAAATGAAAGAAGAGACTATGTTAGGATTTCACCTGTTTTTCCTCTAATGTCATTTTTCTGTTCTAGGATCCAGTACAGGATACAACATAAGTTGTCAATATTTTCTTAGTCTCCTCTGGTTTTAATGGTTACCTTAGTCTTTCCATACCTTTCACACAACCTTGACACGTTTGAAGAATTCTGGTCAGGTATTTTGTAGGATGACCCTCAATTTGGGTGCATCTGATGTTTTTTTATGATTATACTGATATTATGAATTTTTAGAAGAATACCATAAGGTGAAGTGCTCTTCTTAGCACATCCTATCAGGAGGTGTATAATAGTGATGTATCTTATAACTAGTGATGTTAACCCTGATCTCTTAGTTGAGGTGATGTCACCCAGGTTTCTCCACTGTAAAGTTAACTATTTTTCCCTTTAAAATTAATAAATACTTGGGAGGAGGTACTGTGAGGTTATGCAAATATCACGTTTCTCCTTAAACTTTTCCCCACTAACTTTAGCATTCATTGGGGGATCTTCTTTCATTCCTCTCACACATTTATTAATTGGAATTCTTTTGTAAAGAATTGTCCCTTCTCTGAAGTGAACAGTCTTTGAGTGGAAGCTGCAAACTCATCACCATGTGGAGATTGTAGCCCTTATAATACAGGCCAGGAACATGTGGGGGTAGAATAAATTTATTTAACAAATCCTTTCTTTAATATTATGTACTGGTAACTTGGGGAATAACAGTGTGTAGTCTCTGCTTGAGAGCTTATAGTCTAGTCTGGAGTAAGGTGGTACATTTCTGTACTGAAGACTAGGTAGAGTCCTCTGGGTAGCATATGACCCCACAAAAGCCTTTCAGGGACCAACTAAGAATACTCATCTGACTGACTTATTTCCCTATTTTTCATCCCCTCTTCAGTGAGGACAAACTGGGCCTCCCGCCCTCAGTGTCTGTGTCTATCCTTCAACCCCTCTAACAAGAGGTCTTCATTGCTTTTCTTCCTCCTCTCAAATCTCACGCAGTTTCTCTTATTGACCAACCATAATATGGAACTGTGCAGGGAAGAGAATTCTGGGAAATTCATTAGAGTTTAGCTAAACCAACGAAGTTCAAAACCACCACAGCTCATTTTGACCACTGTGCCTTCATTGCAGTATTCTCCTTTCGTTTCATGATACCATGCTCTTTAAGTGTTTTGTTGGATTGCTTCCCTTCCACTTTTTTGCTAGCCATCTTCTTCCCAAGTTTTAAATTTGCAGTCCTCAACCATTTTTGTTCATATTCTACAAAGTTTCTCTAACTAGTTTCACCCACTTTTATGGTTTCAACTACTATCTCTACCCTAACGACTTGCAATTTCATTTGCAGCCTAGACCTCTCTTAGAAACTCTAGGGGAAAATACTCAGTTGTCTGCCTTCAAGCACTTCATTTGTAATATGCCTAAAATGAAACTCATTACCATTTCTTGGAACATGCTCTCCCTTTCCTAATCCCAATGAAGACTGACAAGTAATTGGGAGAATCCTCAATCATCCCCTTCCTACTAAGGGCACTGCTTATACCAATCTTTTTAAAATTAAATTTATTGGGGTGACATTGGTTAATAAAGTTATATAGGTTTCAAGAGTACAGTTCAATAATGTCGTATGTGCATTACATTGTATGTTCACCACCTAAAGTTAAATTTTCTTCTGTTACCATATATTTGACCCATTTACCTCTCTCTACCTCCCCCTTCCCTCTGGTAACCACTAAACTGTCGTCCATGTCCATGAGACTCTCTTGGTTTGTCTTGTTCCTTTGTTGCTTTCAGTTTTATATCCCACATATAAGTAAAATCATATGGTTCTCAACTTTTTCTGACTGATATTTTTGCATTGATTAAGGTTTTTTACTTACAAAAAATCATTAATATTTAGAAACATTTAGTGAATCTATACAAGTACCTGGTATATCATAAGCACTTTATAATACAAGGGAATAAACATAATTCAGTGATAGGTAATATTTATTTTATAGATGAGTGATTTACAGAAGTTTCTCCTGGTTATAGAACTAATAAATGATAAAATAAGAACCTAGACTTCAGAGATCTGATATCAAAATACAAACATAATTTAAAAGTTTCTTAATCAGGAGAGTCAAAACCTATACTGCAAGAACAAATTAACCCTGAAACCTCAGTGGTTAACACAAGAATGGTTTATTTCTCACTCATGAAGATTCCAGATTCCAGTACTGGTTGGGCAACTCTTTGAGGCAGCTACTGTTGATTCTTGTTATTCTCAGCATTATGTTCTATAAAGTTGCTGCAAACACTGAGTTAGCAAATACTGAACCATTGCTCCTAGTGGAAATTCAGGGTTAGGTTCCTGTGGGCCTCTGGTCACAGCTGTTTTCATCAACCAATGGGCATATAACCTTGTTTTTTATATTGTGCTTTATGTAAGGTGTTTCTGTTTAAAGACACCTTATTTAATGTATGTTGTTGATTTATTAGCATTGACCTCTTTGTCAATAGTAACATAACTCATACTAGAATGAAGCTTATCTAACACATGTATTTTCTCCCTGAGGATTATTCATTCACAGCCTTTCTGTGCTTATGAACACTATACAACACTTTAGCACTCAGCGTGAGGGCCATTTTAATTTAACAGTTTGATTTTATTTTTCTATTCTATATATTTTTAAAATTTATATCTTTTATGGTGACATTTGTTAATGAAATCTGGTAAATTTCAGCTGTACATTTCAGCTGTATAATTGTATATTTACATCCCATAGTTAGATTTCTTTCTGTCACCACATATTTGATCCCTTTTATCCCAACTACCTCCCCCCTCCCCAACGAGGGCCATTTTAAGAGTGAAATCACCAAAAAATAGTGTAAAAATTGTGACACTATTTAGACCATGAAAAGGACAGTTATTTACAGTACGAGAAGAAAGGGGGAGTATCACCTTATTTGACCTCAGCTTACTTACACACACATGAGTAACTCAAATTTTTTGCCACTCTGTGCTTATCTATGAATAATTGTGAAAATAATACAAACATGGATTATCATGTCACAAATTTTGGTAGGCGAATTCACAAATACAGAACTCACAAATAATGGGACTCAACTAAATGCTGTGTGATATTTTGCAACTTCAGACTACTTGGCCTTGTGACACTGTATCTCAACATGCAGTTTCTAGGTTACTTCAACAAGGACGAGATGGCTGAAGGGTCATTCGGAAGCTCTTTAATTCTTTCGTCAGTCACTATCTGTTGGCAGAAACTAATCACTTGACTCCACCTAACTGCAAGAGATCTGGAAAATATGGAGAATGCTCTGTTATCTAGTGAGCAATATATATTTCAACTACAAAAAGCAAACCAAGATAAGTAATTGTATTTCACAAAGGGAGGAGTCTGTTCTTGTTAGACAGAGAATACCCTGCGAGAGGTTTGGGGGAGTGAGGATGTTTCAGATTTCTTACCTCCTTCGGTTCCACCCAAGTATCTTTATTAAAATTGCCAGATCACAGAGCATTCCAGTCATCTGGTCAACGTTATCTGTTAATTTTGGCAAGACATGTGATCGATTTCTTGTTGTAGGCCCCTGTAATTTCAGTTGGTTGTTTCAGTTTTTCTCTCTCTTCATTTGATCATCCTAGATTGGAACTTATCTCACTCCTGTTGGACCTTATCAAGCTATAAGCTTGGTATATTCACTATAAACCCAGAGCACTTCGCCCTCACTTGGTACAGAGTCTGAATCCTTGGCAACAACAGGATTGCTTAACCAACCACTTGCTATATCATTATGTAGATTGAAGAGAATTTCCCATCCTAGGTTGAGGTAGTCCCACTGTTCTTCTCTCTGCTCGACTCAGGTAGTTCCACTATTGTTCTAAAGGTCTATCTCTCTAGACACTACTTCTTGGTAATAATTTCTTTATTAATTAGGACTCTTAAGTTTCAAATAAAAGAATTCATGTTGAGCTAATCTGATAATAATAGCAGCAGTAAAATTTAGTGCATGTTTATTCTGGATTAGTGCCTGACACATGGTAGGTGCTTACTCTTTGTTGAATGAATGCCAGATACTATGCAAAGCACTTTGAATGCATTATCTAATTTATTCCTCACAGCAACTCTATATGAGATTTCTCCTTTTTACAGAAAAGAACACTGTGACACAGAGAGGGTTAGAAACTACCCAGGACACACAGCTAATAAATATTGGAGCCAGGATTTTAATCCAGACCATCTCATTTTTTTTTTTTTTTTTTGCTATGGCATTGGCGGGGGAGGGAAATTTATTATAAGAGGGTTTTTATAGAATCAAGGGCAGAAATTTATATGGATTACAGCATGGGCTGGAACTAGGAGCTAGATAGCTGTTGGGAACCCAGGTCATGTTCTTCCTCTGATTTTTCTCTCTGCTTTTCAGACTAGATGTGATACGTTTCATGGGCAAAGGGAAAATATTGGTAAAGTCATGCAATTGGTCTCAGGTTTTGACTCACCTTGGAAAACCCAAGCACTGCCCACAACTTCTTTTGTGGACTGGGTCAACCTTTCTGTTTCTTTGGAAGTTAATTTCCTTATTTATAAAATGAGAAGTTTTTACCAGAGGATTCCTCAGGTTCCTTCTAGCTCTAAAATTCTAGGCTCCTAAGTGAACCTTCTAGGGCAGAAGAGCATTAATAATGGATTTGAAGGTGTGGGTTTGGGGGATAGAATAGAGGAAGGTTCTAAGGAAAGAGGGACTGAATAATGGTTTGAGTGGGGCCTGAGTATTGAATTACTGTTGAGAGCTGGTATCAGGTAAAGACTTTTGGTGATATACAAATGAGGGGACAGAAAAGACTTCTCATCCTGACCAGACCAGCTTATTTTGAATGAGCTCTCTCTCATCTATTGCGCTTTCTGTCTCTGTCTCTGTCTCTGTCTGTCTGTCTGTCTGTCTCTCTCTTTCTTTGTGTATGTGTGTGTTGTGGTGAAAAGATAGCCCCTTTGCATAGTGATTTAATCTGATTTATCTTTTTCCTCAGCCCTCAAATTTTTATAGGACTTTCACTTAGGCCACAGTAAGAGAGCCAGTGGGCAAACCCAAATACTTGAGTGGCCTAATGAGCAAATCACACCTGAATGGATCTGTTTCTTATCCATAACATGGCTGGTTTGACCTATGTGATCTCTGAAGTCCCACACAGTTTTTAACATTTTCTGGTTCTGGATACTAAATCAAAAGCAGCTCTCCTCTTCCCGAATGCTCCATCCTTTGACCAGAACTTTAACTTCATTCCTCTTCTCTGTTTATACCTGGCTGCCCAGTTTCTTTCTCCTGGGCCCCCTTTCTTCTTTGATCCTACCTGCTTTTTAGCTCCTTTGTACCCTCTTTATTTTCTTATATTTTTCTGCAGAGCCCCCAGATTATGCCCTGGGTCTCCAGTTCTTCATCTCCATGTCTGCCTATTCCTATTTGTACACTGGTTCCTAACTGAAGCTATCCCCTTAGGTTCCTCCAAGGGTCCCCTGGGATCTCCTATCATTTGTCCCTCTCACAGAAACACACCTTTCTCCAAAGCCAAAGGATCAAGTATTCAGTGGCTCAGGTGACAAACCTGCTGTCAGGTTACAGATATTGTTTCCTGAAAGACCACACTACAGTGTCAGTGGAGACTCGGGCTGCCTGCAATGCCCTGCCCTTACTTGGCTATCCCACGCAAGGTGAGAATAACCAGAATTCACCTCTAGTACCAGTGCTCACCAGGAAACATGGCTCTGAGACTCTGGCCCCTACTGCTGCTGCTATCCTGTTCAGGTGAGAGGAACAGTGAGCAGGGCTGGGAATAAAGGGAATGGTTGCTAGAAAAAGGCTTAAGAATGTGGGGATTAACTGGATAGGCAAAAGATAATGATATAAGGAAGAGGGACAGGGACTGGAGCTAAGGGAGAAAATGAGAGTTAAGGAAGTAGGCCAAGACTTACTGTAGGTTGATGAAATCGACTCAGCTCCCCATCCCCTTCACCTCATCATTAGATCCAGGCCAGGACTAGACTCCAGGATAGGGCTGAGTTTGAGTTCTAGGTTCTTCCCCTCTAGTGATCTCTGGTTTCTCTCCTTGCAGTGACTCTGGCCCCTACTGGGCCTCAGTCCCTGGACACTGGTCTCTCCCTCCTGAAGTCATTGCTCTCCACTCTGGACCAGACTCCCTGGGGGTCCCTCAGCCGCTCACGATTCTCTGCATTCCTGGCCAACATTTCTTCCTTTGAGCCTGGGAGAATGGGGGAGGGACCGGTGGGAGAGCCCCCACCTCTCCAGCCCCCTGCCCTCCGGCTCCACGATTTCCTAGTGACACTGAGAGGCAGCCCTGACTGGGAGCCAATGCTAGGGCTGTTAGGGGATGTGCTGGCACTACTGGGACAGGAGCAGACCCCCAGGGACTTCCTGGGGCACCAGGCAGGTGTGCTGGGTGGCCTTGCAGAGGTGCTGCTGGGAGCCTTAGTTCCTGGGGGACCAGCTACCCCTACCCGGCCCCCATGCACCCGAGATGGGCCCTCTGACTGTGTCCTGGTGGCTGACTGGTTGCCTTCTCTGCTGCTGCTGTTAGAAGGCACACGCTGGCAGGCACTGGTGCAGGTGCAGCCCAGTGTGGACCCCACCAATGCCACAGGCCTTGATGGGAGGGAGCCAGCCCCCCACTTTTTGCAAGGTCTGTTGGGTTTGCTCACCCCTGTGGGGGAGCTGGGCTCTGAGGTGGCTCTTTGGGGAGGTCTGCTGCGCACAGTGGGGGCCCCCCTCTATGCTGCTTTCCAGGAGGGGCTGCTCCGTGTCACTGACTCCCTACAGGATGAGGTCTTTTCCATTCTGGGGCAACCAGAGCCTGATGTCAATGGGCAGTGCCAGGGAGGTGAGTGTTGTGGGGCTGGGGCTGGGCTATGGCAAGGCAAGAAGGAGTGAGATTGAGGTAGTCCTCTTCCTCACTCTTTCCCAACTAGGCAACCTACAGCAGCTGCTCTTATGGTAAGTAACAGGAGAAGAGTTCTGGGGTTTGGGCATGGGAAGTTGTTAGCTTCCAGAGCAGAAGAGGAAACTGATGGGAAAAGTGTTGTTTGATGATTTTGGAGTGTGATAGTTTGGGCTTGAGTCCCAGCTCTGCCTCTTCCTAGCCATGTGACTTGGGGCAGGTTACATCTCATTCTGTGCCTCAGTTTCCCCAATTGTAAAATATAGATAATATTAGCTACGTCAGAGTTGTTGCAAAAAATTAAATGAATTGATACTGTATGTGTAAACCACATAGAACTGTGCCTGGCACATAGTGCTTAATAAATGTTAGCTAATAAATATGGGAAGTGGAAAGAAAGGGCAAGGCCAGATTACTGTACCCCTTACCATTTCAGTACACCAGTGCCAGAGACAGTTAGACATATTCAGTTGCTGGGCAGATTTCCTGATACAAGGCCAACCAAAGATGGTGTTTAAGCTACCTAAAAGCATATGAAGAAAAGGTTCAGGAGCATAGAAGGGACTCCAACTGGATTGTTTCTAGGTGATTTTGCACCTTGGCAGGACAAGCCTCTTTCCCTTTCCCCCATCCCAGCATTTAAACAAGTAATGCCTTCACTCCCAGGGAGCTCCCTTTTGGAAAAGCCTATGCTTACCACCACCCCCTGAAGGCCTCTCTGCCAGGGTCAGACTCTTCTACTGGAGGAAAATAAACTGACCAGATACTGCCTGCTTCTCCCTCTGCACCCAGGGGCGTCCGGCACAACCTTTCCTGGGATGTCCAGGCGCTGGGCTTTCTGTCTGGATCACCACCCCCACCTCCTGCCCTCCTCCACTGCCTAAACAGGGGTGTGCCTCTGCCCAGGGCTTCCCAGTCCTCAGCCCACAGCAGCGGTCGCCAACAGCGAGCCATCTCTGTGGAAGCTCTCTGCGAGAACCAGTCAGGCCCAGCACCACCCTACAGCATTTCCAACTTCTCCATCCATTTGCTCTGCCAGCATGCCAGGCCTGCTACCCCACAGCCCCCTCCCAGCACCACTGCTATCTGCCAGACAGCTGTGTGGTATGCAGTCTCATGGGCACCAGGTGCCCAAGGCTGGCTACAGGCCTGCCATGACCAATTTCCTGATCAGTTCCTGGAGGCAATCTGTAGCAACCTCTCCTTTTCAGCCCTGTCTGGCCCCAACCGCCGCCTGGTAAAGCGGCTCTGTGCTGGTCTGCTCCCACCCCCCACCAGCTGCCCTGAAGGCCTGCCCCCTGTTCCCCTCACCCCAGAGATATTCTGGGGCTGCTTCTTGGAGAATGAGACATTATGGGCCCAGCGGCTGTGTGGGGAGGCGAGTCTGCAGGCTGTGCCCCCCAGCAATCAGGCCTGGGTTCAGCATGTGTGCCAGGGCCCCACTCCAGACGTCACCGCTTTCCCGCCCTGCCACGTTGGACCCTGTGGGGAACGCTGCCCAGATGGAGGCAGTTTCCTGATGATGGTCTGTGTCAATGACACTATGTATGAGGCCCTGGTGCCATTCTGGCCTTGGCTAGCAGGCCAGTGCAGAATAAGTCGTGGGGGCAATGACACTTGTTTCCTAGAGGGGTTACTGGGCCCTCTTCTGCCCTCTCTGCCACCACTGGGACCATCCCCACTCTGCCTGGCCCCAGGGCCCTTTCTGCTTGGCATGCTATCCCAGTTGCCACGCTGTCAGTCCTCTGTGCCGGCCCTTGCCCACCCCACACGCCTACACTATCTCCTCCGTCTGTTGACCTTCCTCCTGGGTCCAGGAGCTGGAGGGACTGAAACCCAGGGGATGCTGGGTCAGGCCCTGCTGCTCTCCAGTCTCCCAGACAACTGTTCCTTCTGGGATGCCTTCCGCCCAGAGGGCCGACGCAGTGTGCTGCAGACAGTTGGGGAATACCTGGAACAAGAGGAGCAGCAGACCGCTCTGGGCTTTGAGCTCACTGACAGCCCCAGCTCTGGTATAAGCAAGATGGAGCTGCTGGCCTGCTTCAGTGTGAGTGATCTGCCAAGGTGAAAGCTCCTGGAACAGAGGGATGGGCCCCCTGGGGAATTTTCTAATGCTGAGAGGCAGTCTTATAGCACAGTGTTTCAAGCACACAGTTCTGGAGTCAGACAGCCTTGGGTTCATTTTTAAGTTCTGTGATCAACCTCGGGTAAGTTATTTAACCTCTCTGAGAAACATTTTTTCTATAAATCTATAAATGGGGGAGAATAATGGTGTTACTCTTTTAAGGTGGCTGTAAGAATTACATGAGATAATACATGCTGTGGGCTTAACACAGCTCATGATACAGAAACATGTAATAAATGTTATGTCACATCAGTCCTTCTGATTCTTTGACTCTCCCAATTTCTGCTCCAGAAAGGAAAGGATCAAGTTAGAAGGCTCTAATTTGGTCCCTTACGGAGTGAGAATTGGAAGCTGGCAAAATATAGGAAGATAAAGCAGAACTGAGAAAAATTCAAGGGGAGTATGAATCAGAAGACTTGGATTATAGGTTCAGTTATGCCACAAATTAGTGTAGTCTTAGGCCAGTAATTTAATTTAGATTTTTGGGGCTTCAGTTTCTTCTCTGTAACATGAAGGGGCTAGGATATATAAATATCTTACCTTATTCAATGAGCACCTGTTATGTATAAGGCACTTGCTAGGTTCTGTTAGGACCCATCTTTTTCAAGCCCAGGGGTCAGTGAAGTGGAATTAGGTAGACTTGTAGTAATTTGGTTCACATTGATGGGCATTTATTGAGCCAATTATGGGCTTGGCATGGAAGAGGATATAGGAGAAGTTAGAGACATGGTCCTTGACCTAAAGGAGTTTAATATCTGAGGAGTTGCACATACTAGCTTCAGATGAACAACAAGCATCCTAGCAAGTGGAGCTGGAGTGCCTGAGGAAGCCGCTGCAGGAGGGACAGAGAAGACAGCTCTCTTGGAATCTTGTCTGTCTCCCCACCAGCCTGTGCTGTGGGATCTGCTCCAGAGGGAGAAGAGTGTTTGGGCCCTGCAGATTCTAGTGCAGGTAACAGATGGAGGGGCACATGGGTGGCCTGGGTGACAGCTGGGGCCTGAGGTCCCTGCCCAGAGAGGCCTTACTCGCCATGACTTTCTACTCTCAGGCATACCTACACATGCCTCCAGAAAATCTCCAGCAACTGGTGCTTTCAGCAGAGAGGGAGGCTGCTCAGAGCTTCTTGACACTCATGCACCGTTCCTGGGCCCAGCTGCAGGTGGGCATAGAGGGAGAGGGGAACAGGATGAAGGGGGAAGTGGAGGCATCAAGAGCACCTGGAACCTGGTGTACAGAGGGCTTGCCCCAGTGGAATGAGGAACTCAAGAGAGGAGATGACAAGAGTACTGAGCATCTCCAGAGCCACCATCCATTCCTGTGCCCCCACAGGTACCACCATCTGAGGAGCAGGCCCTAGGTCGCCTGACAGCCTTATTGCTCCAGCGTTACCCACGTCTCACCTCCCAGCTCTTCATTGACCTGTCACCACTCATCCCCTTCTTGGCTGTCTCTGACCTAATGCGCTTCCCACCATCCCTGTTGGCCAATGACAGTGTGTAAGGCTCTCTCACCCTCTTCCTGATTCTGTCAGGGTCAGTCCAACCCCAATGACCTAGAACACCTCCTTCCAGAGCTCCTCTCTTTAAAACTAGAGAGAATCTCCAGTCTGTCCATGACAATGCAGCTGCAGAGAACCAGGGCACAATTTGGAATAGGGCCAAGGGTTAAGACTCATTACTCTCTCCAGCCTGGCTGCCATCCGGGATTACAGCCCAGAAATGAGGCCTGAACAGAAGGAGGCTCTGGCAAGGCGACTGCTGGCCCCTGAGCTATTTGGGGAAGTTCCCGCCTGGCCCCAGGAGCTGCTGTGGGCTGTGCTGCCTCTACTTCCCCACCTTCCTCTAGAGAACTTTCTGCAGCTCAGCCCTCACCAGGTATGAGAATCATCTGTTTTACTTGACTAGGCCATCTTCTATTGGTGGGACAGGAGTTAGAGGCATGTCGACTAGTCAACCCCTCCTTGCAAGTGTCCCACAGTGACCCCAACACGAGTGAACCCTCTGCATCTCAGATCCAGGCCCTGGAGGATAGCTGGCCAGCAGCAGGTCTTGGGCCAGGACATGCCCGGCATGTGCTGCGCAGCCTGGTGAACCAGAGTGTCCAGGATGGAGAGGAGCAGGTGCGCAGGTGAGTAGTCATGGGTTCAGTGATCATGGCCAGAGTGAGAAAGAAGCAGGTACAGCTGCTGTGATGGGTTGAGGTCCTCAGGAAGATGGGTCATTGGCTCTGGGCAATGTAGGGCTCTGAGAGAGGTCTCTCTGTGACACTCTCCTAGTTTTATGGCATTTCCTAGTTCAGTGGTCAGAGTGCCTACTCGATATACTCATGTAGTCCCTGCCTTAGTACCAGCCTCAATGACCACATGAAAGCTAGCTTCGTGCCCTCCTCAGACTGGGATCCCTTGCCTGTTTCCTGAGCCCTGAGGAGCTGCAGAGCCTGGTACCCTTGAATGATCCGATGGGGCCAGTAGAACGGGGGCTGCTGGAATGTGCGGCCAACGGAACCCTCAGCCCCCAAGGACGGGTGAGCCCTTTGACACAGGCCCACCAGACTCCAGGATTTCTCTGGGTCTGTGTGGAGGACTTGCCCAGTCATCTCAACCAAGCTTGAACAGTGTTGCCAGCCCTCTCCCATCCTCTGCCACCTCCATTTCTACTCCATGACCATTCTTATCTATTGCCAACTTTTCCTACCCTTACCTCATCTGGCTGTGACACTCCAAACATACCCTTTGACATCTTGAACCCAATCTGCTCCTGTTCCATCCTTGGTTCCAAGCCCTAGCCCAGGCCTTGGGAAATCCATATGTGGGATTAGAGAGAAGATTTAAGGTTTGCCTATCTTTTCTCTCCAGTCCCAAACCTTCCTTGGTTACAGGTGGCATATGAACTGCTAGGGGTGTTACGCTCATCTGGAGGAGCTGTGATGAGCCCTCGGGAGCTGCGGGTTTGGGCCCCTCTTTTCCCTCAACTGGGCCTCCGCTTCCTGCAAGAGCTGTCAGAGCCCCAGCTTAGAGCCATGCTTCCTGCCCTGCAGGGAACCAGTGTCACACCCGCCCAGGTGAGCCTGTCTCATTCCCTGGCATCCACCCCTCCACCCTCTGGAACCCCAGTCAAAAGAATTATGTTCATGGATACTGTAAGCCTCCCTCAAGCCTCCTATTTCTCTATTCCAAGAAGGACTTCCTCATCCCCATTCTTCAAATCAAGAAGAGCCCAGAGCCAGGCTGATCATTTAGGGTGGTGGAGAGGGAGCTGGAAGTTTTGGAGGAAAGGTCATAGGGATCTTTTTAGGTCCTGGCTTCCAGGGACCTGAGAGCTATTGTTTCCTGCCCCATCCCACCTTAGGCTGTCCTGCTTCTTGGTCGGCTCCTTCCAAGGCATGAAGTGAGTAGCAGCAACTTCTCAACACCCCCAGAGGTCTCTGTTCCCTTTCCCTGGCTCCCACATCTGCCCCTTCCTCCCTCTCCACTCACCTTATACCTGCTTCCTGGATGCACTGTGATTGTTGTCTTCCCCAGCACCCTGCCCTCTTCCTTAGGCCTTTTGTCTCTCTTGCTCCCCAGCTGTCTTTGGAAGAGCTCTGCTCCTTGCACCCTCTGCTGCCAGGCCTCAGCTCTCAGACACTCCAGGCCATCCCTAGGCGAGTTCTGGTTGGGGCCTGTTCCTGCCTGGCCCCTGAACTGTCACGCCTCTCAGCCTGCCAGACAGCAGCACTGCTGCAGACCTTTCGGGTATGAGAGTAGAAGGGAGGATGAGAAAATCAGGGATGTGGGCTCTGTCTGAAAGGAGTGCATCTTCCCTGTGACCAGGGAAGACCTCTCATACCTACTCATTTTTTTACACACACCCAGTAATGCACACATACTACCAACTCTTGTGCAGGTGAAAGATGGAGTTAAAAATGTGGGTACGAGTGCCGGTACAGCTGTGTGTATCCCTGGTCAGGTATGTGTAGGGTCTTCTGATTAGCTCCTCTCCATGTCCCAGAGTTTCATAGGGCTGATGCTGCCTCACGCACTCACCAGGCAGTGACCCTGAGGGTTCAGGTTAGCTCTGTGCCCACCAAGACCTTAGTAGTTCTCCTGGGTTCCAGATATAGGACAGCATGACCCACACTGTCCTAGAATGTCAAAGCCAAAAGGGTCTAAGAAATCTTCCAGGCCAACCACCCCACCTTCAGATAAAGAGACCAAGGCTCAGAGAAGCTAAGGTACTTTTGTTCATCAGGTTTCTAAGTAGCAGCAACACTTGGCTGCCATGGCGAGGGCTCTCTGTGTGCCTTGCTACAGTGGTGCATTCCATTCCACACTTGACCTAGCTTTGGGTCCTCCCTGCCCCATGGTTCTTCTCTGAGGGCTGAGTCCAGACCCTCTCACCTGTCACTACACTGCTACACTCATCCCTACCGGCAGCCCATCCCCACCACCTGGCCAGACTGCCTGCTTCCCCTGCTCCCCCTAAAGCTGTTACAACTGGACTCTGCGGCTCTGCTAGCTGACCGTAGGCGCTATCGGAATCTGCCCTGGTCTGAGCAGCAGGTAACTCTCCCCACTTAACCCACAACTCTCCTCTCTCAATCTGTTCCACCTCCTTTGCCCATCCCTCAGCCCAAGATATGACACTTTATTATTAGTATTCCTTATAATATGACTTACTTTGCTTTTTTCTCTCCCTCCTCCCTATTCCATTATCTCCCCCCACCGCCCCTTGCTCCTCCCCTTCTGAGAGAAGATTGGATACTTGGGAGCGTAGGAGGCTGGTAGGGCCCGTAGGGTCAGAGGCAGGACTGGGTCCAAGGCATCTTAGGTCCTTGGGCAACATCTCTGCTGGGAAGCGGTTCCTCTTTCTTTCTCTTGTAGGCACAGTTTCTCTGGAAGAAGATGCATGTGCCCACCAACCTGACCCTTAGGAATTTGCAGTAAGTAACTAGTATTGAACAGTGAGTTGGATTCACCTAATATTTTTTGAATGCTTACCATGTGTCAGGAACCATGTGACCAGTAATGGGGGGTATGGGGATGAATAATGCATGGTCCCAACCTGTGGGTGTTCTCCTGGCTCCTCCTCTCCTTATCCCCTGCCTTTTCACAGTGCCATACCTATCTGACTAGATCTGAGGGATTTAGAGGACCTGAGTTCAGATGCCAGTCCTGTAACTTATTTGTGATCTTGGGCAAGTCATTTAACCTCTCTAAGCTTCAGGTTTTTCTTTAGTAGAAAGATAGTTAAAATGGTACCTACCTCATAGGTAGTTGTGAAAATTAAATGAGATAAGGTATACAAGGTACGTATCATAGTGCCTGGTTCAGTGTAAGCTCCCAATAGATATTTGCTGTTATTAGTTTAATCCAAAGGGATTTCAGATCTACTGGCCAAACAGAAAAAAACACATGTAAGTATTACTTTACCTATACCTACAGTAAAAGAACCACAGGCTTCAGAATCTAAAGATGTGGCTCTAGTCTCAGTTTACCACATTTCTAGTAGAATGATGTCGAGAACAGCACTGAACCTTTGTAAATATTTTCTTCTCTGATAAATGGTCATGATGTTGTGGGGAGCCAATGAGAATATCTATGGGAAAACATTTTTCAAACTGTAAATTACCATAAATGAACATCTGTACTTGTGATGGGAGTGTTTATTCAAGGAACAGACAAGCTGTGGCATGTGTTGAATAAGCATCTACTCACTCATATACCCACAGGGCTCTGGGCACCCTGGCAGGGGGCATGTCTTGTAAGTTTCTGCAGCAGATCAACTCCATGGCAGACTTCCTTGAAGTGGTACACATGATCTACCAACTTCCCACTGGGGTTCGAGGGAGCCTGGTGAGAAGGATGCTTAGGCATTAGTGGGAGCAGGGAGGCAGGGACCCTGGGTACAGAACCCAGCCACCATGCTCAACTCTCTCCTGCCTCTGTACCTTCCCCACCTTGTCCCACAGAGGGCCTGTATCTGGGCAGAGCTACAGAGGAGGATGACAATGCCAGAGCCAGAGCTAGCCACCCTGGGGCCAGAACTGAGTGGGCTAGACACCAAGCTACTCCTGGACTTACCGTAAGTGCTACAACTGTAGACACTGGATCCTTCGAAAATTCAACTTGGAGTTGCCCTTAGAAAATGCCCTAAAAGTAGTTTTTTTCTGTCTGGTGATTCCTTGACATTAATTATAGCCAGAAGCAGAGGATTGTATTCAAAGTTGCTCTGTGTATAGGCTGACTCCCAGAACATGGCCCCAGCATGGGACAGCTGAGGGTGGCAACACTGTGATGTAGGCTGCCAAGCAATCTGAAAATAACCTAGGCCACATTAATAGAGATAGAATATCTGAAATGAGGGAAGCAATGGTCCAATTTTTCCACAGACGATTATAGTCTGCTTTGGGCACTATACTCTCAGTGTGTTCAGAAGAGTAGATAAAGAGGAAATGTCTGAAAGATGTGACAAATGCCTTCAAATACCCCAGGGGCTATCAACTAGAAAGTAGAGTGGCATGTTTCTGAATGGCTCTATTGGGCGTGACTAGGACCAATGAATGAAAATCAAATTTTGCTCAATATAAGGAAAATTGAGGTAGTGAGTTCAGGGTCATTGGAACAAGTCTAACTTGCATGGCCCCATGGCAGGAATATTGTAGAGCAGATTCAAGTATGGGATGCAGGAGAAAGGAGATGAACCTAAGGTTCCTCCCAACCCAGAAATTCTTACCCCATTGCCATCAGAACTGTAAGTCAGGGTAAAAAAAGGCTTGTATTGGTCTTCTTGGGAATGAGGTGATGATAAAAGCGGTTGACCTCATCCTTACATTTTTATAGGCCTTTTAACAGATTTGGGCTCCTGTACTACATGGTGACCCAATTCCAGAACTGGCAGTCCTAGATAGAGTACACAATACCACTTATGATTTATGGGCAAAAGTGCTTTTTTAAATACCATTGAAATCTGTTTAAATATGTTGGTTATTTGAGATAATTTAAAATTGCAAGGGCCCAGATGAAGTGAATGATTCCAGACCATGAATCAGAAGATTCAGGTTTCTCATTGTGAAAGAGGATATGAAAAATAACTATTTTACTCCCAGGTTTTGTCATACGAATCAAATAAGATAACACCTAAAAAAAATTGTAAATTGTATAGTGCTATACTAATGAGAAGAAACTACCTCACAAGAAATAGAAGAAAATAAGAACTGGGAGTAAGACCTCACCATTCAAACACTGTGAACCTCAGTTTTTTTAATCCATATAACAGGAAAAAATTTTAATGGTACTTAATATTTTTGTCTTTTGATTCAATTAGATTTAGTATGATTGTGATTTCTTTTCAGGAGACTAGAAATATGTCACTCCCTTTGTGTGGGAATTTGATCTGGGACTGTTTAATGTCAGTTCCTGTTAGGACCTCAGGGTTTGATCTGGTGTTACCTGTTGTCTGAGGAATGTAACATTGTATCATCCCTTCTCCATGTGGTTCAGTTCCAAGTGTCCCATTGTCAAATTGCTATAGGGTCCGGTTGATGGACAGACTATCCAATGAATCCATTATGTTGGTGGCTGAGCTGGTACGAACTGCTCCAGAGCAACTGCTGGCACTGACCCCACTCCACCGGGCAGCCCTGGCAGAAAGGACACTACAAAACTTGGTAAGAGTCCACCCTACCAAATTCAGAACTGCTGCCTAGTCAATTCTTACCTCTCAAACAATGTTATCTTGTCTTCTTGGTCCAATTCCACACTTTTGCTGTCAAACAGGTTCCCATCTATAAGGCCTTAGCCCCTAGATCTACTTCTTGGTTCTATTCCTTGATAACTTGCTCTTCCCAATCTTTCTGCCTTCTTCTATTTGGGCTCATTGTTTAAGAAAGCAAACAATGGCAGTAAACATTATAGGTCTTCAGTTGGGAGTTGGAGGAGGGAAGATCAAAGAACTTGGTGTCTTGATGAAAGAATCAGGTTCTCTGAGTCAGAAGTGCATTGTCCCAAGGCCTGATGCCCCTCTCCAGGCTCCAAAGGAGACAACAGTCTCAAAGGAAGTGCTGGAGACATTGGGTCCCTTGGTTGGATTCCTGGGGACAGAGAGCACACGACGGATCCCACTCCAGATCCTGCTGGCCCACCTCAGTCAGCTGCAAGGCTTCTGCCTAGGAGAGCCATTTGCCACAGAGCTTGGATGGCTGCTGTCACAGGAACCTCTTCTTGGGTATGGACCTTTGAGAACTTTAGATTCTAACTCATCCTCCACCTAACCTCTCAACCACCATCATTGCCTGAGATCCCTTGGAGACTTGAGTTCCCAATCCTAGCATATTTTCTTTTCTCCTTCCCTTTTCTCATAGTTTCCTCAGCATCCCAACTCCCTATCTTCTTCTTGTCTTCCAGGAAACCAGAGCTGTGGAGCCAGGATGAAATAGAGCAAGCTGGACGCCTAGTGTTTACTCTGTCTACTGAGGCGATTTCTTTGATCCCCAGGGTGAGGTGAAGGAACAAGGGAGGGAGTGAGAACAGAGAGGGACTGGTGAGCTGGTTCTGGGGAGCAAAGAATGAGGAGGTTGAGGGCAAAGACTGTGAAGCCTGATTCTAGGGGAGACTGCTAAAATGAGACAGGACTTTGGAAATAGAGCCGCAGCAGTTGGCTCTGACATGCTCGGGTCTCCTCCTTCTTCACCTTCTCACACAGGAGACCTTGGGCCCAGAGACCCTGGAGCGCCTCCTAGAGAAGCAGCAGAGCTGGGAACAGAGCAGAGCTGGACAGCTGTGTGGAGGACCACAGCTCGCTCCCAAGAAAGACGCTCTGGTATCTGGGGTTGTGCGGCCCGCTGCAGACTATCTCCCAGGTGAAACTACCAGATGCTCTTAGCTCTAGCAGGGTGAACAGGAAAGAATATTCAACAATGCAATCAGAAGTCAGAGCTCTAGGTGTGCTGTACCCTTTGAGCAGATTTGCACACCCTCTGCTCTCTGGGCTTGCGCTTGCTAATCTGTAAAGCTCAGAAGTTAAAAGGACTAGTTCTAGGACTCTATAGATTTGAGAATTTGTAACCCATTATATTTTTAGCTCAGGACTCTCCTTTTTCTGCTCTTTTATCCATTAAAAGCTGACTCAGCTCTAGACTTGACTAAGTGTGGAGCTCTATGCTGGGAAGATGCTTAGGACGTCAGAAGGAGACACTGGGGCTAGGGACTTGGGTTCTCATCTAGATCTGCCATTAAATCTCTTAGGCAACCCCTTCAGTCTTCCACCTATACAACGTGGAACTTGTCCTCTCTAGTAACTTTTTCTAATATCTTTTGAATCCTATAAATCCCTCACTATAGTAATCCTTTCACCCATACTGCCCACATTGGCCTGTCCTCCAGAGGTTAGAGAGGTCATTCCAGCTCTAGATATCTCTCTGGGAATACTTTAATGCTACACTGACCCCCCGGCCTGCCTTCCCCCTTCAGAACCTGTGCCAAATTGTGCAGATGTACGAGGGACATTCCCAGCAGCCTGGTCTGCAACCCAGATTGCAGAGATGGAGCTCTCAGACTTCGAGGACTGCCTGGCACTATTTGCAGGAGATCCAGGACTTGGGCCTGAGGAACTACGGGCAGCGATGGGCAAGGCAAAACAGGTTAGGAATGGGAGGCCAGTTGGGGTTGAAGGTGGAAAATCATTAGAAAGCTGGTTTGGTGTGGTGTGGGACACAAGTAAATGAATAGCTAGGTGAGATGTGGGGAAAATGGGAGATAAAAGAGTTAGAGAATTTGGTACATATATATATAATGGAATATTACTCAGCCATAAAATAGGATGAGATCTTGACATTTGCAACAACATGGTTGGACCTAAAAGGTATTATGCTAAGTGAAATAAGTCAGACAGGGAAAGACAAATACCATATGGACTAGAGTCTGCTCTTTTTTCTTACTGAGACTCCAGAATCTTTCAATAACACTGTAGTCAGAAGAACCTTGATCTAACTCTCTCATTTTATAGTTGAGGAAATTAAGACCCGGATAAGGCATGTGATTTGCCTAGAGTACACAGTTAAGGACAGAGGCAAGACTAAGACCCAGCATTCTGACTCCAAGTCCATTGCTTTTTCCATTTGCTTTGTTCCTCTTTTTCTCCTAGTTGTGGGGTCCACCCCGGGGATTTCGTCCTGAACAGATCCTGCAGCTGAGGCGGCTCTTAATAGGTCTAGGAGAGCGGGAACTCCAGGAGCTGATCCTGGTGGACTGGGGAGTTCTGAGCACCCTGGGGCAGATAGATGGTTGGAGCTCCGTCCAGGTAACACCTTCCCTCCTCCCTACCACCTTCCAACATTATTCACGTAGATCCAGGCTTCTAGGTTATCTAAACCCCAAAGAAGTTTTTCATTACCCTGGCCATTCTTTGTATCTTTTCTTAACACCCCATACTAGTGGGCTTAGGGACTCTGTAGTTTATTCACCCTGAGGACCTGGAGATGTAATATTTCCTCCTGGATTGTTTCTCTGAGGCTTCTTCTTTTACTGTCCTTTTCTTTTTTTGGATTCTCAACCTTCCCCATAGCTATTGGATCTTTAAGTCTTAATAATACAATAATATAATCCAGTAGCACTTGTTACTTTCCTAATCACTTCCTCATTCATTAATTCTCCATGATTTCTCTCCTTGTCCTGTGCTCTTCATCCCCACCCCAGCTCCGGGTTGTGGTCTCCAGTTTCCTGCGGCAGAGTGGCCGGCACGTGAGCCACCTGGACTTCCTTCACCTGACTGCACTGGGTTATACACTCTGTGGACTGCGGCCAGAGGAGCTACGGCATATCAGCAGTTGGGAGTTTAGGTCACCTGTGGAGGGGGTTGTGTGTGTGGTGGTGCTGAGGTAATGGTGGGCTCACTGGGGAGGGAAGGATCGTGAAGGAGTGGTCCCGTGAAGAGACCTCACTTGAAACCATCTCATGACCATGGATCCAATCACCTTAGCTGAATCTTCTCCCTTCCTTCCCGCTCTTCCACAGCCAAGCAGCTCTCTTCCTGGGCAACCTACATCTCCAGTGTTCTGAGGACCAGCTGGAGGTTCTGGCTCAACTCCTTGTTCTTCCTGGTGGTTTTGGCCCAGTCAGTAACTGGGGGCCTGAGATCTTCACTGAAATTGGTACAATAGCAGGTAGGAAGGCTGAGCCACTGCTGGTGCTGTTGTCAGATACTGGTTTCCATACCATGGATGGACTGGATGGAGGACTGCCCTGGAATTCTCAACATGGGAGTCTGGGAGGGCATTTAGGTAATAGGCTGGAAATGTACTGAGGAAGATCTATGGTAAGACACTTTGGAAGTGATTGGAAGGGAAAGTCTATAAGTTTGAAGAGAAGGGAGAAAGCCAGTCTAACTCATTTGGATGCCCATCCCACTTGCTTCAACAGCTGGGATCCCAGACCTGGCTCTTTCAGCACTGCTGCGGGAGCAGATCCAAGGCCTTACTCCACTTGCCATTTCTGTCATCCCTGCTCCTAAATTTGCTGTAAGTATTGATGGACTGGGGTCTGGGGTGATCACAAGAGAGCCAGAGCCCAAGGTAAGCTACACTGGAGATACTGATTCCTGGCCCCACCCCCAGGTGGTGTTCAGCCCCACCCAGCTGTCTAGTCTCACCAGTGTTCAGGCTGTGGCTGTCACTCCTGAGCAAATGGCCTTTCTGAGTCCTGAGCAGCGACGAGCAGTTGCATGGGCCCAGCATGAGGGAATGGAGAGCCCAGAACAGCAGGGTGAGTTCTCAACTGCGCAGCCTGACCTTCTATCTCCTGACTCAGAGCCTGACCCCTAACTTGGTGTTATCTGGCTCATAGAACCACCCAGGGAGATTCCTGATGAAGGGAGTATATAGGCAGAGAGTTTCCAAGTATCAATGGTTTCTGGGGAGCATAGTTGTGATATTACTTCTATTCTCTGTCTCATTATAGGTCGAAGCACAGCCTGGGGCATTCAGGACTGGTCACAACCCTCCTGGGCCCTGGCATTAGCCATCTGCTTCCTTGACAACCTACTATGAGCCTGTCTCTACAGTTAAAGAGAGATCATTGGGAAAGAAACCTTAAGTCATAGTGAATAAAGTGCAAATGAAAGTATGTTCTAATTATTCTCAGGAAGCTGGTGAGGAATATGGGAAATATGCTAATGCTTTCCACCCACTTGAGAATCAGAGTTCCTGGCACGCCATATTTGGAGTCTCTTTTCATCATAAATAACCCCATTGCTTTTTTTTTTTTTTTTTTCATTTTAAGGAGGCTGCTCTCTCCTCACCCACCATTAGAAATAACACAGACAGCTGGAGCACAGCAAGGTGTCTTTACTGGGATAGGGGGAATGCAGGGGCAGCATCCAAGGCAAGTAGAATGGGCCACTATTAGACTGGCAAAAGTCCTGGAGATCTTGAGTCATCTTCTGAGGATGGGAAATTAATGCTTATTTTGGATGAGAGGTGGAGGGATGCGGATATCCTGGCCTCTCTCCAGACGCCGTTCACAGTCAATCAAATAGTTTACTCCATCGATGACCAACTGCACCAGTTCCACCTAAAGGACACTAACCCTTGATCTCTGCTTCCCACAAACTGAGTTTCTTTATCATTGATTTGCCTGCTCTGAGAACTCATTTCTAATTGCCTCCCCACCCAACTTCAATTTTATTTCAGATTTAGTACATTCCCAAGACTCACTCACTGCCATATCTCAACCCCACAGACGTGTACCTTTCCTCACCCTAATCCCTGAAGATCTCACCTCTGATTTTCCCAGTCGATCCAAATTAGAGATATCAAAGACACTGCCTGTGGCAGCTGTGTCCACTCCTCCAGTACCACGCTTTTGGAGTCTTAGGTTCTCCAAGATCTTTGGGAAGCGATTATCCTAGAGGAGAGATAGAGATTGGGAGCAGGGTCAATAGGGGCAGAGATTGATCATACCTGAGAGAGCCTCGAACCTGCCCAGAGCTCTTTTCCCAACCCTTTAGCCACAATGTGTCTAGCTCTTTTCCAAAGTGTCCACTCCCTCCTATCCACACAGAGCCACCTTCCTCACTCACACCCTTCTCTAACCCCATAACTACTTTACTTTGCTTAGCAGGGGCAGTTTGATGTGTACTCCAGCTCGAAGTCCAGTGCCCAGGTTAGATGGACAGGTCAAGATGTATCCCAAACGCTCATTCCACATGAACTCCCAGCCACGCTCTTGGATCAGCCGTTCCACCTGAGTCCACAAAGGCTCTGTTAGTGAAAAGTCAGGAATATGTGTACCTTCTCTTAGCCAGACCCATAGAAACTTAGAAATATGTCTAGAACCAGAAACTTGGGATGTGAAAGAATGACACTGCTCAGTTTTTTTTTGGGGGGGAGGGTGGTTCTTGGGAGTTGTTCTTGGAGGTCATCTGTTATCTTGTATATAAGGCAATTTTGGTGTTATAGCCCATACTGATGGGATTGCAGAAAAATATCTTGTATGTGGAAGAAGAGAAACTTGAGGGAATGGTGCATTAAGGATAATCTAGGGGAAGATTGGAGGTGTTAAACTAAACTGAGAAAGGATTGATTATTCAATGAGCTCTGCATGCATTGATTATCTTTGCTTTGCTAATGAGCCTAGAGCTTGGAAGGGTAATTTCAGATAGAAAATGAGGGTATAGGCTTTGCAACAGGAAGAGGCAAGAGGGCTTTCTGTTAGCTATGGAAGGAGCACATGTGAGAAAGAGGAAAGAAGGTTGAAAACACTTCAGAAGGGCTGGATTTATAAGGGTGTGTGTATGTGTGTGTGTGTGTGTGTGTGTGTGTGTGTGTGTAAAAGATGGTGTGAGAGAATATTTTTGTTTCACTTAAGTATGCTAATTATGAAGATGACTATTAGAGTTGAAGAGAACAGGGAGCCCTGTTCATAGTTCAGAAAGAACCATGGCATAAGGGAACATCTTACATGGAGAACATGGGGAAACACTTCCATCTAGAATAATAACAGCAGTTAATACTTAATGAGCACTTACTATGGGCCAGGTACTTTACATGCATTATCTCGTTTAACCCCCACAATAACTTAAAACTTAGGAAGTATTATTATCCCAATTTTACAAATAAGGAAACCAAGGCATATAATTTAAAAAGCACTCCCCTACCCACTTACACTCAGAATCTAAAAGCTGAAATCTAAAACAGGAGCTCGTTCTCTTTCTTTATAAGTCCAAAATAGAGCTGTATATATGAAAACATACAATAATAAGAATTGGGTTTATGGAAATTCCTAACCTAGAATTGAATACAGAGACTCAATCCATACAGAACTGAGGATTCAGTTCAACTCCTAATTTAGAGCCACATATTATGAAACTTCTTAAGCCATTACATCCTCCAGCTTACTTCCATCTCTTTCTAGCTCTCAGCTTAAAACCTAGACATGATACTTTAGCAAGAATGGCAGAATCCAAAGTCAAGGCCTACCTCAGCTCAGAACTTGGTGGTTTCTTTAGAATCATGAACACACCAACTTCTCACTCCTTACATCAATCCAGGCTGAAACCTTTTCCTTATCAGCACACCCCAGGGTACTGACCTGCCATCTCATTTGTTCCATCTTTACATTTTTCAGCAACTGCTTTATCTACTTCCTTAGATTCTTGACATTCTTTCTCTCCTCCTATTCTTTGGTGACTATATATCCTGGTTTCCTCTGGTCAGTCCTGACTTATACCTATTGTCCTGGAGTGATTGACGGTGATCTCTTTTATTATCAAAAGTATCCTGGGTTGGTTGATAAATTATATGGTCAATCTACTTCTTCTAGACTTTGTTTTTTTTTCTCATGTCCTCCCACCTAGTTCCCTTATACACTCTTCTCCAACCTCTTTGAGGCCTCGACAGAATCTTTCAAATACTTTCTTCATGTTGCCACCCTTCTCCATGGAGATGACCCTGGTGTGATCTTCCTCATTCACCCAGATCAAGAAGCTCTTCTCATTGTTGTGCCTAAGGGCAGGAAAGAGGGAAGAACAGGGATCAAGAGGCAGGGCAAGAATTTGGGGTGATAGAGGGGAGAAAGGCATTTATAGGGACATCAGGACAAAAGAGGTAAGTAAGCATTATACCAGATCCCACGAGCATCTGGCCAGTCTCGGGCCATTCCTGCTGCAGTCAGCAATGGGGACACAGGCTTATCAAATAGGAAGTGGTCCTGAGGACAGTACAGAGACTTGGATTAAGAATTCTCACAGTAGCCTTTAGGCCTCTTAGAGACCATCTAAACTGATCCAGCCTCCCCTCTCACTCTTCTTTCCATCTGCTCCCTCCACCCAGATCCCTCTCAAGGCCCCTCACATCAATAAGCTGCTGCTGCTCAGCCTCTGTCATCTCACTGAGACGATAGTAACGACCAGCCAGGTCACCCTTCAGGCCACTCAGTGCATCTACCACAACACGTTCCACTTCTCGTCGTTCTGCCCGAGTGCAGGCTGGAGGCAAACTAAGTCCCCGGATACTTCGGCCAGTTCTGACTCTTGAGGACAATACATACCTCTCATCAAAGTAGCCCGAACGGATCTGAAGAATAAGAGAAATTAATATAAGTAACAGAAATGCAGTAGGTGGGAACAGAGGACCTTGGGGAAGGAGAGACCTTAAGTACGCATTGAAAGGAGAAGCCCACTGGGCGAACACTCCAATTGAAAGGGGCATTATGACCCCTGCCCCAAACTGCCCACCTTGCAGTATCATCATTCTCCTTCACCCTCTCCTTTCCATATCTGCTGCTCCTTAAGACACAATTCTTTCCCCACACCAAGAGTAAAAGTTCAGCAGTGTAACAACCATGAGCCAGGAAATAATTAAGAATTGGAGAAACAGAACGTTGTACATAAGGCAATACAGATCAGAAGTGGAATAGCTGACCCACCTTGCTGGCATCCAGGTCAGTGGTGTGTTTCATGGTCCGGGGGTCATATCCATTGTGTCGCTCTTCGATCACAGGGTCAAAGAGCTCAGCAAATACCTGAAGTGGAATTAAGAGAAAGAGGGTGGTTAAGAAGAGGAAATCTATTCCCGGGCTTTAAATGTGAATTTATTTCACTGGGCCAGAAGACATGAGTATGGATGGTATACTCTTGAGGGTAAGTGAGGGATATTTAGGGGGAAGGAGCTGAGATTACTGGGAATGAGTTGAGTCACCAGGGGAACTCTGGGGGCCCCCTACCTCATAGGTCTCCTCATCTCCAGCTACCATGCCCACAGTCTTGATGAAGGGGTGGCCAGGGTTGTCCACGCCAGTCTGGATACATTGATCTAGCGTCCAACCAGTGGGTGTGGTCTTGTCGCAGAGCCGGGCATAGACTGCTGGGGTCAGGTGACTGGCCATGCAGTTGTTGTGCTTTCGGAGGTCTGGGTACTCAGCGCTAGGGAGGGGGTACCCAGTAACCATGGAGGGAGGGCACAGGGGGCCTAGACCCAGTACAGTCACGTGGGAGCGGTCCAGTTAGCTGTATCTAGCTATGCTCCTTGGGAGGAGGGGAGATTACAAAGAGGCTAAACCTTGGTAATCTCATTAGGGACTTTCAGGGTCTATTCTTTCCCAACAGTTCTAGCTTCCTCTGGCTGGCCAGCCCAATTCACCCGGATCTGCTCAATTCTTTCCTCCCATGAGCATAACATTAGGGATGGGGGAAGGGAGAGACCAAGGAGGGGAATTCAGGAAATGGGGGGCGGGGGGAACAGCAGGAAAAACAGATGGAGAAGATCAAAAAGGATAGTTCCTGGTCTCTTAGGGATTTGGACAGAGTGGGTGCAGCTTGAACTCACAGAGCCAGAGCTGGTCTTGCGAGAGGGGACTGCAGGTTACAGGTCCCCAAGAATGCTTTTCGCCTTATGGTTTTGGCTTCCACCCCCACCCCACTGAGATCTCCAGACTATACAGCGCCCCACTCCAGAGACTTCATGATTATAGCCCTTCTCTGTTGCCCGGGTCCTCATCTCTATCCCCATCTTCGTTCCCATCACCACTACCCCCCGCTCCCGACGGTGGTTAAGGGCTCAGCCACGGATACCTCGGGGGATACAGCCTCCGTCGTTCACTGGCGGCTCGTACAGGTTCCGGGCGGAGCAGAAACCCAGCAGCTAGAGACCCAGCTCCAGCCAAAGCCATGAGCCTGAGCTTCGGGTGGGCGGACAGCAGACGAGAGAAGGGACCAGCCATGGCTAGAGGATCCTGCTACAAAATCCCAGAGCAGATGGCTCAGAGCAGGCACCGGGATGGACGATGCAACCAAGCTGGACTGAAGGTCGGAACCGGGTGCGAGGCTGGAACCGGAATGGGGGCCGGAGTGAAGGCTGAAGTGGAGCCGGTACCAACCAGACTGCAGGAGAAGCGCAATGAGCTAGCGGGCGGGAGGCCGGAGCCGCAGTCTCCAGGGGTGGGGCTCACTTTAACTCCTCCTTCCTGCCTGCCTGCCATCACTCTAGGTGTGCGGGGGCAGAGGTGGGTGGCACCCGCCAGGTAGTTTAGGGGGACCAGAGATTCGCACCCCTGGAATAAGGCCTCCCAGATTTCAGCACCAAGTAGGGGACAGCACCCGAGGGGTCTGGCGAAACCCGAACACCCTTCCCCCAAGCCTCGCAGTTTAATTGGAAACCCGATTCGTCACTCTGTGGGTGTGAAAGGGTGACATTGCCCAACCTCTTCTCAGTTTTCAGTCTGCCCCAGCAACCTCTCCGTCTTCCCAGGGGAAGAGGCCTCAGGGAAAAAGCCGGATAAACAAATACCAAGGAAGACACAGAGAAATCACGGGTTAGAGGCAGACACTGGGGAAGACACCTGCTGGCTCAAGGTCACCTTTTCCTTAGAACCAGGAACAGGACCAAAGCGCCTCCCTTTACACCTGTGCTCCCCTTACAAGGTTGAGAGGATTAGGGAAACACTGATTCTTACCCCATCTATGCTGTGTTTCCCTACTTCGTCCCCGCTCCCTAGTCTGAAGCCCTGCTATGTCCTGCCTACACTTCTCAGGATTCCCCACTTCCCCCCCCTCCTCCATCCTCCTTCCCACCCCCTGCTTCACCTTAGATCACCGTAGTCTTTTCCAGGCTTGGACCAGTTTGCTGCTCACAGGACTCCCTCTGAGTTGCTTCTGAAAGCTTGCCTACCTGCTGGTTGCACTGGGTGTGGGGCTGGAATTGGGCAGGGAGTGGTTAGTTTCTTCTTCCTCCTTCCCCCTTTCTCCCCTCTCTATAGCTCCCAGTTCCTGGAGTGGAGTAGAGTGTAAAGTGAGTTGAAGGGTGTGGTGAGATGATTGGGTGTAGGAATGGAACAGGCAGGCACAGGTCTCCATAAACCACATGTATTTCCTATCTTGGCTCCTTAATACTGTTTAATCCAGAATGTAAAGGGGAGTGGTGTCCAAGGGTGTACCAGGGAATCATCACCTTTCTCCTACTCCCCTCTCCTCCTCTTTTTTTTTTTTTTTTTTTTTTTCACATTTAAAGGGACTTTGTTTTCACAGCTCTGAATATGACTTTGGTATGACTTGACTTTTGTCTTGGCAGAAAAGAGAGTGAATGTTAGAGAGATGTAGGATTTCAGTATGGAGGGTCAGTTAAAGGTAGGGTAGGCATGGTAAGCATTAGTCCCTTCCCTCAGCTGCCTTGGTGTACCCACAAGACAGTGAGATAAATAGAAATCCTAAAGGAGAGAATTCAAGAAATTCCCTTCACATTGTCCTCTGGACCCAATAATGAGACTCCACCTCACCCCTATACTCTCGTTCCCTTCTTTCCTCTCAGACTTCCCTTGTTCTCCTTTTCCTGCATTCCTCCTTTGTGGGCATCCTAAGAAGCCACCCACCTCTCTTCTGGGTCTATCACTTAACTCTTTCCTGTCTTGGTAAGGGAGAAATTATCAGAGAATAGATAGATTTCTGAAGTTGGAGTGAGGTCACTCTTGGAGAGATGGAAAATGTTACCTGTGTTGTGGGGGCTCATTAGGTTAAGGTGTAGCTATGATTAAGCAAATATAATTACTTAGAATGGAATGTATTTACTCTGACAAAGGAGGGAGATAATCTTCCTGAGCAGTAGGGTTATTTGATTGAGGGGATGGTTACTAAGATGAAAGGGGTTGGAAGCAAGAAGAGAGAATTACAGAAGGCAAAGTAAGACTTGCTTAGAGAAAGAGAGAGCTCACTTAAGTTTGGAAAGTAGCTGCCTAAATTTGAATAAAATGTTTTTGTGTACTTTTCTTATTCCCCATGAACCTGATAGGTATGTAATGTATTAATACTCATTTAAAATATCCGACAGCATATGATATCATTATATATTAATTACTGTATTTGTGGTATTTGATTTATTTAATAATTATCATCAACAATATTTAATATTAATAAAGCTCTTTACAATTATAAGGAACTCTTATATGTCTTACTTCACTGAATTGAATTGGATTGTTCCAATGGATGACTAGAGACTGAGTCTACATTTTCAGGGGAATGCGAAGACAAGTTAATTACTTAGAAGACGCTTTAATAACTTGTTCCAAGGGTTGGAGTGGAGGGAAAGATATGAGCCTGAATATGAACTAAGGAGGTATCTACTTGTAGGGTCAGTCCTTAGAATCATCTCCCCTCATCTGGGGTCAGTATAATGAGGCACTTGATTGAAAAAAAAATGGTAAGTGCCCTAAGGGTGCAGAGAAGAAGCAGGGAAATTGGAGTTGTCTTGATCAAGGAAATCTAAGTGAAGCTGCAAAGATAATAACAGTACAAACACAGACACAATGCTTTCTCATAATCAGTACACTGTGAATTAAGTTTTTAATCCCATTCTTACAGATAAGAATACTGAGGCTGAGAGAAGTTCCGTGATTTTTTCCCCCAAGGCTGCACAGCTATTAAAGGCAAGGCCAGGAGTTAAATGTCCAGAGGGTGGAGAGCAAGCAGGGTGTGGAAATGGGAATCAACTTGTTCCGTCTTCCAGCGATTTTCTTGACTCTTCTATAAATTAGTCTCTGTTTCTCTCTTTGTCTCTGTTTTTGTCTCCACTCTCCCCTTCACTCCTCTACGTCTGTAAATATTTTCAACTTACATTTACTGGACCTCTACGCATACCATACTCGCTTTATTTTACAAACCGGACCAAAGACCAGGTTTTGCCCTCGAGAAGGTGCCGTGTTTCTGCAACTCGGCGTGCCCCGCCCTCCTCGTCTCACGGGGAAGTGTCCAGACGGAACATCTGGGCGGCAGCGACGCAGGCAGAAATCCGAGGCGGGGGAGCGTCAGGGTGCGCTTCCACGCCGGCGCCACTAGAGGCCCCCCTTCTCCGCGCAGAAGCGCCGGCCAACGCAGCCTGACTCCGCGGCCGGTGCGCGCCCTCCGCTGATTGGCTGGTGCCGCGGAGAAGCCGCGCTCCCATTGGGCCGCTGTCAGGGGTCGCTGCCGGCAGGTTCGGCTGCGCGAGCGCGGGGAGGCGGGTGAGTGCGGGCCGGGGGCGTGGGGGAGTGGCTGGGGGCCGGGGGCGGTCTCCGGGGGGGGGGCCGGGGGCCGGGGGCTCGGCCGGCGCCGAGGGCCGCGCTGGGTGCTGGCCGGGGGCCGCCGCGGAGAGAGACCCCAGAGGACAGGCCTCAATGTCAGCGCAGGGCGAGGGAGCGGGGAAGGCGGGGGCGGGCAAAGGCTAGAGCAGTCGGGACGCGAGGGCGGTCTGCGCGCCCCGGAGCCGCGCGAGGCGGGCACGGACAGGGGGCTCGGGCGGGCGCGCGAGGGTCCGCGGGAGGCGGCGTGGGAGAAGGGCAGGGTGGGGAGGTCGGTGGGCGGGCGGGGTCGGAGTGGGGCGGACTGGGGGGTCAGCTCGGGGCAGGGGCTGTTTGCAGAGAGAGAGGGGGAGAGGGAGGGAGGGAGCAGAAGGTGCGAGTGGGGACGGGGCGAGTGGGGACCGCACGGATCTCGGACGGCCCTCGTGGGCGGTCGCGGAGGGGTCCGTGTCACGGCGTCCACCGAGTGTGGCGACCCCTCGGAGGGTTGGGAGGACGGCGGAAGGCTGGGGAGCCCAGCGAGTGAGTGCAGGGGTAGTCGGGTTATTGATCGCATCAGTGGATCGGTGATGTGGGGAAGAGGGGGGCAGCAGTGTGGCGGGTGGCTAGGGGAGTCAGTGAGGAGTCGCTTTAGCAAGTTGGGGGGCGGGGGGGAGGAGGCAGTGTGAGTGAGGGCGTTGACGATGAGAACAAGGGCATCAGCACAGTTCATCGGCGTCAGAACAAGGATCAACCTTGGCATCAGGAAGGAACTAAGGGCGCCACGGTTGAAGGTGGAAAGGAGATAGTGTTGGTGGCTCGAGGGGTTTTACTGAGTTGGAAGTATTTCCGCCTGGACTCAGTACTGATGTTTCCCCTTCGCCCCTGACGGAGCCCTCCATCAAGTACATAGTGATTAAGGAAATTCGAGGACTACTGCAAGCAGCCCGAAATTCTAAGAGATAAAGAAGTTACATAATTGACCCTCTCTACTACCCCTTCTCCTGATCTGACTTAACGGAGATATTCCTGAGAAGACTGCCCACCTGTCCCTCTCTGGCTCCTTACTTATTTATCTCCTTCCCCTATCCTTTCCTCCCCCCTCCCTCCCTTTTTTCCTTCCACAGGGATTCAGGCCAGAGTAAGACTGCCCTTTAGCCTAGTGTAGAGTCCGAAGTTTTCTTTTGCAACAAAGTATTGGGTGAGAGGGAATGGGAGAAGAGCACAGACAACGGGAATGGCTCTTGGAACACCACATTAAAACCCCAGCTCCTCCCAGAGGTACATCTAAATAAATCCTGGCTTATTTCATAGCTATTTCTGTCAGGCTTCTATTTTTGCTTTGTTAACTATGAATTTAGACCTTTCCTCTCTCTTGTGAACAGACTCTCCTGCCCCATTGTATTACCACCCCTTTACACAATTATAATAGAACTTCCAGAACAAGACTCTACATTCAGTAGAAAACCAAGAAGGACTTGGTGGAAGAAAGGATGAAAGGTTTAGGAATCCTAGACATGAGAGAAAGCTCCTGCTTCAGAGGAAGGATAAAGAGTACAACAAAATTCTGCTTGCTTAAACTATACAGGGACCTTGGGAATGCCACCAGTCATGGAAATTGGGTCAGGAAACTAAAAAGTAGTTCAAAGAAAAAGCCTGTTAAGCAGGAGAGGGGTCGTGTATGTACAAGGCCTCTAATGCACAACTGGAAATGTTAAGTCTAAGAGTGTTGTGTCCCCATGAAGCCTGAGCAGGGAAGACAAGCAGATGGCAAGACTGGAGAGGTTGAGGTCTGTAAAAAGGTTAATTGTAACTTTCTAATCAAAGCTGCAAATTCCACTTGTAATGGAAAGATTTAAAATAAAATACAGAAAGTAATTATTGAAGGCTGTTTTAAAACTATAAGACTAATCCATTTACTTAAGGAGTTTGTGGCTTAAAGTCGGTCAGTACTTCTGAGAACTTTTGGAGAATGTGGAAAATTACTGATGTGTGACTCCGTTTTATTTTTGGAAAAAAAAACAGCATACCTGTATTCCCACAATTCTGTATTATCAAATGTTAACCTTTTGTATGTTTATGATTTTTAAAAATTGAAATAAATTTTATAGATAAGGTTGTGAAATTCCATTCAAATCTCATTTCCATTCTCCCCTCTCCTTAGAGGTAAGCACTATCATGAATTTGATGTCTTTCTTTCCAGTCTATGTTTTTATACTTCTACTAATTATGTATTCAGTCAGTCATAAACATGTAATATTTTTTATTTGTACAAATGGAACTGTACTACATGTATTTCTACAGTTTGCATTTGGAAGATGTCTATGTTTGATTCATTTTTTATTTTTTTAAAATTAATTTTATTTTTAGTATGTGACATTGGTTAACGAAATCCAGTAAGTTTCAGATGTACAATTCAACAGTGTGTGTGTGTGTGTGTGTGTGTGTGTGTGTGTGTGTGTGTGTGTGTGTATTACGTTGTATGTTCACTGCCCATAGTTAGATTTCTTTCTGTCACCACATGTTTGACCCCTTTTATCCCACCTACTTCCCCCTCCCCTCTGGTAACCGCTAGTCTATTTGATTCATTTTTTAAATACTATCATTTGTATAAACTACATTGCATTTACCTATTCTCCTACTTGTGACATCTGAGTTGTTTTCAGTTTTTCCCATTACCAACAGTGAGGTTGTGGACATCCTTGCACACGTCTTCTTATGGGGGAGAGTTTCTCCATGACAGGATTTCTCAACCTCGGCGTGACTAACATTTTGGACTGGATGATTCTTTGTTGTGGAGGAATATTCTATGCATTTTAGAATGTTTAGCAGCATTCCTGGCATCTACTCGCCATTTGCCAATAGCGCCTCCCCAAATGTGACAGCCAAAAATGTCTTCTACCAAATGTCCCCTGCGCAGCATATTCACAGTGGGTTAAACACCACTACTCTAGGTGCATGTATACAGAAGTGGAACTGCCAGGTTATTCTGACACAAGTTTTAAGTCTTAAAATATTCTCACTGATTATGGCTCTAGGCTATATTTTTTTTTCCACTGTAGCTTCTGGTGTGAGGGACCTTGGCCTAGACCAGCCTTGGGTCTGTAGCAGTAGAAGACAGTAGAAAGAAAATTAAAATTTCATTTTGGGGATGGGTTGGAAGCTATTGTGTGGATGCTGGCCTGTATCCTCAACCTACAACCAAGAGCAGACCTATTTCCTTGAACAGATTTTCTGGACTTGGGCATCTGTCTTTTAAGGTGGAGCAGGTGAAGGAGAGACAGGGGGCATAAGGAATTTTAATGTTTTGTTAAAGCTTAGAACAGAAGGTATCCTTAATAAGTGTTTTTTTAGTTAATCCATGGTAGGAATGAAGATGAGGGTTAGGGGCAAAGGCAGCTGAACTCTCATTCTTCTGCCTTTGAATTAAATCACTGAGTTAATTCATGTAAAGTTTGAAATGTCACTTTAACCTTTTCTTGTAGGAATCGACTGTAGCCTTCCATGAGGAACTTCCTTTTCCATTTGTTACTGGAGTTAACAGTGTTTCCTGCTGGCAGAATCAGGGACATGCCAGCACTGTAAGGGTTAATCTGCTGATCCTCTTACCAATCTCAGGGTTGGGGGGCGGGGTGAGCAGGGAGGAAAAGAGATGCCTTGCTTTTCTCTTATACATCTTTAGTCATTTCAAGTCATAGCCCATATACCTCTTGTCCTGTTGATCCTTCTCACCATAGTTTTGTTTCCTGCTTCCCCTAGTTCCCTTATAGTTCCCTCATATTTTCTCATTCCCCATCCCCCATTCCCACCCACTGCCATGGGGCTTGGATTTTGAGCTAATGAGATACCCTCCACTGCAGAGCGGGATGAGTGGGTGCTCCGGCGGGGATGTGGTCACTGCCGGCCAGTGAGGGCGAGAGCGCCACAGCCCACTTCTTCCTTGGAGCTGGAGATGAGGGACTGGGCATCCGTGGAATAGGCATGAGGACAGCAGAGAGTGACAGCGAGCTCCTTGAGGATGAGGAGGATGAAGTGGTAAGACTAGAGAACATGATGTAACTTTGTGTTGGGACCCCTGTCACAGAGAGTTGGGATTACATTGCGTGGATACACTTCTTTTCAACTGCAAGGCTCTCATAAACAGGCCCTGTCCTGATTAAGGGGAAGGTCAGTGGAAATTAGTTGGATTGCCTCCCTTTGAAGCCCCTACCCTTTTGTCTCATGGTTAGTGGTTCTTTGGCTCTACTGCTTGAGCACACATTCCCACTGTGGAAAGGCTCCTGTTCTGTAGGCAGTAGGAACTCCTACAGGCACCACAGTCTAGTTAGAAGACAGCCTTTTCATCATAGGTCCAAAGTCCTGGCAAGAAACTCTGTGCCCTAAGATGAGACAGTGTTCCCTGACAAGGATGGTCTAGGCAGGAAGTTCCTCAGTTCCTGACAGCACTTCCTCTCAATAGCCTCCTGAACCTCAGATCATTGTTGGCATCTGCGCCATGACCAAGAAATCCAAGTCCAAGCCAATGACCCAAATCCTAGAGCGACTCTGCAGATTCGACTACCTGACTGTTATTATCCTGGGAGAAGATGTGATCCTCAATGAACCTGTGGAAAACTGGCCATCCTGCCACTGCCTCATTTCTTTCCACTCCAAAGGTTAGGGTCTGTGAGGGGAAAATGGGAAGGAGTGGTGTAGGGAATGCTGGACTGGGAAATAAGGGTCTTACTGTCAAAGAGTAAAGAGGCCTTCGGCTCTTCCTGACACACTAGAGAGCAGTGCAAAGGGGATTGCTTTCCCTACATGTTGGGGGTTTTGCTGTGGGTAGTGTAAAGTCCATATTTGAACCTTAGGACAGCTCTAAGGGTCTCTGGAAGGACCTTAAAAACAATTTCTTTTAAAATTTTTCCTGATGGACATTCTAAACTTGAGAAGTTAGGCAGAAGGATAAGGAATAGGATGAATGAATAGAGGAGCTCAGTGGCAACTAATAGCTTTAATATGTCTCTCTGTTTCTCTTGCTGTTTTCTCATACTGTCTCTTTCACTTCCTTTCTTGGTCTCCCTATTTCTTTTCTCCATCCCAGGCTTTCCTCTGGACAAAGCTGTTGCTTACTCCAAGCTTCGAAACCCCTTTCTTATCAATGACCTGGCAATGCAGTATTACATCCAGGATAGGTATAACTTTCTGCTGGTGGGTTGGGTGGCCCTGAGATTATGCCTGTTTAGAGAACCAACTCTGGGAGGGCAAGAATCAAACAGACATGCTTAATTTCTGTATCATACCCTTTTTAGTTCTACACCCTGGTATCTCCCAATTCCTGAGCAAATAAAATCCTTAGCCTCTCATAGTCACCATCCCTCACCTCTCCCAGCTAATTTATTTTGGGGGGGTGATAGGAGGGAGGTGTACCGGATCCTGCAGGAGGAAGGTATTGATCTGCCTCGATATGCTGTGCTCAACCGTGACCCTGCCCGGCCTGAGGGTGAGTACCTGGCCTTGTCCAGTCCTACCCTTGCCTTGCTTTCTCTGACTTAGCCAAATTCTCCATCCTCTAGACAGCTCCTATGTATCACCTATCTAAGTGAGCCTGTGGTTATTAGATTATGAGTAGAGTTAGAGCCATGGGTCTTTGGGCACAGCCTTGGAAATCTTATATAGATATTATAATATCTGTATACCATGTGGATATTACCATATTTATTCCCAAGATTTGTTCATAAAAATTTGAAGGTTATGGAGATTAAAACTTGGAGAAATGGGAGTTGGAAGTATTCTATGACCCTAAGCCCTAGGCATGACCCCACACCTGCCTTTCAGAGTGCAACCTGATAGAAGGTGAAGATCAGGTAGAGGTAAATGGAGCTGTCTTTCCCAAGCCTTTTGTGGAGAAGCCAGTGAGTGCAGAGGACCACAATGTTTACATCTACTACCCCAGCTCAGCTGGAGGAGGAAGCCAACGTCTCTTCCGTAAGGTATGGGTGACATTTGAGCATTTGGGGAGTCAGAGAGGTAGAAGGACAAGAATGAAGATATGGGGAGGGAAGCTGGAGGATTTGGAGACAAAATAGAAGCAATGTTCTTTTTCTCTTCCTTTTCCTTCTGAAGATTGGCAGCCGGAGCAGCGTTTACTCTCCTGAGAGCAGCGTCCGAAAGACGGGGTCATACATCTATGAGGAGTTTATGCCAACAGATGGCACAGATGTCAAGGTTATGGTGGATACAGGGATTTAAGAGGTTCAAAATGTCTGGGTGGGATTGGGTTCTTGGGGAACAAATGGAAATGTATAGAGGGGTCATAGAAAATAAAGTGTGAATATGAGTAGCTTTCATATTGGTGTGGAAATAAATGTAGTAGGTATTTCCATTGTCTTTATCAGAGCAAGGGCAAGGGTGACATGGAAGAGCATATAATTTTGGTAAGTTATTTCTTAATAAAGACTAGATAGTAGTGCTTGAGTCTCAAGGAGATACCTTCATAATTATATTTCAGTAGGGCTCAGAAAGAAAAATGTCATTCTCCTTGTTCTTAATACTCAGGGAGGTTTTTGTTTTTGTTTTTGTTTTACTCCAAAACTTAGTCTACAGACCTAGGGCTCATGTTGTCTCCTTAAATGCAGGGTGAGTTGTGGGCATACTCAGTGATGCTATGTACCTGCAGGTGTACACAGTGGGGCCAGATTATGCTCATGCTGAAGCCAGAAAATCTCCAGCTTTGGATGGGAAGGTTGAACGAGACAGCGAAGGGAAAGAGATTCGATATCCTGTCATGCTGACCGCTATGGAAAAGCTCGTGGCCAGGAAAGTCTGTGTAGCTTTTAAGGTAGATGAACTCCCCTGGATAAGGGTGCCGGGAATGAGGGAGAGAGACAGGAGGAGGGGTCTGGGAAGAAAGAATGACTCTCTTGTTCTCATCTCACCTCTGTCCCCTGCAGCAAACAGTTTGCGGTTTTGACCTTCTTCGTGCCAATGGTCACTCTTTTGTGTGTGATGTCAATGGCTTCAGTTTTGTCAAGAATTCGATGAAATACTACGATGACTGTGCTAAGATTCTGGGGTAAGGGACACAGTGGTATGTGCTGGGGAGAATGGGCTTAGAGAAGAGAGCTGGAAAGCTTTTGCTCTAATTTAAATATTGTGAAAATGATTTTAAAGTGAAAAAGGAAAATAGAGAAAGGGCTCCTTAGCCCTCTTGCCTTCCCAACACTGCACTCCCCAGAGGTAATTACTGTTAACAGTCTTAGATGTAACAGTATGTATTTTCCTGTCATGTATAAACAAACTATATTTATTGTACTAAATGTGATTGGACCATAATAATGTTTTACAAGCATTCAAGAATGTGTAAAAAACGATGAACATGGTGAGCATCCATGTATTCACCATTGAGCTTTAAAAAAAAATATTAAGAATAGAGTTGAAGCCCCTTCATAATTCTTGCTAATTACATCCCCTTCTCTCCCACCCATAAGTTACCACAATTCTTAATTGAGAGTTTTTCCTTCCCATATATTTATTAATATTTTTACTGCAAATCTAGGCATGTCTTTTTTGCATGTTTTCAGACTGTATTTTAATGTATTCTTTTACAACATGCTAGGTTTAGTGAGCTTCATTGATATATTCATTTCCACACAGCTTCTTAATGTTTCTCCTTCTAGGAACACCATAATGCGGGAACTTGCCCCACAGTTCCAGATCCCATGGTCCATCCCTACAGAGGCTGAGGACATTCCTATTGTCCCTACCACATCTGGCACTATGTGAGTAAAAGTAAAAAATCTGAAGTAACCTACTTAAGGGACCTAAGTCAGACAATTGGCTACTTCCTGACCCTGTGTGTTCTGACGAATGGAGCTGAGGCTCCTAGGCAGTTTCCTGACCCTACCTGTAATCCTAATTTCCAATGGTTTTTCCTCTTTTCTTTAACATGTCAAGGAGGATGACATGATGGGAGGTGGTGTGGGAAGGAACTGGAGAGAGGCTCTAAAAGTATTTCCTATCTTAGGATGGAACTTCGTTGTGTCATTGCCATTATCCGTCATGGGGATCGTACCCCCAAGCAGAAGATGAAGATGGAAGTTACACACCCAAGGTAGGAAGAGTGTTCTAATTTAGACAAATATATTTTTGTGAGGGAGATGGGGAGGGGGCAGGTCCCCTTGGCTTTGACCATCTCACCTCATACTGAAGCTTTTCTTTATTTCTTCAGGTTTTTTAGTCTATTTGAAAAACATGGTGGCTATAAGACGGGGAAATTAAAACTAAAGCGGCCTGAGCAGCTTCAGGTAAGATGGCGAATCTGGCTGGGGGGAATAATGCTTTGGGAAAGATAGAGGTTATGGGATTGGGGCCCTTGAGAGACCAAGATGAAAGGGTAACACTGGCCAGGACTTGACCTCTTGTGTGGTTACCCTGTTATGTCCCCCAGGAGGTGCTGGACATCACAAGGCTGCTGTTGGCTGAGCTGGAGAAAGAACCAGGTGGTGAGATCGAGGAGAAGACTGGGAAACTAGAGCAGCTGAAGTCTGTGCTGGAGATGTGAGAAAGGGGAGAGGAAAAAAGAGCCAATAACAGTGAGAGTTGGAGACTAGAATAGAAAGTAAACTGTGGGTTTATCCTGCAGGTATGGTCACTTCTCAGGCATCAACCGGAAGGTGCAGTTGACTTACTACCCTCATGGAGTAAAAGCTTCTAATGAGGGACAAGGTGAGATATAATATTTTCTTCCCATTACCATTCAGATCTCTTGTTCTTGAACCCTTAGATGACCCTCTATCCCAGATTACCATTCTGGGCTCCTCAAAAGATCTAACATTTAGATGTCCCCAGTATTTTCTAGACTTATTTATTGCCCTTTATTCCTACAGATCCTCAGCCAAAGGCTCTGGGTCCATCTCTTTTGCTGGTACTGAAGTGGGGTGGAGAACTGACTCCTGCTGGCCGCGTTCAGGCTGAGGAGCTGGGGCGAGCTTTTCGCTGCATGTACCCTGGAGGACAAGGTGAGTGTTTTGGGTTGTAAATACCTAGCATGGTTGGGATAGGATGATTAGAAGATGAGTTGGGGAAATGAAGGGACTGAGGCAATGGGGAAATTAAAGGGGAGAATTAGCATTCTTTCTTCTGTTTGGGTCTGTATAGCATGCATTGCTGGTCCTGTCTTTGCCCCCAGGTGACTATGCTGGCTTCCCAGGATGTGGGCTGCTTCGTCTCCATAGCACTTTCCGTCATGACCTCAAGATCTATGCCTCTGATGAGGGCCGTGTCCAGATGACGGCTGCTGCCTTTGCCAAGGTGCGCATTAGAGTTCTCCCACAGTCTCAGCTTCCTTTAGGTAGAGAAGCAGAGAGTTTGGAAAATTAGCCAAGAAATTCTAGAGTGTTTGTGCGTTGACTCAGATAAATTTCTTCTTATGTTTGCTCCCATTCTGTACTACTAAGAATGAGCTGAGAATAATTAGTGAGGGTAGTCCCTTTGACCAAGACCCCAGTTCACCAAGCCAGATCTTATTTGGTCTCTGAGACCATCTAGGCCTGGGGGGTACTACACTAGACTGGAAGGAAAACTAATAGACTTTGTGCTTCCCTTCCAGGGCCTTCTGGCTCTAGAAGGAGAGCTGACACCCATTTTGGTACAAATGGTGAAGAGCGCCAATATGAATGGTCTCCTGGACAGTGATGGGGATTCCCTGAGCAGCTGCCAGCACCGGGTGAAGGCTCGACTGCACCATATTTTGCAGCAGGATGCACCCTTTGGCCCTGAGGATTGTGATAAGGTGAGGCTCCCCCTATCTTTGTGCCCAGTATAACTCTTATCTCAAATCCCTAGAATTCTAAGTAATAGTGATCTATAATGGTATTTATTATGTGCCAGGTACTATTTTATGTGCTTTCCATACATTTATCTCATTTAATCCTTACCCTCTGAGATGAGTATGGGTCCACAATTTCTTAACCACAATTTGAAAAATCAAAAAGATTTTTATTGGCTTGGCACTAAGATTCATTTGGCAGCAAAACCTGACACGTTAAAACTGTTTCTAATTCCTATTTATCCCATTCAGTGTAAATAGTCATACATTTTGCTGCATGAATATAAATGTGTTTTGCTATGCCCTAGGCCCAGCTAGAGGCATTATATAACATAGAGTATATACACTGTATTAACTTCCTCACGGCTAAAAAATTCAGACTGGTCTTAAGGATTTTGAATGAAAGAATATTTCAGTTATCTATTGCTGCATAAAAAACTACCCCTAAACTCAGTAACTTAAAACACTCACCATTTTTTTTTTGGCTTATAATTCTAAGCTGAACTGGTCTTTCTTGGGGTCTCTCCTAAAACTGCCCAGATGTTTTCCAGATGTTTGAGCTGGAACCATCTAGATGCTCAACTGGGGTACTAGGATGGCTGGGCTCTCTCTTCACACTCTCATTGAAGTCTCAGGGCTTCTTCTCTACATGTTTTCTCCACGTAGTTTCTCTAGAATGGCAGCTTAGGACTCCATCAAAGCAGAAGCTTCCAAACTTTTTTAAACTATAGGCCCAGAATTAGCACAACATAGCTTTGTTATTTTTTTATTGGTTAAGCAGTCACAGGGCCAGCCTTGATTCAAGGGAAGGGGAAGGTGACAGTGAATTAATGACTGTTTAATCTACTATAAGAACTGTGGACCTGTACTACTTTCCCCCATTTTACAGATGATGAAACCTAAGTTCAAAAGAATTTAAGCAACCTTTCCAAGGTCATCCATCTAGTATGAACCCAAGGAGTCTAACCCAAGAACCAGGCTGTCAGCAACTGCAATACATTGCCTCATAGTTTTAATCACAGTTGATGCCGTTACCCAATGTCATTCTTTTCCTGTGTATCCAGGCCATTATTGACTGGGGATCATGTGCTAGACAATGATTTTTCACCATCCTGCCACTGATAGCTCATTTCTGATAGACTCTTTTAAAAAAAAATTACATTCTTTAAAATGTATTATCACTTTTAAGGGTATAGTTCAAGAGGCATTAAACATATTCACACTGTTGTGTAACCTTTTCTTATAGATTCTTAAATGAGCTAAATAGCTGAGCACATTGTCTAGAGAATGGGTTTTTCTGTGTCCTTCTCTGAACAGGACTTGATAAGGGCAGGGCCTTGCTCCCTTATTTTTTAATCCATTGCTCAGTTGCAAATCCAGAAAAGCTAAGGCACCTTTCCTTTCTTTCTTGCTTCCTTTTGCTAATAAGAATGGAACTTGTGAGGACCTAAGTAGAATGCATGCGTTCCACCCACAGTCCTCTTTCCCACTCCCCACTCTTCACTGACTGTTACTGTCTTAAAAGCTTGAGTTAGAACCTAGTTCTGAGGCAGCATCTCTACTCTAGGTTCAAACTACTATCTTTTTTAGAGGAATAAGATAATGTTATCTCTGTTAACCACTCGTGAAAACATTCTGTGAGGATTTGGGGGGATTTTGGTTTAATCTTTATTCCCCAATTTTCTTCATGTGTTTTTTAGAACCCTCAAGAAAAGAACCTAGGTCTGTTTTATTTCCTCTAGACTCCAAGACTTTTAAGATCAACCCATCTTAGATGGCAGTGTGCTAGAGCACTCCCCTCATCTGAACTACTGGTATGCCCAGTAGCCAAAGAGTGCTCACTGGAGTGAACCAACAAATATTTTATTTGCAGGCAGTCTCTATAATAAGCTCCTTGGAATCAGAAATTGGCACTGAGCCTATCTTGCTTTTTATCTCTCTATTCCCCACAGCTGGCTCCTACTGGAAGCACTTCCCTACTCAACTCCATGGCTGTCATCCAGAATCCTGTGAAGGTCTGTGATCAGGTATTTGCCCTGATTGAAAACCTCACTCACCAGATCCGGGAACGAATGCAGGACCCTAAGTCTGTAGGTGAGTATAAATACTATCTTCCCTTCAAGGTTTCAGATATGGGTAGGTTCCTCAGACACACCTGTGTCTTCTCCTAAATGTCTGAGACAAAGCATCCTCATCTCTCTGGTTCTACTTTAGATTTTTTAGGGTCTTTTGTTAGAGGTAAAATCTTGGCTTCTCTGACTGTCCATCCTCCTTCCAGACCTGCAACTCTACCACAGTGAAACACTAGAACTAATGTTACAGCGTTGGAGCAAGCTGGAGCGTGACTTTCGACAGAAGAGTGGGCGCTATGATATCAGTAAGATCCCTGACATCTATGACTGTGTCAAATATGATGTGCAGCACAATGCAAGTCTGGGACTTCAAGGAACAGCAGAGTTGCTACGTCTCTCTAAGGCATTGGCTGATGTGGTCATTCCCCAGGTGTGTCTCATATAGGGAATCTAGCCTGGGGCTAGGGGTATTGGGAAGGAAGAAGAGAAAAGGCAGAAAGGTAGGGTGGCATGGGAACCAGGGGAAGGAAACTTAGAGAAGGAATTAGCTGAGTTGCTACAATTCTCAGGGTCTACCCTGGCTCTGAATAAGGACAAGAGACTAACTGAGGAGAAACCTGGAGAGGAGAAAAGTGGTGGATATGAAAGAAGTCCTAGATAGACCTGAGGTGAAAACAAGCAGGATCTTGGGCCTAGGAATATGAGGCAAGAGCAAAACAAGATTCACTAAGGTATTTATTCCTGGCCTGTGGCCCCTAGGAGTACGGGATCAGTCGGGAGGAGAAACTGGAAATTGCCGTGGGCTTCTGTCTTCCACTGTTGCGGAAGATACTACTTGACCTGCAGAGAACCCACGAGGATGAGTCTGTCAACAAGCTGCATCCCCTGTGAGGGAGGGCTGGGAGGGGTGCTGGATGGAGGGAGGGGCATGTCAGGGAGCCCTTGGGGGAATCCAGAATGGGACAGCTTGGGGAACCAAGAATAGAAGGGATCCTGGGATGGAAAGGAGAGGAGAAGTTTTTGAGGTGGGAGGAAGGAGTTCGTGGCGGGGTGGGAAGAGGACTATCCGGCAGTGTGAGTGACTTAGCTATTATCTCAGGTACTCCCGAGGAGTGCTCTCCCCAGGCCGCCATGTTCGAACACGTCTCTATTTCACCAGTGAAAGCCACGTCCACTCCCTACTCAGTGTCTTCCGTTATGGGGGACTTCTTGATGTAAGGATCCTGCTTCTTTCTTCAGCCCATGAACATCTTTCTCAGCATTCTTTTACTCTCTTTGTTATGCTTCTTTTTTCACTGCAAGCTTTCTCTGTTCAACTTTGTCTCCCTGCCCATTCCTCAACTCCCTTGTCCCTGGGCATTGGCTTACCTCTGTTTATGTTTGGTAGGAGACCCAGGATGCACAATGGCAGCGAGCTTTGAATTATCTTAGTGCCATCTCAGAGCTCAACTACATGACCCAGATTGTTATCATGCTTTATGAGGACAACACACGGGTGAGGAGCTAACAGGGTGGGATGAGGAGAGGGCCCCTTCTTTCTCCTCTATCTCCTTTTAGGAAACAACTTTCTTATCCTTAGAATTTATAGAATCCAGCTAGGTGTGGCACCCAGGCACAGTCTGACACAGAGCATCTAGGAGGTTCCTCCTGGATCAGAAAAGGTATCTTGGGGTGCTTGCTGTTGAGCCCTAGAGATACCATAGAATGGAATTTAGGACAATGTTATACTGAGTTTTTTTTCCTTCAAACATTGTTATACATATGGCTCCACAAGGATATCTTCAAATGTGCTGCTATATGCACTGTAGCAAAGCTGAATTATTGTGGGAGATAGATGGGGAGGGTTGTAGAAGTAGAAGTTGGGAACTCATGTGGAACAGTGAATCTCAAACAGTAGAGGTGAGGGAATGAGGATTCTATAATACTAGCCTGTAGTTAAAGGGAAGCTATCATAGATCAGCCTTAGAGTGGGATGAGATACTGAAACCTCTGCCCTAGGAGTTTGTAGCCTCTTGAGTTCCTCTCTATTGTCCCTGCCTGGTCTCCCACCACCATATCCAGCTCCTCCAACTGCCCCTTCATCTGGTGATGCCCTCATAGGATCCCTTATCAGAGGAGCGATTCCATGTGGAGCTGCACTTTAGCCCTGGAGTGAAAGGTGTCGAGGAAGAAGGCAGTGCCCCAACTGGCTATGGATTCCGTCCAGCTTCTTCCGAGGTGGATCAGAGTGCTGGGATTTGGGACTGGACGATTTAGGAATCAAGTGGTGGGAAATTTGGGAAACAGTACAGGAAAGTAAAAGGGTTGGGAAGTTTGAGATTAGGAGGCTGGAGGCCATTAACACCTCTTCTATCTGTGCTGTTGTTGGATAGAATGAGGAGATGAAAACAGACCAAGGCAGCATGGAGAACCTGTGCCCAGGGAAGGCATCAGATGAGCCAGACCGGGCCCTACAGACTTCACCCCAGCCCTCTGAGGGTCCTGGCCTCCCAAAGAGATCACCCCTCATTCGTAACCGAAAAGCCGGCTCCATGGAGGTAATGGGAGGGGCTTGAGAGAAAGAAGCAATGAAAATGCTCTTAGGAAAATATCCATGAAGCCTCTGAATCCTCTTGTGAGATGGGAGGGGTTCTTGGGACCTTAAGCAGAGTCTTCCTACCCCTGATAGATATGTTTTACTTAATTCCTCTTTCACAGCTGTCTCAAAATAAAAGTCCTTTAAGCTGGTTGCTACTTCTGAGATTAAAGAGAGGCCATTGAGAGGTGCCTGAGAGAGAAAGATTTTTGAGAGATGAGATTGAGGAGGAGGCCTCTGGATGAATTTGAAAAGGCAGTTCTTTAAAAGGAAACATAGTAGAAACAGCATGAATTCTGGGCTAAAATCCCAATCTGGTACTTAGAAGCTGTGTGACCTTGAACAGGAAACTTCTCCAAGCCTCAATTTTTTTCATCTATAAAATGCAAGTAATATCCATCATATAGCTGCTTCGTAAACAGTAACTATGATATCAGTTCAATTGATGTTAAAGGCCAGGCCCTCTCCATCTCTGTGTTGCCTTATAAAAATTATACGTCAGACAGGAGTAAATATGTGGCACTTTAATTCATCTTAAAAGGGAATCAAGTCTAAAAAACTCTCTGATAACCTGGTTTATCGGCTTGGGCCTGTATTCTGCTTTTCTTGGAGGAATTTGTCTCTAGCCCTGGATCTAGTTCTCTAGCCTAGAGGATAGAACTGTTGTAAATCTCACATCATGCCCAGCTAACTGTCCTGAGATTTTTATTTTGGTCTTTTTTCCTGGAGAGAGTCTTTCTCTCTTTGGCCCAATGATACTCTTTTTGACCGCATAATTTATTCCAGTTTTAGGAACTCTGACTGTATGGTTCGGGTCCTCCTTTGACTGATCTGTTTACCTGGCTCTTTGCCAGCTTTGTCTTAAAGGCATCGGTCTTTCCATTTTAGAAATATCTCAGAAGAATCTGTAGCTATCTTACATAGGTTCAACCAGAGATTTGCAGTTAAGATTTTGGAGAAACCTGAGAAGACAAACTACAGTCTCTATTCTGAACACATTCTTTTCTTCCTGATGATTTTAAGGTGGATTTGAAGTTGTGAATACTCAATTTCTTTAGGTGGAGTATACATCATTTTCTCTCTGAAGCGTTAACTTAGTATACATAATACACTAGTAACTTTTAGACTTATGTGAATAGATCAGATGGATAGAGTGACATAATCTTCCATTAATAAACTGCTCCTCTACATCTTAATGTCTTCCCCATTCACATGGTCTGCTAGTCTCTCTGGCACTGTTGTACATGACCCCTTTTTCCTTCTGCTTTAAGCAATTAAGAGACATAGGAAAGGCAGAGCTATCTCAGACTTGATGAGACTGCCTTCTTTTTTTTTAAGCCTACAGGAAGCTTCTTGTTATAATCACATTCCTTCTTTTCAGTTACTAGTGCTGCTATGTCGTGGCTCATCAAGGATGATTGTTGTATAAGATATGTTCCTTATATTTGCAAGAAAATCTTCTCTGTTCTCCTTGGTCACACAGCCTTTTAATATTAATATTTGTTCTCCTCGTTCTACAAATACAGGCATTGGCAGTCTTATCCATATCCCTTCTTTTCCTCTTGTCATCTTATTTTTTGGACTGTTTTAGAATACAAAATCTGTGACCTTCATAGCAGCTGAGCCCTAGGCAATCATTCTCTCCATCCCTATAATTAGGCCTGCCCAATGGGCACTGGGGCTTTTGGGAGCCTGGGGGATTAAAGGAGCCATGACTGGCTTTCCACGCGGTCTGATTACAGGTCATGAATATGCAGTGCACGGGGAACCTGGACCTGATCCCCTTACGGGGACGGCGCCGCAGGAGGTCAGGAGACCTCCCTCGGCCTTCCCCAGCAATCGGCCTACAGCCCCGGGCTGTGTCCACCACTCACCTGGCGTCCTGCACACAGGTGTCCCTCCCTACCTTGTCTTCCTTTTCTGCCTCTGCTTTTGCCTTTTGAGACTTGGGACGCTGTGTTTGTATGTTGGGGGTTGTATGATTGAAACCTGTGGGCTTTTTATAAATCCACTTTATGTCTCCAGGAGTGGCCAGGAGGGCTTCTTTTTTCATATAAGAAACTGAGTATGGTTGCCCTAGCCACAGCTGTCCCATGGAAAGGAGAGGGTGGCTAGACTTTACTTCTTATTGTGGCTGAACTATTGTGATTGGTTCTCTAAGTCCTGAAGAGGGATAGATAAGATTAAAGAACCCTGCTCTGCTGTGAACTGAGAATGGTTGAATAATGATTTCTCATATTTAGGGTGGGAGGGTTGTGGAGACAGGCATCTTGGAAATAGAAGTGCTTTCTAGTATAGAAAGGATTCTCTGGACAGTTACCTCTGCAAAGTACACTTTTTATTCCCTTTTCTTCTTCCCCCATAAAAATCCTTTGGTTTTTCCAAACTTTCTGACATTGCTTGGCTTTGTAGGGGCAATTCGGGACCTGGGTTTTAGACTTTGTGTTGAAGTGGCAAAATGGTAATATAGAGTCCTTTTTCTCCAGGTGCTTTCTGAGACTTCATCCTCAAGGCCTGGTGGCTACCGGCTGTTTTCATCTTCACGGCCACCAACAGAGATGAAGCAGAGTGGCCTAGGTATGGTTTTCCAGCATCTCTCACCTGTTGTTGGGAGGAGTGTCTGTCTGGTCTTCAGTTTTATTGTGGGAATTGGGGTTACGCAGTCAGTGGAATTGTCTGGTGGGGGTAGGGAGGATAAATTGGGAAAAGCCATATTTAGGTGCGAACTTTGATCTCAGATGATTGTTTCCATTCTAGGAAGGTGTTTGTGTTCTGGTTGTCTATACCAACCCCCATTTCTTTGGCTGAAGGGTATTTTCTGGCTTCCCCCCTCATTCCTTATCTGTCCCTCCAGTCTAGCCCAGACCTTAAGGGGCCATGAAGACTCTGAATCTTCAGAGTTATCACAGACAGAGCTATAAATAGAAGTACTCGTGACCCCCGTAAGTGTCATATTTCTCATTTAGAGAATTTGTGCCATGTCTTTCTCTGAGACCTGTTAATTACATCCCCGCTCTGGCCCCTCCTACCTCCTTGCCTCTCCTTCACCCTCTCCTAATCCTGTAATTTTTTTCCTTCCTTCCTGAAAATTGAGGGACAAATCTGAGACTGGTATAGTGGCAGAGACTTCTCTCGGGACTTTGAGGGGATGTCTCTTGATTTTTTTTGATTCCTGGAGAGGGGTGGAGAACATCATTCAACCTTTTCTAAGAACACTGACTACAGGAAGGACCAAGCCTCAGAGGGTATTGTATTCATTGGAAGCGGGAGTGGTCCTTGGGTGGGGCTATCTTTTAACAAAGTGCCTTGTGAGCCAGTAACTAGAACTGGCAGTTAGAGACAATTGTGTGGGATCTGGACTTAGTTCCCTGGCTCTATCTTGCCTATTATTCTTTCCATTTAGCTCCTTTAATTTTTCCGTTAACTTTGTCCTTGGAACCCAATTTTTTGGCTCCAGAATGGTTAGCATTTGGACTAGAAGAGGGAGAAAGTTTTGGTAACTTTCCAGGCTAATTTTATAGGAGTAGGTTGCCTTCTAGATCTCTGAAATGAGGTAGGTGGTTTGCGACATAAAAATAAATGACAAATGTATAGGTATGTGATGTGAACTTCTTGTCCCAGAATCCCAGTAAAGAGTAGGTTTCAAGTAGGCAGGAAAAGAGGATACCTGGGTCTGGCCCAGTTAAATGGAGGTTCTGTGACGAAGAAGGCAGAGGTATGGCCATAGTAATTGACAGATGGTGGTGGTAAAGACTACCTACCCTCTGTGATGGTCCGAGGATTGGACAGGGAAAGGTTGGCAGGATTGCACCAAAAAATTGTTTGATAGAGGAAGTAAATGTAGAATAAAGCTTAGGTGGTCTGGAATAGAACCAGCTAGTGTCAGCTTCTCTGAAGAAGTACAGACATATTTAGCGACCCTTATTACGCTCTGAAACACTGTTCTAGAGCCTGTTTGAGCATGAAAGGTAGGAGAACTTGCTGCATAGAATAGTGGCCCTGAATTCCAGGGTGGAGATTATCTGCTACCTGACCATACTGATTTCTGTGGTGACCCTGAAATGCTGGGACCTTTGAAACCATGGCCCCCTCTTTGGACTCAAAGGAAACTGACCTCCTCTCCACTTTATTCATCATTCTTACAAATTTTCTTTTATTTTTTTATTTATATTTATTTATTTATTTATTTATTTATTTCCCTTACGAATTTTAAGTTCCAAGGTCAAACCCGAGGTCTTGGCTAAGTAGATTTGGAAGTAGAGAGGCAAATCCCACAACTCATTGTCAATCTTGTCTCTTCCTTCCTTCTCTGTCTTCGTGGGCTATAGTAGGAGAGAAGACTATAAAGTTCCAACCCTACTCTTAATCAGATATTTGAAAGTGACTGGCTTGATTTATTGGCTTCAGAGATTTTTCAAGTTTTATCTATCTCTCAGGCAGTAGAGTTCTGTTTGCTTTCTTTGAACTTATGTGTGTAGGCATATGACTTTGAGCATAGGGCTTATAAGACAATGAATTTTTGAGAGTGGAAGAAACCTGTTTTTCTTGTTGTTTCCTGCTTACCAGGTCCTCCTTAGTAGGGTGCTCAGTACATAGTAGGCATGCTCTATATGTAATTACCCGACTCTTCACATGCCTTTCAATTTGTGTCCATCTACACTTCAAAACAACAACTTGTTTTTCTTGATGAAAACAATTATTTATTTTCTAACTGAATATACTTGATCCTCAGAGTCAGGAGACCTGGATTCTACTCCAGCTTGGCTCCTAACATACTACATGACCTTGAGCAAATGAGGTCCCTGTTGAATTTCAATTTCTTTATTTCTAAAATGAGAAGGTTGAACTAGATGATTTTTGAGTCACTTCCAGGTTAAAAATTCAGTGAAGTCTCATACTTTCTTTCTTGGGAAAGAAAAAAGGCCTGAAGGGAGATAGAAAGAAGGGAATGTTGTATGAAAAGCTTAGGAGGAATTGGAACTTATGAGAATTTAGGTTTTATTTTAAGCTGAGTGCTCAAAACTTAGTCTCCAGTTTCAATCAACATTTTTTTTCTTTTAAACCAAAAGGGACTAGATTTCTGGGTTCTTTAGACCATATATCTAGGGTATGGAGCACTGAATCAAATCTAGGGAGATCTAAAGGGAGTATGTATTACTTTAGCATTCCTGAGAGCCACATGGAGAGCATAGTCTATCCATTTCAGTAGTTTTGAATCCTCTAATATCACTAACCCTGCATTTGTAGTGGCCTGTTGTAGCTGCCATATAGATCTTAAGGAGAATACTTTGCTTGCCCAGTATAGCTATGAACAATAGTGGAAGCTGTTTGTGGTTATGTGCAATGGCAACATAATGGTGGTTCTGAATGGCTGTGTGTCTGTGTGTGTGTGTGTCTGTGTGTCTGTGTGTGTGTGTGTTTTGATGTTGTCATGTGAAGTTGTATGTACCTGCAGCTTTGTGTGGCTACTAATGTACTCCCGGCCTTGCAGGCTCACAGTGCACAGGGCTATTCAGCACCACAGTGCTGGGTGGCTCCTCCAGTGCCCCGAATCTTCAGGACTACGCCCGCAGCCATGGCAAAAAGCTACCACCTGCCAGTCTGAAACATCGAGATGGTATGTGGGTGGGTTTTGGGGGGCAGCTCTTTTCTTCATTTGTCTCCCAGCCAGGACACAGCTCAAGAACTATTCATACTTAGATGGCACTGACACTGGCCATATAACAAATTCTCTTCATCCGTTATAGAAGGGAGAAGGAACCAAGACCCCATTCACCCCTCCATTTGCATTCTCCCTCACCATACAAATACTACTTATTTATGCTTATCCCTTCATAATCTCCCACATACAGCCCTGCTACATCAATTTACTTCACCTTTGTATTCTTTCCTGGATTCTGATCTGTAAGGGTAAGGACCAATGTGGAGGATCCATGATCAGGACGAATGTAGTGGGCCCTTGACTAAAGTCTAGGAAATCAGGGATGGGAAGTTGCTCAGCCAAGGCAGGAAAAATCAATCATATGGAAAGAGTTGGGGAAGGGATGAAAGTTCCTACAGATTTTATTTCCAAATGATCAGAAAGAGGATGTGGTGGTGAAATTAGGGTTGTTTGTGGGGCTGTATCATGGTAGAGATGACACATGGATTCCTAAGAGGAGATTATACCAAAGGAAAAGATTGAAAATATGGTAGTCAGGACTCTAAGGGTGGGGGTGGGAGAAGGTCATATACTAACTGTAAAGAACAGAGTCTATTGCTGGCAAATTCCAGAGCAGAGGGTGGGGACAGGGGTGGGTATAATCCCCATGATGTCTTTTCTCCCCAGAGTTCTTGTTTGTCCCGGCCGTAAAACGATTTTCTGTGTCATTTGCAAAGCATCCGACTAACGGTACGTTTGCTTCTGACTCAACGTCATTCATCCTTACCATGTCATCTCCAGGCACTTAACCTCTGAGTTCTGACACTGACTTTGCCTCTCCTTCCACTGTGTTAACACCCTGCTGTCTCTGAATGAAACACTCACTAAGTGTCCCTCTTGGTACATGTCCCTCGTTGTGACAAACCAAACCTTAACCTTGGCTGTGGCCTGTGGCAACTCAAGGTCTTACTTCCATGGTCACTGTCATCACCATTGTGTCACTTTTTTCAGCATCATCACCAAAACATTAATTAAACCTCTCCCTTTCCTATCACATGACTGCTGGGCTTTGTATAAATATGATGATGGTTCTCCTTAGGAAGAGAATAGTATTCCTATATTATCCTCATTTCTTCTTTCCCCGCCCCCTACTCCTCAGCTTATATAAATTCCATCTTCCTGTTTTTTCTCCAGCTCTTTTGTTGGAGTGGATGACTTGTTTATTTCCCCCTGGAGCAATGCCACAGTACCCAGCTCTTAAGCCTACCCATAAGGACATTGGTCCTGAGTATATAGTCTCCCATTTTCATATTCCTATCTCCTACCATTATGTGTACTTGGTGTGGCTCTTGTGCTCCTGATATCTGCTTTATGTTACTACTAACCTAGGGCCTGGTCATAGAAAACAGGAGTCCAGATTGACCTGGGATAAAAGAGAGAAAGAAAGGAATAAGAGGTATTAGGTAAAGAAAAAAGAATTGTACCTCTAGTTTTTACATGTGGTTTCCATGTAGTTCCAGCCTGCCTGTGGCACTGCTGTCTTAGAGAAGCTTGACAGGAAGAGTTGAGATGTTTTTTGGGATTCTAGGAGAGCTTGAGAATGAATACTGTTTTGAGAATACTGAAGAACTGGGTTTGCCCACACTAAGGTGGGAGAGTCAAAGGGCTGTGGTCTCTTTGTATGGTATGGCAGGGAGCCCAGGGCTTATTCCCTGTCTTATCCTTTATAGCTTTAGTTTCTCTGTGCATTGTGTCTTATCTTCAGAATAAATCCAGTTTTGTTAGATATGGTTTTCTTCTGTCCAAGAGCTAAGACCTTCTAATTAGCCTGGCTTTCTGGATGGAAAAACCTCCAGGTGCTGATCCCCTGTTCCTCAGCCAGTGGCAGTGACTAGATTTTAGTCCTGTCAGGCTATATATCTACACTGGGCACTGCTGAAATCTCTCTAGGTTGACTAGCTTATACTTGTTCAGTTTATAGCTCCAACTCCACCACAGCTCCCATTTGTGCTTGTGACAGAAGCTCCCCATTCATAGTGGCATGGCTGTACATTTAGCTTCAAGTTCTTCTGGCCTTCATGTGCTGTAATTATCTCCAGAGTAGAATCTCATTACTAACCCCAACCCCACAGCCTAGGATTTGGACTTAGGAGACATGTTACTTAAGAGTATAGAATGTAGTATCAGGAACTTGGGCCCCTGAAATCAGAGCTAGATCATAGATCTCCTAGTTCTTAGGTTCTAGGAAAATAGATCCAAATTCATAAAGCAGATCCTTAGACTTATATATCTCTAGTTCCCTGAAACCTTGGTTAGCAGCCTCACCAGTTGAAGAAAAGAATTAATTCTGCTAAAATGAAGAGAGGAAAAAAGATCAGGACAATTCAGGTATAGTGCAGGAAAACAAATTCAAGATCTCCTCCAGCACTCAACATACTTCCTCACAGGTTTTCTGGCCTTTGTTCTTGTACTTGAGCTTGGAGGATATAGTACTTAAGAAGCTAGAATCTGGAATTGACCTGTTGGCATCAGGAAAAATTTGGAGCCATTATGTCTCTTGCTGAAGATTATCTAGATTTAATTTTGCCCTCAGGAAAATATGAGGGCTCTATGGTCAAATCTTCTTGACTGACCTAGCAATTACAAAGTGGATGTGCTGCCAGCAACTGCTTGTGGCAGATTAGTCAAAACAGTATGTCAACTTACTGTCCTGTCATCACCATCTCCTTGCCATGATGTCTGGCTTTGAAATAACAGCTAGAGAAACTGGACCTGGCTTTGGAAAGGAGGCAAGGCAATGCTGTCTCCTTTCTTTGATGGAAGAACATCTCTCAGACCATCACTGACTCTATTCCTGGTGAACTTCTGTCACATCCTACAAATACATAAAGTATACAAATATGGCCCATTACTAAACTGCACGCTGAACTCACCAAACTAATACAGTGGGAAAGAGAGTGTGGCTCACCTTTATTCAGAATGTCAGAGTGTGCCCATTGGATTTGCCAAGCCCATTATTTTCTAGGGACCCACACAACTACCTGTCTGACCTTTGGTATAGTTAGTGCCTGGGTAGAGCTGAAACCTTTCCATAGTTTCTTGGGATCACCCTATGGAACCAGTTCTGGTCTGGCAGTTCTGAGCAGTCATCTTCACTTAGCTACCTTAATCCTACCTTCTGTATACCAATATCCCATCATCAGGTCTTAGGACCCCATACCTTTTCCTCAAAATCTTTTCTCTACTGTTTCTTCTTATGACCCTTTCCACATGCCTTTCACTCTCTTCAACTTTTTGCGGCTGAATCATGTATATCCACAAAGTTTGTCAAGCAACTAAATAAGTTGTTCAAGATTGAAGCTTTTTTACTCATCAGCTGAACAAATTACACTTAGATTCACCAGCAGTGGGAAGAAAATATAAACATATCTAACTTTTGACTTCTATAATGGAGATAGTGTCTCCCAAGTCCTAAGATTTATGCATTCTTTTTGAATCTGTATATTTGAATAAGAGTAAAGGATGATCAGTCAATATTGACATTTTCACATATTGATTCCATTTTTAATATGCTCTGTTTTAAAGGACTCCTACATCTGATTTCCTGCCAATCTCTCATGCCAGCTGCCTAACACTGGCTCTTCCTATATCTATCTTAGAGTCTAGTCCAGAGGGCCTGGCCTTTAGGAGCCTTTTTAGCTTCATGCTTTATCTTGATACTCTATACCATTCCTGACCATCTTCTCTGAATAACTTTGTATCTTTTTATTCCTATCTGCTCCTCATAAGTACATTCATCTGAGAAGCAGGCCCTAATTAGAGTTTGTCTAAGAATGATCAGGGATACTGGAGCTCTAGTCAAGGGTCCCAAGCCACAGAACTGCCAACTCACCCCTCTTGAGAATGATATGACTTCTTTCTGCAGGCACTGACCTAATTATGCTCAGTGAGAAAGGGGAGGACCTTGCTGTATGATGAGATCTCACTAGCCCCTTCTTTTAGGCTCACCGTGTGATGCCAACACTCTTCTTCCCTCCAAGAGGTGCCCAGTGGCTCTGACTATCTCTTCTTCTCTCTTAGCTCACTTTGGAGCTGAGGGGCTCCAATTCCCAGTAATGCTTGTGCCAGTCAGTGCCCCCCTCATTGTCTTCCCTCTTCTCTTTCTTTATCTTCGTGCTTCCTGCCGTGGTACCCCCACCCCCTCCAGAGCTGCTGGATGACCAGCACCCTGTGGTCCGGTTGCTGCGCAGTTTTTCCTCTGACTGCCCAGGGGGCCGGCCAGTGTCCTTGGATGCCACGCTGGCGCATCACCTGCACCAGTGCTCCTACCACCTGCGCCTCTTCCGGAACTGGCTGCGCTCAGGCCAGGATGACCCCGAGTGCCTCTACGGTACCCCCTGCCACCAAGCTGGCTGCTGCCACTACCCTGGCTGGGACTGACTGCTTTGCTTATTGCACTTCTGGCAGGAGAGTCCACCTATCCTTTTCTCCCATTTACCCTAAGGTTATGTGACTTGCATTAGTTGCTTGGATGGGATTGGGGCCAGACTGCCTGGTAGCTGTAGCTTTGGCTGCTCATCCTTCCTCACTGCTTCCTAATGTGACCCATTCCCAATTCTTTTCAGTTCAGGAATAGTCTCTTGCCTTGGAATCTGTTCTTATCTTTATAACCCTCCACCACCATCTTCAAATCCAAACATTTTCTAGCCACTCTGAGGAGCTAGAGACTGGACCTCTCTTGCCATCCTGCCATTAGAATACAGGGGGAAATTGAGGCAGAGAGGTCTCAATTGAAGCAGATGAGGGCCAGAGGTTAGAAGATGGTCAAGTATAATTCTTTTGAGGTTTTAGTGTTTGGTGAACAAGAGGCTATGTCTTACACAGATATTGCTGTCCTGACTACACTTAGTCCCTTTAAGGAGATGTAGAGGAAGCATTGAAAAGACTGGGGACTGAAAAAGTGGTTGGGATATGTGCTTCTTGATCCTCCAATAGGGACATTTTTTTGTCAACAGGCTCTGGGATTAGGGTTACACATTTAATTTTACCCTTCACCCTACCCAGAGTGGTGGATCTATCTTGGAATTATTGGGTTCAGAGCAGAGAATCAGTATTTATTCTTATTTCTAGGGGGTTTGCCTCATTTTCCTGATGGAATAGAGAAATCTAGCAACTTTGGGGTCTTCCCGTGAAAGCAGCAGGGAGAACCTTTGATGTGATGGAAATGACCAAGAAAGAACTTCCATCCCCTAGCTTGTCACGCATGTGATTTTCCTGGGCTGAGCTCCATATGTATTGCATGTTCTCCAGCTTGCTTTCAAATATTCTAGCCTTTTACCCATATCCTAGATCTGCATGAACCCCTTCTCAGATTCCATGCCTCCTTAGTCTGGTTCTCTCGTACATGATCCCCAAAATCTGCTGTTTCCTCCCAGCTTCATGACCTCCCTACTTCATTTGGACCTATAATTTCACCCCTTACCTCTGGATCTTTTTTTATTCCCCCAGAAACTACAAGAGCAATGTAGGTGCTTACCCTATTTGGATTCTGTTGATTTTCCCATGAGACATTGCAGGCTCTCCATAGGTAGTTTGAGAGGTGATTTGATTCACCTGGAGGCCTTACCAGGGAGACTTTTTAGGAAATCTGGAGGTGACAGAAATAGACTCCTGTTGGAGCTCTAAAGAGTTCCCTCTCCTGAGAATCTTGGATACCCCATATTCCAAAAGCCATGGACTCTCCTGATGGCTCTCAGGGACTCTCCATGCTTCCTTGGCCAATGGGGTATATTTGGCAGGAATAATATTGACTTTGCCCATCTCTTTTCTAACAGGATTTGAAGGGTGCTCCATGGTGCCTACCATCTACCCCCTGGAAACACTGCATAATGCCCTTTCTCTGCGACAAGTGAGTGAATTCTTGAGTAGAGTCTGCCAGCGCCACACTGAAGCACAAGTACAGGTTTCTGCAGGTATGGGGAATACTTTTATCTTGTATTGCTATCTCTGCACCCACTCAAATGCATCCTAGAACATGAGTGATAAATTTAAAAGAGGCAGTCCAAAAATATACAAAAGTAAACTTGAAAATTTTTAATTGCATAGGCTGACTCAAAATCATAGAAATATCACTAAAGTCAAACAAATTGATTCTGAAGTTCTCACTGAAAAATAAGCAAGAGTAGCCAAGGAAACATTGAAAAAATGAGCAACAAATGGGTACTAGTTCTACCAGATTTTAAAACATTCTATAAAACTCCTATAATAACAGTGTAGTATTGGTATTTGAATAGACAGAGATCAGTCAAACAAAATATTAAATTTAGACATAGATGAAGTTAGCATTTCAAAATACTGGGGGAAAGATAGACTTTTTAATAAATGAAGTTGGGACAACTGAATCATCATTCAAAATTAAAATTAAATCCATACTTCATGCTGCATACCAGGACAAACTCCATGTAAATCAGGATCTAAATGTAAGAATTAAACTGTGTAGTAGGTAGGTCTAAGGTCTTGTCCTTCCACAAGAACACCAAAAAAATCAAGTGAAAATTGTCAGAATCTTCTTTGTCAGAACTCTGGAAAGCAGTCAAAAGTTTGCAGCACTAGGAAAATTCTGAATCAAGAAAGAGGTAACCAAAAGATGGCAGGAAGCTTTCCAGTACTTTTACTTAACCTTCTCCTACATCTTTCCCCAATTTGGCAGAAATGTTGAAGATGGTAACTCATGTTCTTAATGTGGGACCCTGGTCACTGGTTCCAGAAGGAGTAGAACAGACTTTGCCCTTAAAGAATTATGTTTGTCTATTCTAACTTGTCTGTGGGCTACCTGAAGAACTGACACTGGGTGCTTACCTTTATTTCACCTAACTTGGAAATCACTCAGAGCAGAAAATGACTATGCAGGAGGTGTTTTTTAAAAACATTGTGAGGCAAATGAATAACATGCTGTCTGGGGCAAAAAAATTATTGTCAAGGCAAACAATAAGTATACTGAAAGTCTGAGAGAAAAACCTGGGAAGAGAGTTTCTTCTGGAAATTAGGGCATTCAGAAGCATCTGTATATACTGAGTAATTTAGAAAGCCATGCATATGCCTAGGGAAGAATACATGAGCATAAAAGACATGGGAAAACCTTAAGCTTTCTGGCTGAACTCTAGACTCAGCACAAGCAAGTAGTGAAGGCTAAGGGGGCATTGTCAACAGTCCAGCTTAGTGTTGAAGGAGTACCTCAACACAGAACCAATCTGAAATTTCCTGGCACATGGAAATCCCTGTCAACACACTAGCTAGACATACATTAAAGGAACAGAGACTTCCAAGACTACACATGACAAGACAGACTTCACAAAAGTAGTTTAGAAAAATCACTAAACAAATAGCTACAGACTACGGTAATCTGGTTTTCAGAGTTAATATAATATTCAAAAGGTCCAGTTTTCAACAACAAAAAAAATATAAACTATGCAAAGGAACAAGACATTGTGGTTCATTCACAGAATAAATTAATGGAAATAGTCCTTGGTGAACTACAAACAGTAGGTTAACTAGATAAAGATTTTAAATCAGGAAAGGAAACCAGGGACAAAGAACTAAAAGAAATCAGATGGATGATATCTCAACAAATAGAGAATATCTTTAAAGAGATAGAAAATATAAAAAGGAACCAAACAGCGTAAGGCTGAAAAATATAGTAACAGAAATGAAAAATTTACTAGAGGATTTCTTCTTTTTGAGCAGGCAGAAATTAAAGGTAGATCTGTTGAAAAGTATCCAGTCTGAAGAGGAGAGAGAAAAGAGAATGAAGAAATGTGAGCTTGCAAATTTGTGAGACATAATGAAATATTCCAACAAATGCATGATGGGACTCCCAGAAGAAGAGAAAGGGAGAAAAAATAATTGAAGAAATAATGGCTGAAAAATTCTCAAATTTGATAAAGATACAAATCTATACATGTAAATAGTTGAAAGATAAATGCAAAGAGATCTACAGTGGAACATATTATAATAAAATTGTCAAAAGACAAAGACAAAAAAATCTTGACATTAGTAAAAGAAAAGCACCTTTTCACATAAAAGTGATTTTTAATAAGATTAACAGCCAATTTCTTATCAGAAATCATAGAGGCCAGAGAGCAGTGGGTTGACATATTAAAAGTGCTTAAAAATAAAAAAGAAAGAAAGAAAAAAAGAACAATAAAAAAAGAACTATCAACCAAAAATTCTACATCTGTCAAAACTCTTCAAAAATGAAAGAAAAATTAAGACATTCCCAGATAAACAAAAGCTGAGGAAGCTTGTCCCTAGTAGACCTGTCATATAAGAAATGCTAACAGGAGGCTTTTACGCTGAAATAAAAGGACACTAGACAGTAACTTGAAGTCATACCAAAAAATAAAGAACTCTGATAAAGGTAACTACACTGGTAAATATAAAAGCCAGCATTATAGTATTTTTTATCTGCAACTCTCTCTCTCTCTCTCTCTCTCTCTCTCTCTCTCTCTCTATATATATATATATATATATATATATATATATATATATATATGAATTAACACAGAGATGAATAAAACAATGATTACAAGTGTGTTAATGAGCACATGATGTATAAAGTTATAATTTGTGACAATAATAACGTAAGGTAGGGACTGAGCTTTATAGGAGCAGTTTTTGTATGTTATTGAAGCTAAATTGTTATCAATTCATACAAGATTATTATAAGTTTAGGATGTTAATTGTAATCCCCATGGTAACCACTAAGAAAATATCTAAAGCATATACAGAAAAGGAAATGAGAAGGGAATCAAAATGGTTCACTACAAAAAATCAATTCAACACAATACAGGCCAGTCATGGATGAAATGAATAAAAAAGGTATGTGACATATAGAAAACGAATGGCAAAATGGCGGAAGTAAGCCTTTCCTGATCACTAATTATTTTAAATGTAAATAAATAAAACTCTCCATACAGAAGGGTTGACAGAATGAATTTTTTAAAAAATTATCCAACTATATATGTATAAGAGACTCACTTTTGATGTAAAGACACAAATAAATTAACAATAAAGAATAGAAAAATATGTTCCATGTGCATAATAACCAATAAGTGCTGGGAAAATTAATGTCAGAAAAATTGTCTTTAAGTCAAAAACTTTTACAAGAAACAGAAAAAGTCATTACATATTGATAAAAGGTCAATTCATCAAGAAGATATAACAATTAATAATAAACATATACTCATTAAACAGAGCCCCAAAATATATAAACAGTGACAGTATTGAAGGGAGAATACAGCTCTACAATAATAGAGACTTCAATACTCTGCTTTTAATAGGAGAGAACAATTAGAAGATCAATAAAGAAACAGAGAACTCGAACAGAACTATAACCCACTAAACGTAACAAATGTATATAGAACATTCTACTCCCAAACAGCAGAATACAGATTCTTCAGACGTGTATATGGAGTAGTCTCCAAGATAGCTCATCTTAAACAATCTATGGGTCAAAGATCAATTATAAAGGAAATTAGAATATACTTTGAGATAAATTAAAATGCAAAAGCAACATACTATAAGTTATGGAATAGAACAAGATCAGTACTAATAGAATTTAAAGCTGTAAACACCTATGTTTAAATAAGGAGGATCTTAAAAAACCTAAATTTATATCTTAAGGAACTGAAAAAAAAAGCAAACTAAACCCAAAGCTAGCAGAAGGAAAGAATAATAAAGATTAGAACAGAGATCAAGAAAATAAAGAATAGAGAAACAATAGGGCTCTTTTGTCTTAGCCTAGGACATAACATCCAGACTGAGGAAGGCCCAGAAACTTCAGGGCCTTCACATGAGCCATGGCCACGGCAGCATCAGCAAGCTCTGGAAGCACCAGGGAGGCTGAGGTAATGCTTCACCACAGGATCAACTTTGACAAATATCACCTAGGTTACTTTGGGAAAGTTGGTATGAGGCATTGCCACTTAAAGAGAAACTAGAGCTTCTGCCCAACTGTCAACCTTGATAAACTGTGGACATTAGTCCATGAGCAGACATGGGTAAATGCTGCCAAAAACAAGACAGGAGCTGCTCCTCTCATTGATGTGGTGCGATTGGGCGACTACAAAATTCTGGGAAAGGGAAAGCTACCAAAGCCGTCTTTCATCTTGAAGGCCAAATTCTTCAGCAGCAGAGCAGAGGAGAGATTAGGGGTATTGTAAGGACCTGTGTCCTGATAGCTTGAAACCACATGGAGGGAAGTTCATTAAAAGCTCACAAGTGTTAAAAAAAAAAAAAAAAGAAAGAAAGAGAAAGAAAATAAGAACAGTCAACAAAAACAAAGCTCATTCTTTGGAAAAAAAAAAAATAAAACAAAACAGAATTTGAACAATCTAATTAAAAATGGGCAGAAGACCAGAACAGATATTTCTCCAAAGAGAAAATGCAGATGGCCAATAGACATATGAAAAGATGCTCAAGGTCACTAATCATTAGAGAAATGCAAATTAAAACCACAATGAGATAACACCTCACACCTGTCAGAATGGCTGTCATTATTAAATCAAAGGACAACAAGTGTTGGTGAGAATGTGGAGAAAAGGGAACTCTCATACACTTTTGATGGGATTGCAAATTGGTACAGCCACTATGGAAAACAGTCTGGAGGTTTTTCAAATAATTATAAATGGATATACCTTTTGACTCAGCAATTCTGGGTATTTATCCAAAGACAATCAAAACAATTTGTAAAGATCTATGCACCTCTCTATTCATGGCAGCACAATTTATGATAGCTCAGGTATGGAAGCAACCTAAATGCCCATCAACAGACAGTTGAATAAAGAAGTTATGGTTCCTATATACAATGGAATATTACTCAGCCATTAAAAGAATGAAATCCTACCATTTGCAACAACATGGTGGACCTAGCAGTTATTATGCTGAATGAAATAAGTCAGAGAAAGATAAATACCATATGATCACACTTATATGCAGAATTTAAGAAACACACAAAAAAACAAACTAATCAAAAACAGACTCAAACATAGAGGACAATCTGGGAATGGTCATAGGGGAGTGGGTGTGGGGGCTGGGAGAATGGGGTAAAGAGTTAAAGAAGTACAAATTAATAGTCGATAGATGATCATGGGGATGAGGAGCACAGCATAGGGAATGTAGTTTGCATTAATGTAATGGCTAGTGAAAAGAAAGAGCAATTAGGGGGATCATTTTATAAACTATATAAATGTCTAACCAATGTACTGTATACTTGAAACTAATAATAAAATTTTTTTTAAAAAATCAGAATTGACAAACTTTTAGCTAGACTAAGAAAAAGAGATGATGCAAATAACTAAAGTCAGGGATTAAAGCAGGTACATTGCTATTGACCTTACAGAAATAAAAAAAGGATTATAAGAGAGTACTATGAACAATTGTATGCCAACAAATTAGATAAGCTTGATAAAATGGACAATTCCTAGAAACACACAAACTACAAAAACTGCCCCTAGAAGAAGTAAAAAATCTGAAAATACCTATAACAAAGAAAAAAATGGAATCAGTATCAAAAATCTCTCAACAAAGAATCTCCAGGACAAGATGGCTTCACTGGTGAGTTCTACCATACGTTTAAGAAGAAATGACCCCAGTTCTTCTCACACACACTCTTCCAAAAAAATGGGAGAGGAAGAAACACTTTTTATGAAGCTAGCATTACCTTGATACCAAAGCCAGACAAAGATATCATAAGAAAACTATAGACCAATATCCCCTATGAATATTGGAGCAAAAATCCTCAACAAAATCCTAACAAACCAATCCAACAGCTTGTTTAAAGAATTGTATATCATGGCCAATTGAGATTTACCTCAAGTAAAAAAGGATGATTCAGTGTAAGAAAATCAGTCAATACTCTATTAATGTTCTATATTAATAGAACAAAGGGGAAAAAACAATCATCTCAGTTGATACTGAAGAGCATTTGGCAAAATCCAACATCCTTTCATAATACAAAACACTCAGCAAACTAGAAATAGAAGGAAACTTCCTTAGCACAATAAAGGGTATTTATAAACAACCCACAGGATACATCATATTCAGTGATAAAAGACTACAAGTTTGCCCTGAAAGTCAGGAACCAGCAAGGATACCTACTTTCACTATTGCTGTTCAACATTGTGCTGGAAGTATTAGAACAGTTAGGCAAGTAGGGTGAGAAAAGCTTCTATATTGGAATGAAAGAAGTAAAACTATCTCTACTTACAGAAAACAACATGGTCCATAGAGAAAATAGGAAAGAAACCTCAAAAAAAAAAAAAAAAACCTATTAGAACTATGAATAAATTCAGCAGAATTGCAGAGTACAAGATCAACTCACAAAATGAAATTGTATTTCTGTCCACCAGCAATGAACAAAAAGGAAATTAAGAAAGCAATACCATTTATAATAGCATCCAAAAGAAAAAAATACCTAGGAGCAAATTTAACCAAGAAGTTTAAAGACTTGTACAATGAAAACTACTAAACGTTGCTGAAATAGATTAAAGAAGACCTAAATAAATGGAAAGACAGTCCATGTTCATGTAGAAAACATAATATTGTGAAATGGTGATACATCCCAAAATGATCATTGATTAAATGCATTCCCTGTCAAATTCCAGTATTCATTCATTCATTTTTCTTCCTCCCTCCCTCCCTCCCTCCCTCCCTCTCCCTCCCTTTCTCTCTCTCTCTCTCTCTCTCTCTCTCTCTCTCTCTCTCTCTCTTTCTTTCTCCCTTCCCTTCCCTTCCCTTCCCTTCCCTTCCCTTCCCTTCCCTTCCCTTCCCTTCCCTTCCCTTCCCTCTCTCCCCTTCCCTTCTCTCCCTTTCCCTTCCCTTCCCTTCCCTTCTCTCCCTTTCCTTCCCTTCTCTCCCTCCCCTTCCCTTTTCTCCTCTCCCTCCCTTTCCCTTCTCTCCCTCCCCTTCTCTTCCCTTCTCTTCTCTTCCCTTCCCTCCCCTTCCCTTTCCTTCTCTCCCTCCCCTTCTCTTCCCTTCTCGTCCCTTCCCTTCCCTTCCCTTCTCTCCCTCCCCTTTCCTCCCCTCCCCTCCCCTCCTCCCTCCCTCCCTCTCTCCCCCTCTCCCCTCTTTCTTTCTTTCTTTCTTTCTTTCTTTCTTTCTTTCTTTCTTTCTTTCTTTCTTTCTTTCTTTCTTTCTTTCTTTTCTTTCTATTTTCAGAAGCGGAAAAGGGTTTTTTGTAGATATAGAAAAGCTGGCCCTCAAGTTCATATGGAAATGCAAGGGGGGCTGAAGAGCAAAAGAATATCAAAAAAGAAAAACAAAGTTGGAGGACTCATACTTTCTGATTTTAAAACTTACTATAAAGCTATAGGAATCAAAACAATGTGGTACTGTCATTAAGATATAGACTGATGGAATAGAATCAAGAATCCAGAAATAAACTTATACATCTATGGCCAGTTGATTTTCAGCAAGGGTGCCACGACCATAATGACAAAAATAAACACACTTTCTTCAATAAATGGTTTCTTCAACAACTGGATATCCACATGCAAAAGAATGAAGATGAACTCTTACTTTATGCTATTTACATAAATTAACTCAAAATGGATCTATGATGTAAATATAAGAGCTAAAACTATATAACTCTTAGAAGACATAAGAAAAATCTTCATGACCTTAGATTTAGTGATTGATTCTAGACCAAAAACACAAATAACAAAAGAAAAAAAATAGACGACTAAAATTAAAAACTTGTGCATCAAAGTATATTACAAGAAAGTGAAAAGACAGCCTATAGATAAGGAGAAAATATTCACATATCATATATCTGATGAGGGTCCAGAATATAACAACAAAAAGACAAACCACCTAATTTAAAAATGGACAAAGAACTTGAATAGACATTTCCTCAAAGAAATGCAAATCGCCAAGAAACACATGAAAAGATGCTCACCCTCAGTAGTCACATGCAAATCAAAGCCGTGAGATACCACTTGACACCTAGTAGGATGTCTATAATTTTAAAGAAAAAAAAAACCTAAATGTTAGTGAGGGCATGGACAAACTGGAACTCTTGTATACTGCTGGTGGAAATGTAAACTGGTGCAGCCAGCGTGAAAAACAGTTTGACAGTTTCTCAAAAAGTCAAACATAGAATTACCATATGACCCAGCAGTTTCTCTCGCAGGTATATACTCAAAAGAATTGAAAACATACTCAGTTAAACACAAATTATTCATGGTGACACTATTCATAATAGTCAAAAGGTGGAAACAACTGATATGTACATGAATGGATAAAGAAAATGTGGTATATACATAAAATACAGTATTACTGAGCTATAAAAAAAATGAAATACTGATATGTGTTACAACAGGAATGAATCTTAAAAAATATGCCAACTGAAAGAAGCCTGAGACAAAAGGTCACATATTATATGATTCCATTTATATGAAATATCCAGAATAGAGATAGAAAGCAGATTGGTTTCAAGGGGTGATGAAAATGTTTTAGAACTAGGTATGGGTGATGCATAGCATCGTGTATGTGTTAAATGCCACAGAATTATACACTTTAAGATATTAACTTAATATTAAGTGGATTTCACCTCAAATTAAAAAAATAAACTATGCAAGTACGAAAAGTAAGCAGAGGTGATGGTGATAAATTCCTTTATCACCTAAAAGTAAGGAAGGCCTTATTATGACTCAAACTCAAATTTGGGAGACAGTAGGAAAAGACTAATAAATTAAGTCATATAAACATTTTTTGAACAAGCAAAACTAATAGCAACATCATAAGCAAAGAAAAAATTATTTTGTAATTTATATCACATATAGGATTAATTGCCCTAAAATACAAAGAGCTCATACATATCAATAAGGAAAAGACCAAAAGTGATTTTGTTATTTTTATTTTTATGTATTAATTTTTTCCAAAAGTGATTTTTTAAAAAAAGAATAGTTTACAAAGAAAGAAATGCAGATGGCCATTATACATATGAAATGATGCTCAACCCTGATCATAAGAAATATGCAAATTAAAATTATACTGAGATATCATTTCTCACCTGTTAGATTGGAAAAAAGTCTAAAAGTTTGACAACACACTCTCTGGACAAGTCTGTGGTGAGACAGGCAATCCCATACATTGTTAGTGGGAGTACAAAATTATATAAACCCTGTGAAGGTGAATTTTGTAATGTTTCAGAGAATTATAGTTATAATTACTCTCTGACTCACTAATCCAGTTTTAAGAATCTGTTCTGAAGCTATTCCTAGACAAACCTAAAATAACATTTGTATAAAGTTATTCATTATGGCATGATTTCTAGCATTTATTACTTTTGGAAACAACCCAAAAGTTCTTCAGTACAGGAGTGACTAACTAAAGTAATACATCCACTCAATGGAGTACTATGCACCTGCTAAAACTAATGAAAACAATCTATATATCCTGATAAGAAGTAATCTCCAGGATATATTGCTAAGTGAAAATGTCAGGTGCAGAATAATGTTAATAGTGTATTACCTATTTTGTAAGTAAGGAAGGCAAGGGAAAAATATATACCTACGAAAAGAAATGCTAAAAGTAAAAACTACAAACTAATAAAAATGGTATTTCTGGAGAACAACAAGGAATGGTCTGAAGGGCATGAAAGAAAAGCAACTTGTCTGTGCCTTTTTATATCCTTTTGACTTGTGAACCTGTAATTTTTTTTTTTCAAAATATAGAACTAAATGGGAAAAGAAGCAAACCATAAAATTGGAAAAAAACAAAAAGAACAAAATAATTCTAACTGTGTATCAAAATAGTAACATAACCCACACAGGGAGAACAATTTTTTAAATAACTTTAGAATACTGTACTCTTTAAATCCTTTGGTGGAACTATGAAATATTTTCATCCTTTTTCAGTAGTTTAGTTGTTAGTAGTGGTATTGTTACTATTTTAAAACTATATATACACATCTATATAATAGAGTAATGCAAAAGAGTAATTATGTTTTTATTATTAGGAAACACGATTTTCAAAGTAAGATTAGGTATAAGTATAAATTCAAAAAACTTTTAAAATGAAAATATCAGTATGAATTCAGGGTTTTTTAGTACTTTTTCACAGATATACTGTATATTTATTTATGTATTGCGGCCATTTCATGGACAAAAACCAATTAAACATCTAAGTTTTTTTTGTCCTCACCAAGAACCAATTTTGTTGAGAATGCATGGTCTAGTGCAAGGAAAACACAAGGTGATTCTGGGACATATAACAAAAGTGAGGAAGCAATCAACCTAAAAAGGCTCTCACCCAACAGAATTAAAATATTTAAGCATTAAAAAGAATAATTTACTGTAATCGATTAAAATACATATAAAAATATATAAGTATATAAAATCCACAAGTTCATAATGAATATATAAAAATCCACACACTCACAATGAATCTTATAAAAAATAAATAAATAAAATAATTCTTGTCTGCCACTGTTGGAGAATACTTTTCACCAACTCTTTTTTCTGAAATCTAATTAAAAGGAAATAAACGCATCCTACCTTTGCAGTAAGAACTGCAGTTCGGTGCAATCAGATAACCCCAGTTTAAGAGGGAAAGCTCTTCTATATAGAAGATGTGCCAGCTAATGTAGAATTGATAGAATTAGGAAATCACCATTTGATACCCCTAATAAAATTATTAAGAGTCCTCAATGGATACTAACATAATTAGGTGAACTGTTGATGGGCTTGTATGGTGTCAAAGGGTCACCTATCAGAAAGGGAAAACTACAGTGGTGAGAGCTTGTGGGCACCACTTTAACTCAGTAAATTTAGCCTTAATTAGTGGGACAGTGATTCATGTGCCTCCAATGTAAATTACACTGGATCACCTCTTGAAGTATTCTGGCCAGAATTATTTAAACTGAATTACCTGATAAAGCTTTTTATAGCTAACTTCCATTTTATAGAAAATATAAAGGATAGTGAAACAAGTTAAATGATTTTATGATGAAGCAATCAGACAAATCCAGAATGTGGGACATGATGTTTGGTGAAACAACTGACCTATTCTTTTCAAAAAGTCACTATGAAAAAATAAATGGGGAAGGACACTGATCTAGATTAAAAGAGACTTTGGAGACATAACTAAATGCAATGCACGGTTCGTGTTTGGATCTCACTATAAAAGACATTTTGGAAATAATTGGATGAAGTTTGAATATAGACTGGATGTTGCATGATGTTAGGGTATTGTTTTTTTTATTTTGTTAGATTTATTAATGGTATATTGGTATGTAGGAAAAATTTCTTATATTTTGGAGATACATATTAAACATTTAGAGGTGACATGTTTCATAATGTTTATCATTTATTTTAGAGAATTTCAGCATAAAGAAATAGATGAAACAGATATGGCAAAATGTTGACAGGTGTTAATGTATTAAATATAGACAATGAGTGTACAGGTATTGATTGTACTAGTTGCTCAACAACTTTTAAAAAATATTATTAAAAATATTCATAAGTAAAGTTTAAAATATTAAAAATGGTTTGTGCGAAGGGCTCCTAGGATACTCCTTCTTAGTCTGAAGAAGTATAAGTTGGTTTTAACTTATGTTAAGAACCTATGGCTCTTGGATTCTTCCTCATGTACTCTTTTTTCCTCTTCTCTGTCTCCCCTTTCTACACAGCCCTCTTTGACTCTATGCACAGCAACCGGGCCTCAAATAGCCCATTTTCCCCACCCCGTACTCTTCATTCACCTACCCTACAACTCCGGCAGCGCTCTGAGAAGCCACCTTGGTGTAAGTAGTCCTTTTGCAACTGCCTAGACAAAAGCCAAGAGGAATGGAGAAATTGGTGAGAGACCTATTGCATGAGGGAAATGAAGTTGAGGGTTGAAAGACCAGGAATAACTAGTTTGTCAGGGAAACAGTCTTACCTGCCTTTTCCAAGATGAAGAGAAGATCTGTTTAGTGTCTCATCACCTCTGTTCCCCATGTCCCCACTATCTCATCTTCTAAAAGATAGTGGTCTAGAGGATCCTTTGGGGAAGAAGGGTTGAAGACTTCATTCTCCTCCAATCCTCATTTGGTCCCTACACCTTCCTCAAGAAAAGAAGACTTGGGAAGAAACCTGGATATATAGAAAAGCTGGGAGGAGGAAACTAGAATCTGCTTCTACTTTCTACATGTCCTTTCTCTCAAGTTGTCTGTTCTCAGTTCATACTGAGGTGCTGCTTTTTCCTATTCTTCTTTATAATATCTAGCCTATTACTAATTATCTTTGGCAGCTGTGTAAACAATGAGACCCCAAGGAGTTCTTAGGGTAGTTGAAGGTAGTAGGAGATACAAGTGGTAATCAGAGGGGAGATGAGGGCCAGAGACATCAGTAATAGAAATCCTTTCTTTGTTCATCCTGCTTCAAGGGAATAACTAAACTAAAATCGAACATGCCTTTTCATTATTTTACTTAGATAGGACTTAAAGATTTATATTTCAGCATTGGGGTAAACAGTTGCAGCATTTTGCACTTATTTTGGCATCATGTTTGCAGAAGAAACTTTCCTTCCTGACACCAAGAATTCTTCCTCTGAGTTTCAGATTATCCTAGATTTACCTTTCCATTGCCTCTTTTACCTCTGACCTTAGTGTTTGTTTATGGGTTCTGTGCCCATCTTGTCCCTCTCCTACTTTTGTTTCTACTCTGACCTGTGATTTGCTTCAATCACACCACTAGCTAAATATTAAGGCTACTTCTATCCTTGAGTGAATTTAGCTTACAGTTTTTTGTTTGTTTGTTTGTTTTTTAATCTCAGTATCAGGTGTATATGCTCACTGGTAAGCATTTTCTTTTGAGTCTGTCTCTCTGCCCTGAATTAGCCTCCTAGGCTCAAAACCATGTTTCCCCCCACCCTCTTGAAACATGCCTCCCATGATCCTTTACAGAAAAGAGATAACTGGCATACTTTAAACTCAATGACTGATTGAGCCTTTGCAGGCTCAGGCTTGCCTTCTTTCCCAGGTTTTCTTTGATGAAAAGATATTCACATGTGCCCCATTTCAAAATCTATTGATATTAGAGTGCTCAAAATATAGTCATAATATTTACAAAGAGAAAAGTAGATTAGTATTCTACTAGAGGTCGACGAAGTAGAGGTTGGGGTAGGATTTATCGCACAGTGTAACTGATAACTAAGGCCTTCATTTTACTACCGTCAGGATCTATGAAATTAGTTTTTATATTTTATATGTTTATAATATCCACAGCCTGTAACATTGTGTGTCCCAGTACTTACAGGATCTTAACTTTTATCTATGGATAGATTTCAGTGTAAAGTCTGTGAACCCCAGGAACTATATTTAAGATTAGTGACTATCCATATATACATTTTTGGGGGAAGATAGTCCATAACTTTCATTAGCGTTTCAAAGGGGTCAGTGACCCCCAGAAAGATCAGTTAAGAACTGCTGCCATTTAGAGATTCCATGGCAGTCTTCCATCTTTGGGTAAATCATTTTCCTTTCTACTGTTCTGATTCACAAGGTTTTTCTACATTCTTCTGTTTATTTGTATCTTGGGCTTTGAACAATGATTACCTCTGCCTCAGAAATATGTTGATCACTTTAAAGAAGTGATTCTTAACCATCAAATTTAATTGAGAGTCTTTCAACAAAATATATTGCCCTCATCTCTCTCTCTACCCTATACCTTTACCCTAAACCCACAGAATTAGAATCTCTGGAGATGGAACCTGGAAATTTGTATTTTTTTAAAAATTTCCCATAATTTTGATATGTAACCCTATTTATGAACCACTGAGATAAAGTGTTATATGGTTCCAAAGTATGAATGAGAAATCTTGGGAATTTGGAATTGGGATAAGGATGTATTTGTGAAAAAACTGGATGAAGTGGGCCTCAGCACTGTCTCCTGAGTCTTAGATGTATGTTAGTTCTACTCCTGTAGTATACATTAGGCCAGAGCAACAGTTTCTGAGCTGGCCTCTTAGGAGTCTCTGCATAACTTAAAAAGAATTCAGATTCTCTTTCTCCAATACATGAGTAATACAGGCCATCTCTCCTGGAAGTTGAACTATGGGTTACCTAACTTGGTTTCCTAACTTTGCTTTACAGACAGCAGTGGCCCTTCCAGCACTGTGTCCAGTGCTGGTCCTTCCTCCCCTACTGCAGTGGATGGTAACTGCCATTTTGGCTTCAGTGATCAACCCTCCTTAAGTTCACACGTGACTGAAGAACATCAAGGTGTTGGGCTGCTTCAGGAGACCTATGGGAATGGAGCACGAGCACTCCCCATAGAAGGGGAGCAAGAATCTTTTGAACTAGACCAGTTCCCAGAGGATCCACCTGTAGAAAACAGCCAGCCATGCCAGGAGGTTGCTGAAATTAGCCAGCCATGCCAGCAGGTTCCTGATGTTAGCCAGCCATGCCAGATCATCCATGGAAAGGTCAGCCAGCCATGTCGAGAGGTCCCTGACAACACCCAGCCATGCAAGGAGACCTATGATGTTGTTAACCAGACATGCCAAGATGTTCGTCAGATCAGCCAGCCATACCAGAAAGTCAGCCACCTATGCCAGAAAGTCTCTGAGGAAGCTTGCCAGCTTTGCCAGGAGAACCCTAAGGAGGTCAGCCAGCCATGCCGGGGGGTCCCTGTGGAGGTTGGCAGGCTGGTCCATGAGTTCCCTGTAGGGATTGGTAACCTGGTTCAGGAAATCCTTGTGGAAGCTGGTAAGCCAGGCCAAGAGGTCACTGAGGAGCTCAGCCAACCATCCCAGGAGTTCTCTGCAGAGGTTGACAGGCTGGCCCAAGAGATTTCTGCAATCAATCTATTGTCCCAGGACATCCCTGAGATTGATACACCATCCCAAGAGTTCCCTGAGGAGAGTTACCTGCAGATCCAGGAGGTCTCTGAGGAGGTTAATCAGCAGTCCAAGGTGGTTCCTGAGGTGCTTGGCCAGCTCCCTGGAGAGGACGTTCTCCAAGCTCTGTATACATCTAGTGATCCCAACCCTCAGAGCCAGTCCCTAGCCCATGACCAGAACTCACCCCTGCCACCAGCAACATGTGATTAATCTTTTTCTCATTAGTGTTGTTACACTATACCAGCCATTTCAGCTAGCAACTTTTTCTGTTAGCTAAATCACCTGCCAGCATAAGGCCTTGGTTCTCACCAGAGGTGTCTGAGGAAGTAGTGCTCTTGACATGAACATTACCTGTGCCAGAGCTGGGCTTGGTGAGCGGCCAATTTCACATTCAAAGCAGCCATTGACTCCTCACCAATCCATTTAGACTTGAATAGGGTTTCTTTCAAGGGATGGGCTGATGTCCGCCTCCTCTAAGCATCCCAAGAAATCCTAGATTGTTAAAGGAAATGCCTCTTAACTGCTGAAGACACCACCCAGGGACAGCAAGTGCAAAAGGGGACTCCAAGGTCTCCGCTTTTCTGAGGAAATATTCACAACTTCTCAAGGTACCCTCAGACCACATGTGCATTCAGGGAGACTCTTGTCTTTGCTAGCACTCCTCAGGTGGGCCTAGGATGGCTATATGAAATGTCTTGGGGGAAAAAAAGAGTCCCCTTCCCAAACAAACATCCGTCATGGCCACTAATCTTTAGACTGGACTTATGGGTATTTTCATATCCCCAAGTGCCCCTCTGCCCCAGTTCTGTTCCTCTGGGCAATAGCTCTATGGAAAAATAGGTATTAGATGGCTGTGAAAATTTCAGAGTAACTAAAAATGCTCTGGGAGTTCTTGGCAAATCTGTAAAGCTGGGCCTCCTTTTGTTGTGGGGCTTTTTGTCTTAGGAGATGCTGTAGTAGAGAAAATCAGGTTCTATTTTAAGCAATCAGCAGAAATCAATATTGTACAGACATGAGCAAAGATTTTATATATATATATACATATATTTACATATATACATGTATATACTTATATATATACATATATGTGTGTATATATATATATATATATATTTCTATAGTAGTCCTAGGGACAGACTGGCCAAAGACCAAACACTCCAGCATCCCCAAGAGGTTTGTACTTATTTGTCTTTAGGGCCAGGTGTGATTATGAAGCTTTTCCCAAAGATTAGGGGATGGGAATGGGGGTGGGTAGGAGGGGTGATGAGGTCATTGGAGTGGGGGGCCGGAACATTATGAGTGCTCAATAAATATGAAGTAATGAGAATGGTAGTAGCAGTGATGTCCTTGTAAACTCATGAATGAATATGACTATAAGTTAGTCATATCTGTGACTAAATTAATCTGAACCAGTCAAAAGTCTTTATAGCTGAGCAGGAAGGGGTTATAAAAATATAGAGATCAGGCATTTCAGGAGGTCCCTATGGCAATCAGCCCACCATCCTAGAATGTCTTCAATGAGTAGTATTGCAATGGAGAGTTTCTGTGGAGCACCAGAGGGTACACAATATCTTATCAGATCCTTGGAATCGCCCTCTCAATTTTTACTCTGATGCTTTGGAGTATTAGGAGAAGAAATAAGGGGGTTGTGCTCTTTCTTCATCCCCTTGACATCTTTACATTGGGAGAGCCCAGAACACTAGGAGGGCTGGAACATCCCCCTGCCCATATATTCACTTTCACAACTTGGCTTCTCCAGACATAACTAGGGCTACAAAGGGTTTCATTGCAGGGAGAAAATCATTTAACTCCATGAAAATCCTGACTGCACAAATGAGAGGTGTTTACAACCTCAATAGGCTCTAGATTAGCAGTCCCCAACCATTTTGGCACCAGGGACCAGTGTTCCTGTGAGCATCTAATACCTGATGATCTGAGTTGGAGGTGAGGCTGTGATGCTAGTGCTGGGGAGCGGCTGCAAATACAGATGAAGCTTTGCTCGCTTGCACACAATTCACTTCCTGCTGTGCAGTTCCTAATGGGCCACAGATCAGTACCAGTCCACAGCGTGGGATTTGGGGAGCCCTGCTCTAGATATCTTAGGGCCCTTGAACTCCTTACCTCTTTGGTGTTCCGCTATCCAAGGTATTTGATTCTGGTTATTCAGTCCTCAGCTATTGACACCTGTGCTATACAGATCCCCTTCCCAGGAGACTCCCTTCTGCTTTCCTTCCCCAAACCAAATGTCCCCACCCTTGGCTTCCATTCCCCATACTCAGCCATTCTCATCCATTTTCATAAATTATGCTGACTCCCCATATCCTTTTCTCCATTCACCCACCCTGTGTTCTCTGGCTTCCATGAGGCCTGGAATTGCTTCCAGTTATCAGAGTCATCAAGATAAATTGACTATGCTGGGAGAAACAGAGGAAGCCAGGGCCCAGCAACTAAGCAACGTGTGGAGTCAGAAAAAGCCTAAGCACTATGGCATCTGTAATGAACTTGATTTATTGTTAGAGTTGGAGGCGGCTCCGTTACAGCAGCTGGGAACTATAATGGGGAAGTGTGGGGAGGAACAGAGCACAGCAGCATGGGGAGGGTGGGAGCTAGTAAGGACACAGGCAGGCTCATTTTCATTTCCACACAGTCATTCGGCAGAGAAGCAGAGCCCTGATGAGCATCTGGATTTCTCAGTCCAGCAGTAGTCTGGCAGGGCTACTCGTTGGCTTGCTAGGGGTGAGGTCCTTTCCTGTGTTGGAATTTTCAGCCTGTTTTCATCTCACTCAGTAGGAGTTAAGTTTAAGCTCAGTTTCCTCGCTCTCTTTCCTCCCTCTCATATTTCTCAAGTCCTCTGGCATGGCTTCCACCTCCCCAGACCTCTATTAAAAGGTTTGGGTCTGGAAAGGCAGCCAGAATTCTCATTTCAGCTGCAGGATGGCATAGTGGAATGTTGGGGGAGTCACACATTGCTGGGGTGTCAAATGTTGGGATGTCAGGCAGTGGCTTGTTTTTAACCCATTACACACCAGGCCACAGTAGATGACCACATGCAGAGAAGCCAAGCAGGAGATGAGAAGGGATCAGGATAATTGGAATGGGTGGGTGAAAACTTCAAAAGGTCAGGGAGCTTGGAAAATTCTGGGATTGGGGCTGGGCTCTTCTTGCCCCTTTGTGCTACCCAGTAGGCCTGGTCTGGACAGTTCTGAGATGTGAATGGTATGACGCAGGGGCTGGGAGGATAAACTCCTTTCTTCTCTCATCAGTCTGTTGGTCAAGAGCTTCAAGTTTTGGATTGAGACATTCAGATACAGAGGGAAGCAGAGTGACAGTGTAGCAGCAGTGTACCCCCAGACTACTGCTGGAACCCAGAACCTGATGAGTAAGGGGATGGAAGATGGAGAGAGGGGTGCAGCTCTGGGCACCTCACTGACAGCATCCTGCCCCCAGGTCACATAAGTTACTATTGGAAATCCTTCCTAGGGATGCTAAATAAATAGATTGAGATAAAGAAGCTGGGGTTGGGGATATGATCTCCCTCCACGAGGGAGGAGATTGCTCTCTGAGACCCATCTTCACTCCCTACCCAATACCAGCATTTGGCAGTGCTAGGAGACATGTCACTCCAGGGTTCTCAGGCATCAGATGACCTCCTATCCTAATTTGGTACCCTCCCCCTATCCTGTCCCTATTACCTTTGGTTTTGAGACTCATCTCAGGTATGGATGAGGGAAAGAGACAACACTTCCCATTTAGTCCAGCCCAAGTCTCCACAAGACATCCTGTCTCCCCCACCCCCTCCTTCCCCAGCTCCCATGTTCCCCAACACCAAAGGACTCAGCAGTAGCCATTCTCAAAGGGAGGTGGGGGAGGAGATCCTTAGGGAAGGAAAAGTGGTTCTTTCAGAACTCAATCTTGCAGGCTGGGAAGGACTCGTCCTGCATGACCACGGTGCTGCTGCTAGCCAGGACGAGGACGTTCAGTTGTTGCTGCTGTTCATGAGTCTGCTGATACCACTCACGAGTCACTTCTGTGTCATGAGTAGGGATCAGAGTCACCTAGGCGGGAGATAAGACATGCCTGATGTGAGAATGTGAAAGGAAGGTAAGTGAGGAGGATATGGCACCTGATGGTCCAGGAAGTAGTCCCACTGCCCATAGAAAGGGCTCAGTCCTTTTATAAATTAAGACCGTGTTCCAATATTGCCTCTGAATAAGCTTTGAACAGACTACCTCCTTGGCGTCCATTGCCACTCACCTGAAGATTCTCCCCCCATTGGGCCTTGCCCTCCAGCAGGGCATCCAGCACAGCCCGGCTCGGCTCGCCATTGGCAGGGTCATTCCCACTGACCACATAGTAGGATGCACGCACTCTTCGGAAGAAGTCAAGGTCAGCAGTCTTGCCACTGCAATGATTCGGGATATAGGCGAGATCCACATATACAGGGGGAGCAGAGCCGCCCTTGGAACCCAAGGCTGCTGTAGAGACAAGCCGGCACTCATTGTAGAGGGAAAGTAGACTGCTTTTAGCAACCTTTTCCCTCTTTCCCTCCCTTCCACTCCTGGAGCATTTGACCAGCCACACCCAGCCCCAATCCATAGTCTCTCCTACTTTTCAAGTCATACTCACTCAGTCCTGCCTTGAGTCCATTGACCAGGCCTTTGGACATGGGGCTGTATCCATCCTTTTCCTCTGCTGGGATGACCTGGCTTGGAGTGCTGCGTGGCCGGGGTGGGACCCGGGATGCTCGGTCTGCAGGACCTTTACCAGGGGTGGGTGAGCGTTTTCCCCGAAGATCCAGACGCCGGGCAGGAGATGCTGGCTTGGCCTTGCTTGGGGCCCTGCGCCCTAATCTCCCCTGTGCCTTCTCCTTTTCCCGTAGCCTCTCTACCCTTCCAGACTCTGAGCTTAGCCCCTCAGGGTCAGCCATGCACACATCAGGGCGGGGAGGGGATGGCCGGGGGTCTGGCTGGGGGACAGGGGGAGGGTCATGGCCAGGCCTGGGATGGTGAGTTCCACTGACCCCCCCAGCTTTGTCCACAGGTAGGAAGTCCCCATCTTCATCTGAATCAAGGGCTGCCTCAGCTGTAATGGATGGACACTCCTCAGTTTCTGGCGGAACGTCAGAATCTGACTGTGTGGAGCCTGAGTCACTGGCTGACGTTGGGGGTGTCTCATCTGCCACAGGGCATGGGCCTCCTGTGGCCCCAGGGCCCCCCACCCGGCGCCGCCCCCCTTTCCCTACCAGCCGAGCTTCCTCAATTGAGAGGTCACTGTCATTCGTGGATTGGGGCAGAAGAGGGTTCAGGAAGGATGGTGAGAGCTCCCCACGGTGGGGCTGGGGCTCAGAGGCACATCCCTGGGGCCCAGCCTCCATCTCAGGGGAGACACTACTAGGTTGGTCCCCAGAGGCCCCTCCAGGGCACAGTGGCTGCTCAGGGGAGAGCAGCGTGTCAGGCCGGCAGCTCCTCTCAGCTCCCTCAGGCCAGGCCCCACGTTCCCAGGCAGGGCAGGCCTTAGCCTCTTCTTTCTCAGCCTTGGCTGGCGCAAGGCCTGGGGGATTGGGGCTGGTTTCAGTTGGACCATTGGTGGCATAATCCCCAGAGGAACCCTGTAAGGGGCTTGGCTTCTTGGTGGTTGACACTGAGCACTCCAGGTGGCAGGGTAGGGTGCCATCATCCATGTCTCCAGGCAGGCTGGGAGGCAGAGCTGGGGCCAAGTCCAGTGAAGCTGGAGGTGTTGGGCTCAGAGGATTGAGGTCCCAAAGGCTGTGGGTAGCTGCTTCCGTTCCTGGGACCAGCTCTACAAACCCCTGTTCTGCAGCCTCCAGGCCAGGAGGGAAACGTTCAGCCACTCTTGAAATCACAGGTGTGGTGGCCTCGGAGGAGGAGCCTTCAGACAGAGCTGGTGAGGAAGGTCGTGGCAGACTGGAAAGGAGAGGGGCCCCAGGAGAGCTGGGTGATGGGAGCTGGGGCAGTGAGGAGTCCAGGCTGGGGGCCTTGGTCACTTCTAAGTACTCATCATGCCGGGCTCTGGTGGGAGGCCCTGGAGCCAAAGCCAAAGCTCGGTCCCCAGAGAAGGCAAGGGAGCCACAGGGTGCTGAGCGAGGTTCAGCTGGAGAGGGCAGCTGTGGAGGAGCCGGCTGCAGGGAGGAGAAACCAAAGGCTGAAGCTGGGAAGTCCAGGGTGGGTCGGGTAGAACCTAGGTGTGAGTCCAAGGAAGGGCTGGTACGTGCCTCACTTTCAGGCCACTGTTTGGAGGGCCCTGAAGGGATGGGGTGAGGGGGACTTGGGGACTGGACCTCTTTCTCTGGCTGCTCCCGAGCCCCCTTCTCTAGTTCTGAGTCGCTAGTGCTGTCATCCCAGAGACTCGGACCTGAATCCTTGGGGGATGGGCTTCTCCTCTCTGAGCTACAGCTCAGAATATTACCATTAAGAGGGGGGCTTGGGCCTTTGCTCAGCGGGATGGGAGCTCGGGGAGGCACTGCAGGAGGGATGAGATTGGGCTCCACACTTGGCCCTGGCTCAGGCTCTTGCCTAGGGGGTAAGGTGGGTCCTGCCAGGGCTGCATAGCTGAAGGATGGGGTGTCAAACTGGAGGCTCTTGGGTGAGACAGGAGATGAAAGTTCCTTCTCTGCAGATGTGTTTCGGCCAGCTGCCTCCTCCTTGGTTGAGATGTGTGGGGGCCAATCCCCGGCTGCTCCAAGAAGAGGTTCCCTAGTGGGACATGCAGGGCCAAGACCAGTAAGCATCATCTGTTCATAGATGTCCGCATACTGAAAGCTTCTCTCATCAGGATAGGGTGTGGGTTCTCTCTGCTCTGACTCAGTCTGCTCAGGCTCCTTGGTGGAATGGCTCTCACTGGCCTCTGGAAACTTGGAGCTGCAGAGACTGCTGTCAGGAGCCCCAGCCTGACCTCCTTCTTCCTTTTTTCCTTCAGCTTTGCGGTAGTCCTTCCCAAGGGGGGAGTATGGCCCACCTTCTAATTCAGCTGCCCCCTCCTGCACGGCAGCCACCACACTGTCATATTCAGCTGTGCCCCAGAAAGGCGCAGGAGTGTATGGCTCAGGAGCGGGAGCTGGGGGAGCTGGAGCTGGGGAGAGGGGTGCAGGGGGCAGGGGTCTGTCCTTGGGCACCCATGGTGGGATGTCAGCCAGCCATGAGGGGGTGGTAGGTTCGTTCCTCATGGGTGGCATGGCCTTGGGCTCTAGGATAGGACTCTCTTGTCCTGGAAGCGGAGGAGCCCTCTGTCCAGCCATCTCAGGTGGGGAGGCTGGAGGAGAGATGATCTCAAAAGGGGAGCGGGTCAACTTGTCTTCTTCCTCTGGTGGCAGCCCAACTGGTGACTCAGCAAGCCAGCGCTCCACCTCCAGCCCCTTTTTTGATGAGGCCTCCTGGAAACCCTTGAAGTCTGAGGCCCAGGGACTCTGGGGTGAGTGTTCCAAGGCGGGAACTTCTTGCTCATCATCTGGCCCCTCATCGAGGAAAGTGTTCTCCCGCTCTTCCGTGTACCGTGGCCGGGCCCCCTGGCCATCAAGCTCATGAGGGAACCAGACCTTTCGCTCACAGCTCAGCTCCCTCCAGTATGTGTCCTGTTCCAGGGCCACATCCTCTCTGCCCCTCCAGTACCTGTCTTCTTGCTCAGGAGATGTGTCCTCCCATGTCCCGGCAGGCTCTTTCCGTTCTCCAACTGGCTCGCCTCTGGTCCGAGATGTTTCTTGCCACTCCTGCTCCTTCCAATATTTCTCTTCCTGCTTCTGGGCCTTTTCCTTCTGCTCCAGGCTCTCTTCCAGTTCCAGAGCTTTGGTCTTTTTCAGCAGAGCTTCTTCCTTCTGTTCCACAGCCTCAACTTTTTCTGAAGATTTTTCCTTTAGGATCTTCCCCTTTGGCTTTATGGTTTTCTCCTCCTGCACTGGGACCTCCTGCTCCTGAATTTTGTCCTTCTCTTCTAGATCCTTATCTCTCTGTTCAAGAGCCTTACTGTTTTGTTCCAGGGCTTCATCCTTCTGTCCCAAGGCCCAGTATTTTTGTTCTAAGGCCTGATCCTCCTTTTCCAAAACCTTGTCCTTCTGTTCAGGGGCTTCATCAGTCTGTTCTGAGGCCTTGCCCTTCAGTTCAGAGACTTTGTCCTCTGGAGCCATGTCTTTATGTTCAAAGTCTCTGGCTTTTTGTTTTAAGGTTTCATCTTTCTCTTCTGCGACTTTATCCTCCTGTTCCAGGGCCTTGTCTTTTGGTTCCAAAGCTGTGTCCCTTTGTTCGAAGACTCTGCTTTTTAGTTCTAAAGGCTTATCCTGCTGTGTCACAGCCTTCTTTTCTCCCAGAGCCTCACCTTTCTGATCGATGGCTGTATCTTTATGTTCTATGACAATATCCTTCTGCTCCAGAGTTGTGTCCTTCTGCTGTAGGACTTCATCTTTTGGCTCAGGTCCCTTGTCCTTCTGCTCTGGGGTTCTGTCTTTCAATTCTGGAACTTTACTTTCCCACTTGATGGCAATGTCCTCCATAACAGGGCTTGGCAAAGACTCAGGACTCTTGGTGAAGGAGCTATCTGGTGTCAGAATGTGTTCACCAGGGCTTGTGATCACTCCAGGTGAGTACTTCCCATCTCCCAACAGAGGAGAGTGAGAAAAGGGGCTGGCAGATAATTTTCCATCAGGGCTCTCATCTGTGATGTCTGCCTGTGCAGAGTATCCAGTGTTCCCATCTGTGGGAGGAGACACTGTGGCTGCATGGGGTTCTGGAACAGACTCGGGAGCTAGGTGCTGAGAGGTATCCTCAGCCTGCATCAGAGGCCCCTTTACTTCCTTTCCGAGGCTTAGTTCCCCAAACTGGAGGGTACCAAGGCTTTCTGGAGATAGCTGTTTAGAAGAGATATCCAGAGAAGTCTCTTTGCTGGGACTCTCTTCTGAGAGAGAAAGTGACTGGGTATCTTCTGGAGATACCTGTGGCCAAAGGTCTTTGTGTAGGTGCTGCTCTGTCAGGCCACAGGGAGACCTGAGGATAGTTTCCTGGTTGGCAATGCCTGGTGAGACCACACTGAGGACTGAGAGGGACTCTGCATCATCAGGAGAGAGGCTTTGGTCAGGAAATTGGAGCACATCATCTTTCTGAGTTTCGCCAGGTTCTGGGAGAGATGCCCTCAAATCTCTGGGCAGGACTTCTGTTCCCAGAATTGGACCTGTGGGCTCTTGTGCCTCCATAGTCTCGAAGACTATTGCTTTGTCCTGTTCTGGCAACAATTGGATGGTGTACCCTGTATGTCCCCCAACAATGCTGACAGCTGCTTCCTGGTCCTGGGGGCTCCTGGGAGGAGGCAGCTTTTCGCCCTCCTCTAGTGTGTCCTCTTTAGGCCCTAGCTTGACTGTCTCCTCGGCAGCTTCTTCCTTGACCACACCTGGGGTATGCCTAGTGTCTTCGCAGGAGTCTGCTTCCTGAAAGTCTTGGGGCTCAGACTTTTCTTCCACTGGGGACTGATGAAAGGGTGTGTGGGTGGCACTGGGTGGACCAGATGGTGGAGGAGAGGCCATCTTCACTGTGCTGTCATCTGGGCTGAGGCAGCGCTCCTCCAATTCTCCGAGCGCTGATTCCCCTGGATATAGGGTGTGACCAGGGGCACTGAACATCGGGGTTCCATAATGACTGTGAAGTTTCTCGGACAGCTGTACACTTGTGGTCTCCTCTTCCCCTTTCACAGTTCTCTCTCCAGGTAAGCCCCTCCCGACACTCTCTCCTCTCTTCTCTGACTCTCCAGTCACAGAGAAGTCCTCACAAGGTGGTGATTTGAAGCCCTTGTCTTCTTCCAGGGAGGAGGTGGGTGAGATGGTACCAGCTGATGGCACGTAGTCCAAGCCCTGAGTGGCTTCAGTGCGGGATGATGGGATGCTTGTGACTGTGTCGAGCAGCAGGGAGCTCTTGCCTGTCTCCTCCGTCTGGGGAGCTGTGAGTGAAGCCACAGACTGGTCCTCAGCCACAGATGTGGCGAAGGAAGAAAGCTTGTCGCACTCAGTGATTGAGGTAGCCGAGGACACATGCTCCTCTTCAGCCAAAGGGGCGGCCACCATGTTGGGAGGGTAGGTGAGTTCAGTCTCTGGTGCTCCATAGCCTTTGCTCGAGGTGGCAGGAACAACACTGTCTGCAGGCTGGCTAGCCTCAAAGGGGCCAGGGCCTTCAGGCCCAGGGAGGTCATAAGTACTTGTAGGAAATCTAGGTGGAGCTGGGCGCTCCTCCGGCTCGTCATGGATCTCCTCATCTGAGATGGTCTGCTCGGTCTCTGAGTAGCCAGGGATTGTCTCATCCTGGATGTAAGAGACATGCTCAGTGGCTCCTGCAGGTGTGGTCAGGCTGCTTAGGAAAGATGAAGTCTCCTTCTCAGGGGCCTTGCCCTGGAGTCCCAGTTCCCGGCCCCCAAGAGCCTCCCTGCCCCTTGGCACCTTCAAGGCTTCTTGCATATGTTTTTGGTAAAAACCCTCAGCCTTTGTCTCTTCCTCTTCCTCCTCATCTGAAGGATGCAACTCCTCCTCCATTTCTTCTAACTCAGCCTTCTCTATCACATCCTCCTTTACCTCAGGTTCACTTTCCTCTCTGGCTTCTGTTCTATCAGGGAGCCTCTCTGCTTCCTTCTGCTTCTTTTCCTCCCAGGCATCTTTCTCTTCCTCTGTTTCAGCCCCAGAATCTGGGCCTCTATTGTTGCCTTGCTCCTCAAGGATGTCTGGGACAACCTCTTTCTCCTTCATCACAGGCTTTTCTTGTTCCAGCCCTGGGAGAGAGGGTAGTGTTCCCTGGGCAGCTGTGCTTGGGACTCCCTCCACCATGGTGCCTGGAGGGAGTGGTTTCTCTCCTAGTCCCATGTCCCTTTGTTCAGCCAGCAACCTCCTCTCCTCACGCTTCATTTCCTCAAAGTCCTGTGTGAGGTCTTCTGGTGAAGACAGGGCCAGCTCCCTGTGCGCACTGACTGTTGGGAGTGGTGCAGCCCCCTTCTGGGCTGGGGGTGTCCGGGGCTCAGAGGGCAGATCCTTCTCCCCACGGGCAGCCCGGCTCTTGTCCATCTTTACTCTGCCAGGGGCCTTGGCCTTGTAGAGGGTCTTACGTACCTCAGGGGTAAAGGGCTTCAGATCTGGCTTGGAAATCTTCTTGACCTCAGGTTTTGTATCTTTCCTCTTCTCCTCCTTCTTGGCATCCTTCTTCTCTTCCTTTCTTCCTTCATCTTTCTTGAGCTCCTTTCTCTCCTTCTTGATCTCTTTTTTCTCTTTGTCTTTCTTCTCCTCCAGCTTTGATATCTTTTCTTTCAGGTGCTTCTTCCCTACCTTATCTTTGATCAACTTTCGCTTCTCTGCCTTCAATGTCTCACTTGACTCTGTCTTCACCCTCTCAGGCTTGGTAGGCTTCTCTGGGAGCTTCTCAGATGATTCTTTTACCTTCTTCTCTGTTTTGGCTAACTCCTTGGCCAGTTCTGAGCGGGCCTCCTTGGCTCCTTCCTCAGCCACTTCCTCCCGTTTGGCCAGCTTGCTCACAGCTGTCTTGGTAGTGGCCTTGAGGCTCTCCTTGCTGTCAGCCCGCTGTTTGATTTTGCTGGGTTTGAGGTTGGCAGGCACAGCCCCAGCAGTCAGGTCCTTCTGTGTGGCCACTGGGTAGCGCAGGAAGTCCAGGTGCCGAAGCTTTTCCAGGCCCTCCAAGATCTTGTTCTGGGGAGCATTCCCTGGAAAAAGCACACGTACAATCTTCTCAGTGGGGCTGGCTGGCAGCCAGACCACGAGAGCAGTGATAGAGGTCAGGTAGGGCACCGAGATCTCAGCCTCTTTTCCATTAGCCAGCACAATGCCTGTCTTTGCTTTACTATTGCCTGCCCACTTCTGCATGAGGAACTGCATCTCCTTGCTGTCCTTGACAGGGTTGAGGACGTACATGTCCAGCCGGCCAACACCCATCTTGTGGAAGAGGGTCAGAGGCTCAATGGTGTTGCTGACCACACGGTACAGAGGCTCGGCTTGGATGCCCAGGCGGTTTAGGTGCTGCAGAGTGAGGCAGGCCTCCTCAATGCTGCGCTTGGCCTTCCGGGAGGCATCAGGCAGCCGCAGCTTATCTGGCACATTGAAGAAGACAACTCCAAGCTCCGGAGAGATGAGGTTCTTCACCCAGTCGCTGTAGCTGCTGGAGCCCTGGGACTGCTCCTCCTCCAGTTCTGCCACTTTGCGCTGTAGGAGTCCATTGATGCCTGGCAGGTTGTCTGCCCCAATGTGTGTGAGCAGCACTGAGTCAATGCGGTCCAGATGACGCACCAGCTTCCAGAAGCAGGACTTGCGATCAGAGCCACCGTCCACTAGGATGTTGAAACCATTGACGGCAAAGAGAGCAGAGTCCCCGCGGCCACCAGGGAAGATGTAGCAGCAAGGCTTGGAGAGCTTGAGAAAGCCCCCTGAAGTAGGGGGCTCTAGCAGGTCAAAGGGGGATGGCACATCCACAGTCTCAGAGACATATTCGGAGAACTCAGCCACACCATCCATTGTGGGCAACGTGGGCTCAGGGTTTAGCCGGAGGTGCAGGGTCTCTTGGGAACTAGATAGTCCTAGATGGCTCCAATCACCCTCCCCTAAGCAGGATACAGTGAGGAAGGCCTGGATCCCAGGGTCTCTGTTGCTGAGCAATTGGGCAATCTAGAGGAATGGGAGATAGAAGGCTGATCAGTTCATTAAGCTTATCTTACCCCAACTCACATTCAGTCTACTAATCTTACTTGTCTCTAAGGTGATCTCCCACCTTTCTGCCAGGTCCCCCAGTGGTCAGACAACATGAGAGTTTCCCTTCCTTGGATCCCTTTCTACAGCTCTACTCCTCCTATCCCATATTCTGTTCCTGCAGACGTGGAACTTACCTCTGGATTGTGAAGGACCTGGACAAAGTTTTGATAGGAGTAAGTGCCGCTCTGTAGGATGAGGTCTCCCCCTGGCTCTGAACTTTGCCCACTCAAGATTAGTAGTTTGCGAGCTGATGGGCTGCTAAGGAGATGGTGAACCTAGAATAGAAGGAAGGGAGTAGTCACAGATGTAGGAAACCCAGGGAAGAACACTGAATGTTTGTTTTCTCCACAATACTACAGGGCCTTGCTCCCCACCAGTAGCGCCACAGCACCTCCAGAGAGGGGCTGGAAATTGTAAGGCAGCTTAGATGGCAGAAGATAGTTCAAAGCCAAGTCCAAGAATTCTTGGCCTTACAGCAGTAGCACTGGCAAGGGTGAGCTATAGCACTTTCAGCAGGCCCTTGTGGCAAGGCCCAGTCCCAGGCCTTACCTCAGAGCTGATGCTGTCGGCACTGGGGTTTACCAGGATGACAGTCTCTAGGATCTCACTCTGGTGGCAGAGGGTCCTCTGGCCTGAGGGAAAGATGCAGGAATTTGTTCTGAAGAGAGTTGGTATAGACTAAAATAGAGGTATTGTGTGGGGCAGGGGAGGAAAGAATGCACTATCAGAATATGGGACTTGAGAGAAAGAGAAGCCTAGATATCCTTAGGTCCTGCCACTTTGGAGACTGCTGAGTAAGGTCTAGGGACTAGCTCCTTTAGCCCTCCCCTTTCAGGGGCCTCCTTCCTCTCTTCCACACAGTCTGTCTTCTCCCTCCCTTCATCTACCACACCCTCTGCCTGGAACTCCCGCGTCAGACTGCCCTGTTGACAAGAAGCTTTTGTCCCTCTCTGAGCTCTGAGTTCCTGGTGCAGCCTGGGGATGGGGGACTCAGCTGGAGGGAGGGCTCCTGGGACAGTCCTCACTCAGCTCACTCCTCCCTAGCCTGACTTTGCCCCTTATGCTAGCATGCTTTCATGCTAGTCAGTGCTTGGAAACAAGGAGATGGGCCCTTCTGTTCAGTGTCTACAGATTCCCCATCTTCCTTTCCAACCCCCATCCAAGACCAGAATTCCCACTCCAAAAGACTCAGAGAATTCTGCACTATCTAAACCGTTGGAGCTTTATAAATCAAAGAGTAGATATAGGACTGTTATTTTCTTGTTCTGTTCTCTGGTTCCTGAGAGGCCAAGCCTGCACTCACTAACATGCACCCACTCATATTGTTCCCACCACTAAAGGTTTCACAGCTCCCTCTCTCACTATCATATCCCTGGACTCTAGAGAGGCCTGGGTCAGTAGCCTACAACCCATATTTTGTGAACAGTTTCTCCTCTCATCTTTGCCCCTCTCCTATGGGCTTTCTGCCATGGAGAGGGGAGCAAGGGGTTCACAAACAAGAAACAAAGAAAGAGAGACTGAGTGTTCCCCAGGCCATGGAGAAAGATAAGACACCCTTAAATTCCCCTATTTACTTTCCTTCTCCATGCTCACATGAAATACCAAGTAATGCAGCAAAGAAAATGGCAGGTTAAACAGAAGATACTGAAGAGGGATGCTGCCATCCCCTGCTCCTGGCCTTGACAATTGCAGCATAGTAGAGTTACCTTATAAACAGAGAGGTGAACAGATGGCCTGGGGAGTGGGCTGTCTAAAGGATATTGGTGGAAGGGCTCAGAATCCTTCCACTAGACCCCCTTCGGGGGCTCTGACAAGAGAAGCACAGGACCAGGGCTTTTGTTAAGTGAGAGAGCCTTGGTGCCAGGATCAGGCAGATCTGGCAGCAAGGGGCTGCATTCGCAGCTGCAGGGGAAGTGAACTATGGATGATGTCAGAAGACCAAACTCCATACAGGGTGGGTGGGGCCCAAGAGGAGTTCAAGGTTGTCTTCTATGCACTTGGGAATGCAGTTAAGCTTTGAGGTCAATTCAGAGGAGGGCAGGGGCAAGGTTTGGGCAGGTGAGGGCTATGGAGGTTCAGGGAACAGCTGGCCCTAGGCTAGCTCTAAGTAATTTAGATTTAGAAAGGCTATTTCCATCCTCACCCTTGCCCCACTATATCCCAGAAGGTCTCACATTTTAGCTAGGAGGGTCAGAAAGAGAAATATCTGTGGTACAAACTGATTTGCTTCTTATCTATCCCCCTCTCCCCCCCACCCTTCCAGTCTATCATTCCTTGCAGCCCCCTGGGTATAACCCCCAGACTTCTCTGATTCCAGTTCCTGTCTTGGTGCAAGACCCTCACCCAAGTGATTTCCAGTTCTGACAGGCAACTACGTGGTTTCTATCCAGCATCCTTCGTTTTCAGGCCTGGGAGAAAGCACTGTTTCCCTCTTCTGCTCACCCCAGCAATCTCACCAAAGGGAATGGACTTGCTTTTCCTTTTTTTTTTTTTTTTGGAGGACTTCTTGCGAGGCAGGGGCACCTCCCTCGGCCAGTGAGGCTGAGCCGGCTAGAGGGCAGGTGTCTCTGCAGTGAGGCAGAGGGGAGGGGGGCCGCTCAGGCAGCTGCAGTTTGCCGCAGTGTGTGAGTGTGAGCGCTGAGCGCAGGCTCCAGCTCCGCCCCCACCACAGCATGACAAGTCATTTTCTTGGCTGCCTCTGCATGGGGGGTGGAGGGATGGGGGGGTGGTGGTGAGGGAACACAGAGAGGGAGAGGAAACTGGCTCCTCGGTTCAAGAGCCCCCATCTTGGGAAGGGAAGCAGAGATGAGGTGGGGGTGGGGCTGAGACTGGGAACCCGTGGGGTTGACACTACTGAAAATGCAGGGCAGCTGCTCTGGAGGGTGTGCTCTTAATCTCCGGAGGGGCCTCTCAATCTCCCAAGGGAGCCAGAAAAGGGTGGGGGCTTAGAGTCCCAATCTCAAGCTGGGAAAAGGGTGCGCGGAGCCCACTGCACATTGGTTGGTCTGTGAAGGCGCGTGCCACATCTTAATGACCCTTTCCTCCCTTCTCTTCCACAGCGTCCCCCACCTCCCCTTACTTGGCAAAAACTCGCTGTCCTGCTCACCCCCGGCATAGGAGCAGCTGAGCAATCTAGCAGCTGACACCATTAGGTACATTCCCATAACATCCGCTTACCCTCAGATTCTTCTACCCCTGCTCAGAGACACAGCCCCCAAACTCCTCCAGAGGCCCAGGCTGCCAGGCAGAGCCAGGGACACCACCCTCTGCTGTTGCCCCTAGGCTTATGCCTCCTGGCCCAACCCAGCCTGAGAGGTGAACTGTCACTGTCTTGGCCACAGTGGCCTCTGCCTGGTTCTGGGTCCAGGCTAGCCCCATAGACAGTAATTTTCATCTTCTTTCTCTGTTCCCCCACCCTGCTCACCCCGCTAGGCCAGTTCCAGACACACCAGTTTAGGTATCAACTCCCCTCCCGTTACTCCCATCCCATCTCCCTATCACAGCATCCTCCAACCCCCATGCCAAGCCCTTCGGTCCCATTCAGTGCTTACCCTGGGTGCGGGAGGGAGCCCCTCATGGAGGCTGCAGCTCCGGCCTCAGCCGGCAGCTTCAGGGAAGAGTCTGCGGCACTTTGGGTGGGAGTGGGGGGGGGGGCGCTTGATGGGGAGGGCGGTGCCAGGGCGGGGAAGAGGGGCTGGTCCATGACGAGGCACTGGAGATTTAACTGTTTCTTTGCCTTCACAATGTCAGTGCTCTGGTGCTTCTGCTGGGGCTGAGGAGATGTCTAACAGCTCAAAGAGCCAGGGTGGTCTCCAGTGGCCCACATTGCCCTTCCCCAACCCTGCTTGGTCAAGAAATACTGTTAGCAGCATCAGCCAAAAGACCAACGCCCTGTGCTATGGCACATTTCGGAGGATGCAGGAGTTATGGGCTGCCTGGGCCCTCCTCCTTCTTTTAGGAACCATCTGCTGCCTCGCTCCTCAGACCCAAGGAGTGACCTTCAATCCCTGGAGGAGCAGGAGACAAAGGAGCTAGGGGCCTGAACGCATGGGGTACGAGTAAAGAGACTGGTTGAGAAGAAAGCTGGCGACAGGAGTTGAGCTGAGTTCTGCTGACTTCTGAGTCACAGCTACAGAAAGCAGGGGAGGGCAGAAATAAGTCTCATTTGAGGGTGGAGGGTAGTTTGAAATTCTGAAGTGAACATATGGTCCTATTCAGTCTGGAATGGGGCACAGGGACCCTGGGAGCATGCAATTCTGTGTCAGTGCAACATAGCACAGTAACCACACAGGCCCTGATACTTGGAATCCTTGGGTCACTGGGTATGAAGAGGCAGAATGCTTTCTGCCTTTCAGTGAAAGAGTTAACAGGGACCAAGGAGGATCACCAGCGCCCAGGCCTAAGAAAGATTTTCTTACTATAGGCCAATTTTTAAATGTAACAAAATACTCTTTGGATTTAAAAAAATCTTATAATGACTTTGTAGAGTGTCGGATTCCTATTCTTTCCTTGTCTCTGCACTTTCCATGTCTCTCTGATGTCTCGGTCTTATACTATCTTAATTCTTCTAATGTTAGCCCTGTTTCCCTTTGTCTCTACCTCTGTCTCAGATTTAGTGACCTACACTAGAACTCAAAGGAAGGATCTAGAGAGCTCTAGCACTCAGTTCCAACTGGGCAATGCTCCCACTTCCACATAGTTCTTACTTGCCCTCTTCCCTTCCATCAACCTTCCCCAGTCCTAGCCAGCTCCTAAGACCTTCCATACATCAACATCCACCCACTCATACACCAGCACCAGCACCACCCTTACCCCAGGCTGCCAAGTACAGCTTTTGAAGGTCAGAGAAGCCAAAATAGTCTCTGCTCTCAGCATCCCCATCCCCCTTAACTGCCTCCAGAGGAGAGGAGGAGCTGAGTCACCAGTACTGGGTGGGGGGCGGGGGAGGAGAGGAGGACAGAGGTGGAGGAATCCTTGCTTAGATCTGGGGATGCAAAGCAGCAACATGACAACAGCCCCTTTTGAATAGAGGAAGCCATCTGCAGAGATACACAACATAAACCAGGCTGAGTTCTGAGCTTCACAAAAGGGAAACACTTTCCTTCTGCAACTTCGTACTTCTTATTTCCTCCCATCTCAAACCTTCCATCTCCTCTGTGCTTTCTAGGGCTCTCTGGACTGTGCTAAGAGGGAAACTTGAATAGACATTTGGCTTGAGAACAAAACATTCTCCAGACCAGTACAGTGCCCACCCTTATCCTCAGCTGCTACCCCCAAGGGCCACACCCTGGGCACAGTTCCATCTTGCAGTGGACTTTTCCTTCAGCCCTCACCTTCTGAACAGCCACTCATCACAACCAACCCTTTACCCACTGTGTTCCTAGGCTCTGCTGCAATGAAATGGTGAGATGCCAAAGAAGAGAGAGACCTGAGCTCAGACACAAAATAAGATCCAAAGTCCTGGATTTGAGACTTGACTCTACCATTTTACTAATCATGCTATTAAATGAGCCATTTAATCTCTCTGAAAGCTTGCTTCTGGAACTATAAAATGAGTATAAGTTTAGTACCATCCTCCAATGATACTGTGAGAGGTGAATGTCATAAAATATGAAAAAGTGCTTCATTCCTAGAATCCTAAACCTACAATGCACACATATACTGGAAGTCTGTCTCCCTTTTGTGGAAGATTTATGAGAGGTCATTTAGGTGATCAAGGAAATCCTAAATCTGAATCTCAGACCAGACTAACTCTTAGCTCCCAGGGACACCCAGAACTGGAGATGCCTGCAAGAGAGGACTTCAAGTACTATTTCTGTCCTTGCTTTCCCATTTTAGACAGCAATGAAACCCCCAGTTTCAGGGGCAACAAGCTGCTCTATTATTTCATAATGAGTTTTATGTTTGCAGATAACAGAACTAGTACCTCCTGAGCACACCAGTGATAATGGAGAGTCAGACAGGTCTCCAAACTGGTCCTTCAGCCTGTGTGTTTCAGAGTCCTAGAAAATCAATCATGAATTATAAATTATGAAGCCCTCTCCCTTTCCTAGAGGTGTCCAATAGAAGTATCAGAGTGTTATTTAAATTGTTTTCCACTACCATAATGGTTTCTGGTTCTGTTTTATAATGCTTGGAAGTTCCATATCTTTCACAGCGTTAGAAAGTCCAAGTCACCACTGAAGACTGACCAACTACCTGGTGCAAAATTCACCTGGTAAAGCCATTACCATACTTGACCGCTAGAAGGAGCTGGGCCACTGACTCTCCATCAGAGGGTCCCTCCTTTTCGTGAGTGTGAGGGTGTGGAGTGGGAGGTAGCTAGGAATGATTGATTGCACTCTCCCTGTCATTCATTGTAGAATACACTTTTGTCCTCTTTCTTAGCATTTTGGCCCAGGGTTTGAGTTGAAGCAAGAGGGATGGTGGCCCAGCCCGTGGGGGTGGGCAGAAAGGATTAAGTCATAACATACTAGCATATCCCCTTGAGCCCATCCCAGCAGCCTGACTCCCTTTGCCTTCCCCATTAAAGGGAGGCTGAAGGGAGGGGCTGTGTCTGCAGCTGTTCCGTTGTTTGTGGGGACAGCTGAAAGAGGAGCCAGCAGGGGTGGGTCTGTGGCTGTCTTGAGCCATGTGGGTTTTTCCAGGAAATTCTTCACTATTCTCCAGGGACATAGAGAGGCCACCATAAAAATGTCCAAACCTCAAAAAAATTCAGTAGGCTAAAGTAAGTCCTGATCGTGGGTGTATGGCCCTAAGCCCCTCGGGGACACCATGGCATACACTCTTAGACTGAAAAGATCTAGTAGGTGTTTATATATCAGTGCTTGTTTCTGAGAGGTTCCTGGGAGTAATTATGCATCTCCCTGTAAATGTCTCCCCAAGCATCCCTGCATCTTAATTTGAAGAATGGCTAAGTATTTTGGTTTAAGTTCTGTTCATTCATACATCATTCCAGAAAGCAGCCTAATAATCTTAAGTCTCTGTGGCCAAAAGGACAAGGTTAGAAATTTCAGTGAATTATTAACATCAGCAGATACTCCCCAAACTTCAACTCAGCCGTTAATTTTATCCACTATCATCTCCTTATCCAACCTTGCACCAAAGCTCCTAGGAGTAATAAGTGGTAAAACTATTGATTTTCAGTCATCAGTGCTAATGGAGGAAGCCATGATATGAGTAATTCTAAACAGAAGTCAGTCTCAAAACAGTGTGTGGCTAGCTTCATTGGAAGCTAGTCACGTCAAGAAGATGCCAGCCTCACATTTTTTAAATACTGCACATACTCCTAGGATAACAAATCATTAGCATATTCACCTTGTATTCTCTCTCCAAAAACATCTCTAAAGGAGTCAGTGATCAGAGAAATGACCAAAGATGTGGCAGTTAGCAGGAAGAAGAGGAAGAGAAGGGGAGGTGACTATCTCCTATACTGAATAATTGAGAATTATCTATATAAGATATTAATTCAATCATTTGATACAGTAACTGGCAGTTGGATGGATTTTAAATTCCATACAGGCACTGGAGTATGGATTGGTGTGTCAACATTTACCAACAATATGGCCAGATTGCCCAGTACTTTTATATAGGATGTAGGGTTTTCTACAGTTTCCCCACAGATATTGTCATGGAATGATAGCTCCTAAAATGGTACTCTCCCACCTAGCAGAATGGGAAACTACATCCTGTGAACTTTGATCTCAGAGTCAAATCTTGAGTGTGACTAGCTCTTATAGCAGCAAATCTGGGAGTTCCTGCTTCCACCCTGGATTTGATGGTGCTCATCAGCCTTTGATACCAGATTTCTGTGCTCTGGAGATCTGTTGGCTGATCCAAAGGAGGAACCAGAAACCCTGAAACCTGGGACAGTAGGCTGTGTGGTCTAAGGGAAAGTTCTAAGCAAGGATCTGGGAAGGTGTGTTGGGGATTCAAGGGTCTCTGTAAAGAGATCCAAGAAGGCTGGAGTACACAGAAATGGGAACACAAAAAAAGTAGATTTTTGCATAGGAGATGATTGTTCTCTCAAAAGAAGCACCTTGTTTCCTTAGTGCATGTAAATAGCTGTCCATAGAATACCCTCTTCTCAAGTAGAAATTATATTCTCCAGGTTCTTTCCACCATAATACCATCTGTCTTTGAAGTGTACTGGGTATGTGGGGATAACTATGGAGCTTTCAACTTTCCTCCAGAGTCCTTCCCTTCTCCGTAACCCAAAACTCCCACAAGTCCAGTTCTGCTAGGGAGACCAGACCTCTGCTTTTCTGTGACCAACCCTCACCCAAAGGACTGAGACAAATGACACTGGTCCTAACCTTTGACCTCTGAGGAGAAGTGAGCTAGGTGCCGGGTGATGAAGAGTTGCAATTGCTGGTTCAAGTCAAAGGATGATAAGTCAACGTTCCAGGAGAGAATCCCTGTGAGACAAAAAGAAACAAAGAGGGCTCTAAATAAGTTCAGAAGAGTTGGACTTCAGGGAGCAGTTCTAAGCTCACAAGAGGGGTAAGGAGAGAGAGGAGATAAGGACAGCGTCAGCCTCACTGATATCTTTAAGAAAGCTTATTAGTGCCTCTTTCTCTCTCCCATTCTGTGCCTTTCTTGGGCTTTGCCTTAGCCAGAGGAGAAAGGGCAGAGCTTAGGCTAAACTCGGTCATTAGTGCGTCTATATGTAGGAATTTTCTTGCAGAGTTGCCCAGTTGTGATAGAAGTGACACCTAAGGGCCTCTCCCAGATTCTGGGGGTTGCCTTACTGGTCCTTAGAGCTAAGTAGGATTCTAGACTCTCCTTCTATGTCCCCTCCTTGCCTCCACCCCTTCGCGGCTTGCTTCCACCCGCAGGTGGCTCCGCAGCACTGCGCCACTGGCAGGCAACTGGGGAGGGAGGTGAGGACTGAGGAGCTCGCGGCCACAAAGGTCACTCTCAGGTTGGCCACTGACACTGGGAGATTTGAGATTTGTCTGCAGCGTTCAGAAGGCACCCTGTGCCTGTTCAGGGATCCTAAAGAAGAAACTAAGGTAGGGACATGGACTCCCCAGGGGAAGGTGAGGACTTTCAGGACATCTGGCCCGAGACACTGCGGGAGAGAGGGTGTGACCAGAGGGTCCCCAGGTGCTGCACAGAGCTCCCCCGCCTCCGGTGTGGGGTGTGCGGGAAGGATGGGGAAGCGAGATGTTGGCAGCACGGGAGGATACGGACGCGTGACATGGACGATAAAGGTGACAGGGGCTGATGATTCAGATTAACCGAGTGCACAGTGCACACTAGGGATGAAGGATGCAGACGTACGCTCTGGGATGTAAATGCAGATGGAGGAGAAGGCTCGGGATGGAGGATGTCCCCAAGCACAGCCAGGACAGCGGCTCACCTTGTTCAAGGTGGGCCCGCACGGCCCTCAGCTGACTTTCTGTACTGATGTCGCCGATCACGATGAGCAAAGAATGCTTCCGCAGGTCCCAGCACGCCGCGGCTCCGGCCTGGCACAGCGGCTCCGCGGGCCTCGGAGACAGCGGCGAGCCGGGGCCGCGGAGCCCGAGCCCGGGAGCTGTCTCCATGGTAACGCCGCGCGGCCGCCCGGGCCCAGCCTCGGTCTCCATGGCAACTCCGTCGGAGCGCCAAGCCCGCGGCGTCCGCGGCGGGGACTGTGCGCGCGCTTCTTAAAGGCCAGGGGCGGGAGCCGCTGATTGGCTGCTCCCGGCCGGGAGGCGGAGCGCGGGCGCCGCGGGGGGTGCCGGCCGCCGCCTTCGCCACCTCAGCCCCCTCCGCTCGTTCTCCCGAGGGGAGCTCCCACTCCGTCTTGGGCAGGGGTGAGGATCCCGAGGGGCTGGGTGGAGGGGCGAGGCGATCGCCTCAGCGACGGGAGAAGCTTCTAGTTAGGATGTTTCCCCTCGCAGTACTGTGTGGCTGAGTTCGGCAGCCTCGCCCGCACCGAGGGAGCCATCTTGTCCCTCTCTGTCTCGGTTTCGTACCGCTGTCTCCATCTGTGTCGGGGTGTGTATCGTCACTGGCGCTTGCTTTTCTTTTCTTTTCTTCTTTTCTTTTCTTTTCTTTTCTTTTCTTTTCTTTTCTTTTCTTTTCTTTTCTTTACTTTCTTTATTTCTCTCTCCCTCTGTCCCTCCCTTCCTCCCTCCCTCCCTCTCTCCCTCTTCCTGTCCCTCTCCCCCTTCCTTTTTCTTTCTTTTCTTTCTTTTTTGTCACTGCTCGCCAGGGTCTTAGGCTCCATCCTCGGTTTCACTGTCCTCATTGCCCCAGCCCCTGGGAGTGCCCCGGAAGGCTGCGCAGTTTTGGAGGGACAGAATGACCTTCCGGCCCTGAGTCCCTGGTGAGTTGTTATTCCGAAGATAGTGGTTGGCTAGTCTCCATCTCTGCTGAGTGCAGGACTTGCGTGCAGTGAGCTCAGACTGCAGCAAGGGGGATATGAGAAAACCCAGAAAAGACCTTCCCAACCACAGGTAATGTGACAGTGAGTTGAGTCACCTTGGGAGACTATGGTTCTACTAACCCCGGGGAATTCTCAAAACCGAAGGGGGCACTGTTTGAACCAAAGACGAGGTTGACCCTTCCAAAACCAAAGAACCAGGGGATGGGAAAGAGGACTAAGGAGGCACGCGCATTTTATGGCTGACTGGAACATCCTTGTAACAATGGTGTGTGGCATTAGTCTACCCTCACGCATTCCTCTTCGCGCGTCCCCCCCCACCTACTCTGCACTCCAGCTCTTTAACCCAGGATACTGAGTCATTCTGTACACGTGTGTATCAGAGAGCCTGTCTTTCACCCTAGGGCTCCAGAAACACTTTTTAATTTTTTTTTTTGGTCCCGTTTGCCTTATATTTTGGGAATGATACAGAATAGACAGCGGCACATAACCTGATTTGGCAAGGCTGCCTGTGAGCCAAAATTTGATCCACTTCCTCTTGGGGAACCCTGAGGAGGATTGGACAGTGTCTACATGTTAAGGCCTCACAGCAGTCCTGGTCCCTATCATGGAGAATGTGTTGTAGCAAAAATAGCCACAGCATTTTGCTGTCAATTTGGACATGGTCCTACCTGAAACTAATATTATATGTCAACAATATATCAACAAAATTTGACATGTCCTTAAAGTCCTTTTTGTAGTAAAGATGGTAAAATAAGAGAGTACTGGCAGAATGTCAGATGGGCTGCCTCACCCTAGATGACACATGAGACTGTTCTGCTACACCTCCACCTCACCATTTGCAGATTTGAATCTGGCAAAAAGCATGGAGAAAAGTGCAGGCCTCCTCTTCTGCAATCAGAAAAGAGTGCCATGGGGAGGCAGAAAGCCAGAATAGGTTGTTAGGCAGAGAAGGGGAGAGTTTCCATAGCAACTATAGAGATGAGGCCTTTAACTAGCTCAGGGCTTCAGTATAAGGGTCAGCAGCAGCTAACTAACTACAGACTCTGCTTTCATATACTCTGACAAAGAGATTAGACAATAGATATGAATGGAATGGGGTGGGACTGCTTACTGATGAGATGTTAAGGGTAGAAATTCGGGCCTATGATCTCAGGCCCTGCTAGAATTGGGTTTTATTAATTAGAGCTGCAAATACAGACTATGATAGCACTAAACTTGCATATATATATATGCTGGATGAATATTCAGCAGGCTTCTTTTTGCCAAAGGCAGACAATATCATACAAAAATTGGCTATAGGTATCTCTTAATTACTCCATTCTTTCCTGGTTTACAGTATCTCATCCATTGGGTGATGGATGATACCAATATCATCATTGTATTATCGGAGAATATTTTCAAGTGTCAAGTGGCACATAGCACTGTACAAAGTGCTCTATAAAGAAAACTATGGAGTGTTAGGATCTATGCTCCAGAATTTTACAACTGAAGACAGAAAACATTGATGCACATGTGTGCAAAGCATAGAAAGCCTATATACTTTACATATGTATTGCAAAGCTTATAAAAACCTACTTTGTGTTTAGGAATATTATGCTGTGGCAGGAGCCTGCTAGTAAAAGAATGCCATTCAAGAACCCTTCCAAGGGGATTGTGATGTGCATGACTGTGAGGCACCTGCAGTAGTGCATAGTGGTTATAGAGCCCACTGTAGTGTTTCATTTAACTGTTGACCCCTTGGCCTGACCAGGTGCGTTGTTTTGGGAAATTTCCTATTCTCCCATATTCTTGTCATCCAACACTGGTAGATACATTGGTTACAACCAATGCTTTTTAAACTCTTTGTGATGAAGGACCCTTGAATTGTGGAAGGGGTCTCTAAGGATCCACCACTAAAAGAGGAGGTTGTGGGGGTACAAAAGGAAGGCACTATTATAGTCTCTTTTCTTGGGTGCACACTGGAATGGGCACAAGGCAGAAGATACTGTATGAAATCAAATACTATGAAAGGTAATTGTAGCCTTGGCTAAATTTAAGCTAGTTAGGTGATTCTCAGCCCCTGGACCTTTATCATTTCATAATACACAGTGATAAATTACTCAATAGGTAAATTATGCATATGTTTAACAAAGTAGGTGAGGGGAATAACAAATGGATGTAGAGAAAAGAAAATCCTGGTACAGTGTTTGTAGGAATAGAAATTTGTGCAGCCACTATGGAAAACAGTATTGCGGTTCCTCAAAAAATTAAAAATAGAACTACCTTACAACCCAGTTATTCTATTTCTGGGTGTTTATCTAAAGAAAATGAAAACACTAATTTGAAAAGATGTGTGTATCCCTACATTCATTGCAGGATTCTTTACAATAACCAACATATGGAAACAACCTACGTGTCTATTGATAGATGAATGGATAAAGAAGATATGTGTGTGTATTATATATATACATATATACACATATATACATATACATATATACATATACACATGTATATGTAATACATATATATGGAATACTACTTGGCCATTAAAAATAAGGAAATCTTGCCGTTTGAAACGACATGAATAGACCATGAGTGTATTATGCTAAATGAAGCAAATCAGACAGAAAAGACAAAAATTGTATGATTTTACTTATATGTAGACTCTAAAAAGACAAATGAACAAATAAAATAAAACTCATAGATACAGAGAATAGATTGGTGATTATTAGAAGGGTGTTGAGGGGGGAGGTGAAATGAGTGAAGAGAGTTAGTTGTATAGTGATGGATGGTAACTAGACTTGTGATGACTTGGTTGTGTATACAAAGGTGAAATTGCTATGTTGTACACCTGGAACTAATATAACAATATCTATCAAAATATGAGGGGCATCTTTAACTTTTTTCTGAAAATAGTTTCATATTTGGAATTTAAATTATTGAAGTCCTCATGAGAATATCAGAACTTTATTATACTCATCTTAAATTATGTGTGTGGGGGAGAGCAGGGTACCATAATCCTTTCAATGCTTAAGGTCTCCTTAGGACTTAAGCCAACTCTGATAATTCGTAAAGAAAAGATACTGGCTCCTCCATTACTTCTAGACCGATAAATGTCAGTTTTTTGTAGGGGCAGATCTGAGCTTATTTGGCAGAATTCCAGCCTGCTTTGCTGGATTGCATGGTCTTATCAATCGAAATATCCAGAAGGAGCTGTATTCAGCTCAGATTCCCACCCTGTACTCAGTTCTGCCTACAAAGCATTCTTTACATAGAGGAGTGTTGAATTACAGGATTGCTGTGTCAGAAGCTTATCCTTGGCTTTTGGGGAAAATACTATGATCACAATGCATACCAGCAGCCATAGGGTCACCTCTTCACTGGAACAGCTGGTTTATCTGCAAAGGCACTGAGTAAAATAACCTTTAAAAATGCACGTTGTAAAATAATCTCTAAAAAGGTTAAGATGAGGGAGAAGTCTTTGTTTATTACTATGTCTGGCTCACAGAGGACACCCATAATAAATATTTGTTGAATAATTTTCCTAATTATTATTTGTTCACATTAAGTAATGGGAAGAACAAAGGTACTGAGTTTTACCCTTGCCCTGCAGAGTATTGCAAAGGACCACAAAGAAATTTCTCTTTTATCCTCCCTCCTCACATTCCTTTTTAAGAAACTGATTCCTGAAAGTGAAAAACATTTATGGATACCATTTTCCCTTATACATTCCATTTGCCTGTGAGATGGAATTTAGTGTTTGACCGTGGCCTCTGATTCCACCTTTTCCTTTATTCTGAACAAAGCTATCTCTTACTGAAGGGACCTCTAAGGGTTTTCTTGTGGTGAAGATGATGGTGATAAAGAGAATCTAAATATAAGTGTATAACTTAGTTTTGAGACCATGACTGTCTGTGAATTAACTTTTGCATTTTTTTCAAGATATTCACAGGTTACTTTCCATTAAGAAATGCTTGAATTATTGAAGAAATATTGTTCCCTTTATAATATTACTAAATCACAAATACTTTTTCTTTTTCTTCTCATTAGTCCTTTCTTGAAGATCCTTCATGATATGTCCTAACTTCCCTTTCTAACATAACCTCCTGCAAATACCTTGCATTAACTCTTTAATTCAGTCTGTCTGAGCCACTTGGCCTTTCCCTCAGTCAATCTTGTCCTTTCTGTGTAGGTTCTCTTTTTTTCCTTGAATGCTTTGTTCTATTCAGTTCTCACCTAGGGATTTATTTACCTTTACCTTTATGACTTGCTTTATTTGTGGAATAAGGATCCATCTTATTCCACAAAGGACTTAAGGCGTATGACCTAACTCAAACACAGCTACTTTTCTGAAACTGACTCCCTTACTTGGCAACTCTGTGATCTTGGATAAGTGGCTTATCTTCTCTGTGCTTTAGTTTTCTCATCTGAAAAATTGTAATGATAGCATATTGTATTTTGAGGGTTATTTTGTGGGTTAATTAAATGAGACAATCCCATATATGCTTAGAACAATGACTAGAATTTATTTATTTAGTCACTCATTCATTCAGTTTTGAGCAGTTAATGTGTGGCAGCAAATGGAACACACAAAGATGATAATTAATACATAAATTATATGTCAGAAAGTGATTAGTGCTGTGGCAAAAAAATTAGTGTAAGGGTGATTAGGAATGTTGTTGTGGGTATGGTAATGAGGAAGAATGATGAAGGGGAAGGAAAATTTGCAGTTTTAAGGGTAGGCTTATTAAGAAGATGAGGCTTGAACAGACTCAAAGGAAGTGAGTTAACCATTTGGCTATCTGGTAGAGGAGTTTTGTAGGCAGAATAACCAGTCCCTAAGGAAGGTAGTAGTAAGCCTGGTACATTCAAGGAATAGTTGGAGCCCATTGTGGCTGGAACAGAGTAGTGAGACAAAGAGGAATAGGAGATGGGATCAGAGAAACAATAGGGGTCAGATCACATAGGACCTTGTAGGCATCAATAGGACTTTGGTTGTTACTCTGAGCAAAATGGGGAACATACACAGGCTTTTGAGCAGAGAAGTGATATAGTTTGACTTAGATTTTACAAGACCACTTTGGCTGCTGTGTTGAGCACAGACTGTAGAGGCTGTAAGGATAAAAGTGGGAAGCCAGTTAGGGAATTTGCAGTAATCAGGGTGATCAATGATGAAGCTCAGATCAGAGTGCTGTCAGTGGAGATGATGAGATTCTAGGCACACAGTATTTTAGAGGTAAAACCAATGTGCTTTTCTGCCTCATTAAATGAGGAATGAGAGAGAAAGTAAATAATGACTCCAAAGGAAAAAAAGTTACCTATAGGAAAAGAAAAGAAACAAATTGTAAAACAGCCAGAGATGGAAGGTAGACTTTTTTGAATCTATCTTACTTTGTAAATTTGACTTTAGAATCATATAAATGTTGTACATAAGTATAAAACAAAATTAAATCTAAACGACCAATCTAACAAATAACTTGATCTAGAATATATTTTTTAAAATCTCGGAGAAAGGAGAGAGAGGAACAGGGAGATAGGTGGGGTAAAAGGGGTCAAATATGTGGTGACAGAAAGAAATCTATGGACAGTGAACACACAATGCAATGTATATATGCCTTACTATTGAATTGTACACCTGAAACTTACTGGATTTTGTTAAGCAATGTCTCCATAATAAAAATAAATTTATTAATTTAAAAAATCAAATAACAGAACAAAAAATAAAATCTACAAACCAGTAAAAAAGACAACCTGATTATAAAGTGAAAAATTTGAGTGGATTTTCATAAGAGAAGATATATAAATGGCCAATAAGTACATGGAAAAGAGTTCAACATTATTAGTTCTAGGAAAATGCAAGTTAAAACCACAATGTAATATCATTTAACATCCACAAAATGGTAAAAATTAACAATTAAAAATAATTAAAAGACCAAAGGATGTGAAACAGAGCTTTCAAATATTGCTAAAAGAAGTATAAAATGTTATAACCACTTTGGAAAAAGTATTTGTATATTTCCTATAAACTTAAACAAACATCAGCTCTATGACCTAGCAGTTCTACTCTTAGGCATTTATTTACCCAAGAGAAATGAAAACATATGTCCACAAAAAGACTTGCGATTGCTGTTCATAGCAACTTTATTTATAATAGCCCAAACTGGAAAAGACTTAATCTCCATCAATAGGAGAATGGCTAAACAAATTGTGGTACCTTCATGCAGTAGAATGCTACTCAGTGATAAAAAGAAAGTAAAAATATATACAACATAGATGAAAAGAACAACAACAACAACAACAACAACCATTATGCTGAACCAAAGAAACAAAACACAAAAGGAATTACCATATTATTTGGTCTCCTGAGAAGTAGCTACCAAGACATGATTAGATGTACAAGAGATTTATTGAGAGAGTATATGGGTTATCTGTTATAACTTTGAAACAAACTACTCCAAAATTTAGCATTTTAAAGTAGCAATATTTATTACCTCAGAGGGTTTCTAAGGATCTGAAATGCAGGAGCAAATTAGTTGAGTGGTTTTGGTTTAGGGTTTCACATGTGGTTGCAATTGAGATGTTGGTTGGGGTTACAGTAATCTGAAGGCCTAACTGAGTCTGGATGATCTGCTTCCAACATGGCTCACCCACATGGCTATTGGCAGGAAGCCTCAGCTTTTGACCATGTAGGCCTCTTCATAGGTCTACTCGAGTATTCTCATGACATGGCTTCTTCCAGAGCAAGTGGACCAAGAATGAATAATGAGGGAGCCACGATACCTAAATTTTATGACATAGTGTTGGAAGCTAGACACCATCACTTCTCTCATTCTATTTGTTAGAAGTGAGTCATTAAGTCTCAAGAGGAGGAAAATTGTCTCTTCCTTTTGAAAAGAGTGTAAATGAATTTGTGGATATATTTTAAATCATCACAGGGAGTGATCTGGGGAAGGCAGAGAGAGCCTTTAGACCAATATGCAGGTCAGGTCTGATATCTGTGGAGGGGGAGAGGGGAGGAAGGAGGATTGGAAAGGAAGAGTCTTGTCCTACAACATGGTTCTAAGAAAGGTTTGTCCAGGCTGATGAAGTCTTCAAGTTAAAGGCATCTGGTAGAGGAATCTTGTATGTCACAGGACTGGGTCTACCTTTGTAACCCTGCAGTGCTCTGGCATTGGCTGGGATCAGCCTGTGGGACGTGTGGCTTTAGTGGGGGTAAATCTACGGTGGCAGCAAGTGGGGTCCTCAGTCACTTATGCTCTCTAAGAAGATTTCAGCAGTGTATTTTCATGATCACCACAAGTACATACTGTATGAATAAGTTTACATGAAATTCTAGAATGAGCAAAACTTATCTAGTGATAGAAAACAAACAAGTGGTTGCCTAGGGCTGGAGGGGATGGAGATTGATTGCAAAGGGGTACAAGAGAATTTTTGTAGGCGATGAAAATGTTTTGTATTGATTGTGGTGGTGGCCACACACATATATACATTTGCTGAACTCATCAAACTCTGCATTTAAAATGGGCACATTTTATTGTACATATACAATATATAAAGTTTACTAAAAACATAGTGAGATATCAGTTCACACTGACAAAACCAAATGATAGGGAAGATGTGCAGTACTTGAAACTCTCATTGTTAATGGGAGTATAAAATTATACAACCATTTTGGAAAACTGGTAGTTTCTTAAAAGTTAAACAAATACCTGTCCTGTGACCCAGCAGTCCTACTCCTGGATATTGACCCAAGAGAAATGAAAACATATGTTCTCAAAAAGACTTATATATGAATGTTTATAGTACCTTTTTAAAAATGATGGTTCAAAACAACCCAAATATCTACCCATAGGAGAATCAATAAAAAAATTGATTGTAGAATGTGTTTAATAGAATACTATGGAGCAATAAAAAATAATGAACTGATGCATGCAATAGCATCAGTAAATCTCAAAAATGTTATGCAAAACAGGGTGAACACAAGAGACTACATACTATATGATTCCATTTATATATAATTGTTGAACTGGCAAAACTAGTCTATGGAATAGAAATTAGAATATGGTTGCCATGAAAAACTCTGGAGTGATAAAATGTTTTACATTTTGACTGGTATATAGGTTTCACAGCTGTATACATTTGTCAAATTATACAACCAAGAGCTTAGCATTACACTGTATTTAAATTTTACCTCAATTTTGCAATCAAAAAGAAGCATCAATCACTAAAATAAAATAAAAAATGAAAGAAATTAACCAGTGTGTTAAACTGATAGATTTCAAATGACTTTAAAATATAGTAATTTACCTATCTATTAAAAATATTTTTAGTTGTGGTAAAATATTATATACAAAATTGACCATTTTGACCATTTTTAAGTGTATGGGTTAGTGGTATTCATAATGTTGTGAGAGTATCACCACCATCCATCTCCATACCTCCTTACATCTTGTAAAACTTCAACTCTATACCTATTGAACAAATTTCCTATTTCCTCCCCCTGCACCCCACCTCCAGCTCCTGGTAACCACTATTCTGCTTACTTTCTGTCTTTATGGTTTGACTACTCAAAGTACCTCATATAAGTAGAATCATATAGTATTTATCTTTTTATAACTGGTTAATTTCACTTAATATAATGTCCTCAAGATTCATCCATGTTGTAGCATATGCCCTAACTATACATTTTTAATGGGATATACGCTAAGGAAAAAATCACCTGCAAAGCAAATGTTAAACTGTTTTCATTAGTCATCTCATTAATAATAACTGGTGATACATATGTATGTGTGTGTGTTATACACACACATACATATATATATATACATATATATATATATTAGAATAAAGCAAATAAATAATTTATGTCGATGTTATCAGGAACCAAGATGTTCCTTGTAAGAGAAAGAGATACAAATATAAAATCAAGAAAGTTGGATAAAATTCCTGAAATCCTAAAATTTAATCAGAAAAGGCCAAATAATGACCAATCCAATAGTAATAAGCATTCCAACCATCCAAGTTTTGGTCTTAAAATGCCATTTACTACTAAAATGAACCAAGGCTTCTTAGAGAAACATCAGATTCCAGATCTGGGGCAAGAAATAAACAAAATGAACCTGGAATATCTTCTTATACCACAAAGCAAGGACATAAAAGACTACTGAAATCATATCAAAAGGGCTCTGGAGCTAATCTGAAGGGACTTTCACAGTCCAAAGATGGCATAATATACATTTCAGATATGCATAACAGCTATGGATTGAAGCACACCAAATGTGTTAAAATCCATGAGTTCATAGTGATACTAAAAACAAAAATCTCAGTCATTTTTGAATATGCCAGAGAACCTCATTGTTTAGAGAACTATTCTCTATTATATAGAGAAACCCCAACTTGTTATTTTGAAAACCAGTCAAATCAGAGGAAAGAAGCAAGCGTTTATCCTGACTTTCCTTGGGTAATCAAATATTTAATGAAGGGAGAGATCTTTATAGAAGAATTTCAGCTAATTAATGAAGACAGTATGTTAAAATTAGAATATCATTATTTTGCAGCCCAGACTGAAATAATGCAGCTAGGTAATGATTACCAATGATTGCTAAACTATCAAGTAAAAATTAATCAATTGAAACAATTAGTTGTAACAAAACATAAATACATTCAACCAGATGTTGTATATTTCCTGATAAGATGCAGTAGAAAGTATATACCACTTATGAAGTGTTTTGCCAAAATAAGAAAAAAGGAACATGAATCTGAACAAGTATATCTAACTGTAGAAAATAATATTTTCCATTTGTAGAAAATAAAAAGGGACAAAAACATTAAATGACATCATAGGGATGCAACCAGAAAAATCCACAATGTTGGAAATTTTACAGAACAAAGAACCTGGTTTCATCAACAAATAAATTGCATGGATTAAATGAGGGAGAATTTATAGGTTAAAAGAGACCTGAGGTAAGTATTATCCAAACGCAATGTGTAAACCTTGTTTGGAATTGTAAAAAATAAAAATTATGAGACAAGTGAAGAAATTTGAACACTATATATTTGATAACATTAAAAATTGCTATTTTTCTTGTGTTAATGATGTTATATTTTAAAAATTCTCTATAATTTAGAAACATACATATCAATATTTATGGAGGGAATTATGTGATATCTGGGATTTCCTTGGAAATAATCAGTTGGGGGAAGTGGATAGGCATACAGATTGGGCATTTGTTGATAATTGTTGAAGTTGGATGTTAGTATATGGGTTATTTTTTTTCTGGTAAAAAAAAAAAAAGAAAAGAAAAGAATGTCTCCAGGCTTTTGTTATAAGCAGCAGGAAGGTTGCAGTTGCCATCAACTGAAATGGGGAAGGGTGCAGGTTGAGCAGGTTTGGTAGAAAAGATGAGTTCAATTCTAAATGTGTTGAGGCATAGGTGTCAACTGGACTCCCAAATGTTTCGAGATATTGAATAGATGGTTTGATATATGAGTTTGAGATTTGGTAGAGAGGACTGGGCCAGAGATACGCGGTTGGGAGTCATTGGCATATTGATGGTAGTTACAGCAGTGAGACAGGATGAGATCAAGAAAGGAGCAAGAGTAAACAGCTTAAAACATAGTACATGTGCAATAAATGCTCATTATAACACATGACTATAATTCTTTTGATTTCTTTCTCTTCTGAACTCCTACAGCACTTTTATTATATTTTGTATTATAGTTATTGTATACATGTCTTATTTACTCTGTAAATTCCCTGATGGTAGGAACTAAATCTTAATCATTTTTATACATTGCTCCCTTCCCACCACCATGGAGCCTGAATGATGCCTTGCACATAAGTGAATTGAAATTAATAAATGAACTCGTTTGTGAAGAAATTTTGGTTAGGGCTGTGGATTTTCTGGTTTTAGGTTCATGAGACTTCCTGTGTTGATGGGCTGTATGTGAGTAGGGCCAAGATGTGTTCTTGTTCTTGCCAACCAGTTAGCACACTAGCTCTGTACAGCCTAGATCAGTTTTTGGGATCTAACCCTACACAAGACACTACAGAGGGAAAATGGGTGAGGTGACTTGGAATAGAGTAGAGGGAGATATGAAACAGTGACATAGCAGTAGGATACAAAACTAGGCACTCTGTGCACATGACTTTACGTACACATACTTATCTCAGAAGATGAGTAAACATTTCATGGCTCAGCCAATAATGCATAAGTAAGAATTGTCTTGGTGTCCTTGTCCACTGAACTGTTTTATGGCCCTAGGTTTCTCAGTCCCAGAACATAAAAACTCCCTTTCTCTCCACTGGGACTTAGGAGTACTGTAGTAGCTGTTTTTTTTTTGTTTTTTTTGTTTTGTTTTGTTTTTGTTTTTGTTTTTGTTTTAATCTGCAAGGTGAACTTTTCTCACCTTCTACCTTTCTGGCTCTGATTCCTGGAAATTTCCAAAGGCTCTAAGACTATTCCTTTTCTTACTCTTATCCTATTCCTATGTTGGGTGCCAGGTAAACTTTTCTTGCAGTTTTGCTTAGTACCAAATTCTGCTGAGCTCCAATCTTGGGTAATTCGGTACCACTCTCTTTATTTTCCCTTTTTATATAGTCCCAGTATAGTGATTAAGATTGGGAAAATAACATTGATTCAATACTACTATATAGTCTACAGACCTTATTCAAATACCACCAAGTGCTCCAATTAGAGTTCTTTATAGCAGGATGGAAACGAAGTTCTTATCCAGGATTCAGATCTGGATTACATGTTGCATTTGTTGGTTTTGTCTGCTTAGTGTCCTCAAATTGGAAATAGTTCTTTGTCATCTTGATGTTGGCATTTCTCCCCCTCCTGTCTCCCTCTCCCTCTCTTTCTCTTTGAAGAATATGGGCTACTTATTTGTAGAATCAATTTGAGTTTATCTGATGTTTCCTCATGACCAGATTCAGGTTATGAATTTTTGGCAGGAATAAAATTAAACTGATATTGTTTCCTTCTCCATGTGTTGCAGCAAGTGACACATGATGGCATTTTGTCCCAATATTGGTGATGTTAACTGGGGTCACTTGGTTGTTACCATATATTTTTTTTACTGCAATTTTACTACTCTCTGTAATAATTCCATGCATTTTAAGGAGATAGTTTGAGACCATGTAAATACCCTCTTTTTCACTACATTAATAATTAATAGTTTCAGTATTGATTATATTTATTTTAAATTATTTGTATTAAATATATAACATATAGAGTGAATAAAATATATGTACAAATATATGAATTATAAATAGTACAGCTGTTTAATGCCTCTGATAATAAAAATAGAATATTTCCAAGCACTTTACTTGGCTCTTTAAGAATAACAAATACTTTATTCCCCCTAAAATTAACCGCCAGTCCTTTTATTGCAATCATGTCATTTCTTTTTTTATGATATAGGCATGCACCTCTAAATATTAAAAGTAGTTTTATCTCATTAAAACATTTTTATTATAGTAAAATATGCATAACATGAAATTTATCATTTTAAACATTTTTAAGAGTATAGTTCAGCGACATTACATACATTCACATTGTATTGCAACCATCACCACCACCCATCTTCAGAACTTTTCATCATTCCTACTGAAACTCTGTACTCCTTAAAAAAATAACTCTTTATTTCTCCCTCCTCCTAGCTTCTGGAAACCACTGTCCTACTTTCTGTTTCTTTGTTTTTGCCTACTCTATATACTTCACACAAATGGGATGCTACAATTTCAGTTAGCATAATGTTTTCAAGATTCATCCGTGTTGTAGCATGTTAGTACTACTCTTGATTCTTATCCTATAGTTCTGGCTTCAGGGAAGTTCGGGATTGGGAAAAAAGCTGAAAGGGAGGAGGAGAGCCAGGAACTCTGGAGTCACAGGATGAGAATTTTTAAGGAGGAGAGAATCAGTAACACTATCAAACATTATAGAGATCAAAGCGAATAACATGTTTGACAAGACACTTTCAGTATCGGTTATTAGACAAACATTTTTAGACTAACTGCTTTGTGCCTGGAATTGTGCTAGGCACTAGATTTTTGGAGGTTAAAGCCAGATTGCAAAGCATTACTGAGTTACTGGTATGGAGAAACAGAATTTGGAGGGAAGGAAAAAAGAAGTACTGAGAGCTTGATAGAGAAGTGGTGTGGAGGGGAGATGCTACTAGGATGTGGAGATTTGCATACATCTATAAGAAGAAAGAATAAGCCAGAGAAGGGAGAATGGCAGGCTCCATCAATATTCAGACAGGCAAGGATTCCATTCTTTTCTCTCTTTATACCACAACTTTCTGTTTATAACTCTGTTTCCAGGTAAAGGGCTCCTGATGGAGTTAAACTCTTTGGATTAAACATTTGAAAAGGTGGAAGGGAGAAAACTGCAGCTAATACTGCAGTCACAATTGTGCTTGGTATCCTGTATTTGGGGGAAACAGGTTGAGAAGGGGACCTACAGCTGATTGGCTGCCTAGAAAGGGGTAGCAGTGTGCCTTGATGGGGTTCTAGTGTTGTACCTCTAGGGCTTTATGTATACTTGGCTAAAGCAAAGTCAGGGAGCTCTAGAAAGGTTCAAAAAGTGGGTAAAAATGAAAAAAGGAGGAGAAACAAAATGTGATGTATACATAGAATGGAATATTATTTATCCTTAAAAGGAAATCCAGATAATGTGCTATTAAAATTACAGCATGGATGAACCTGAGGATATTATACTAAGTAAAATAAGTCGAACACAAAAGGACAAATATTGCATGATTCCATTTGTATGAGGTATCTATCTAGACTAGTCAAATTCATGGAGACAAAGTAGGATGGTGGTTACCAGGGGCTGGAGGGAGAAGGGAATGGAACCATTTTATAATGGGAACAGAGTTTTAGTTTGAGAAGACAAAAAGTTCTGGAGGTGGATGGTGGTGATGGTTGCATAACATTGTAAAAGTACTTAATGCCATTGAACCATACACTTAAAAATGGTTAAAAAGGTGTATTTCATGTTTTGTATATTTTACCACACCAAAAAAATTAATAAGAACAATGAAAAAATATTAACAATGTATTGATCTAGGTAAAGGTTTATGAAAGATCATTGTATAAAATTTTTATTATACTATTTTTGCAACTTTTCTGTTGTTCTGAAAATTTTTTCAAAATAAAAATTTTACTTAAAATTAACAGGAGGGAGTTCTACCGAGAGACCAGTTGGGATAGTTTTCCCTGCAGGTACCTACAACTCTATCAGCCTAGAGCTAGGAAATTAGCATTGTATCATAGGCAATGATTTGACTACCTTAAGTAATTTGCTTTCACATTTTAATTATATCATCACTTCTTTGTTGACAACTTCTTCATAAGGATGTAGAGTTGACAGTTTACAGTTTCTCCTCTATTTTCTTCATATTATTTTAGTTATGGATTCTTAGAACATTAGGGATACACATATTCAGTTTTAAAATAGAAATACATTCTAAAACTAAACAAGTTTTATGTTAACTGTTTTGCCATTTCTTTGTCACTGCTGCTCTTCAATTATGAATATATGGAACCTCTGCAGTTAGATTGGGTTCAGCTTTTCTCTTTCTTGCCAGCTCTGAGACATTGTACAAATTATCTCATGTCTCTAAACCTTAGTGTACTCATCTGTAACCCTCAAAGAATTATGAGACTTATTGATGAGGTAGTGAATGTAAAACAGAACACAATATATGCCACGTGGTAAAAATGTAATACACGTGATTAATTATATCATTGGTATATGACTGGATGTGATTATATAGTCCAAGTGCAACAGATCAGAATCAATTATATGTTAAATATAAGTCAGTATGTAATACTTTAATATTGCAGCTCAAAGGGAATATATAACATCATTAAATTCAGTGCTTGTCATATCCTCTGTAAAATCCTCTGCCACTGAGTTCCCAAACTATGAGTTTCCAGAGGAAAACCATAAAGCAAATGTAAAGGATACTAAATTGTTTCTGTGAGGTAAAATTAAACTATTTGGGCTTCTTTTGCTTAGAAAAGTCTGTGAGGAGATCTCAGAAAAAGATTAAATATATAGCATTTATGTTTATAGTTTGATTGTTTGAAATATACTATGGAATTATTAGACTTGATGAGATGAACCCAGCCTTATGAGAATTTATCCAGGTTTTAAAATTACCAATTAAAGACATTGTGAAAGGAAGTGAATAAAGGATTTAGGTTAGATGATTAGAAGAAAATTTCTGGCAATGAGATATGTTAAAATTTAAAGTGAGTTAACACAGGATGAAATTTCCATGTCTGGGAGAACTTTAGAGTTACCTTTCTTTTTACATAAAAAGATGCACCTGTAGATAGGTAGCTGTGCTGATGATCCTTTGAAGTTTTAGAGTCAATAAAGGCCTTTACTTAACTGCAATCAGTTACAGCCTCAGTGGGTAACCATCTTGCCTGTGTAATTTAATGATGTAATTGTCCTACTACCTAACAAGGATCAGTTTTTCTTCATTTTTTTTAAGGGTCTTATTTAGCAATAAGAATAGCTCAGGTACATTTATTTATTTTTAGCCATGTTTATCAAGGTTTAATTTTCTCTTTTTAGTGTGTAGTTTCATGAGTTTTGATAAATACATAGAGTTGTTTGACAAATAATCAAGAAGGCCGATTTGTGTCTTGCTTGGGAGGTGGAAATACAATAGTGAGACAGAGGATAGCAAAAATATAGTTACTTATGGGGGATTTTTATGGGAATCAAGGTCCTGGTTTGCCCCACAACAGGACCTGGTTGTTTGTGCCCTCTTAAATCGAGCAGATGAATTCACTTTGTCTACCCAGTGTAGTTAATCGTGACCTGACCTGGTCCTTTTAGGATTAAATTTATTTGGCCATCTGTCTTCTGCAGCATTAGGAGTGGAGGAAGAGAGTAGTCAATTATAAAGGATTTTAAGATGAAGACGTGGGATGTGTCTCTGTGTGTTCCATTACATTTTGGCCCACTAAAAAAACATTCTGGGGACTCTAATTATATTCTAATTATAGCAATGATAAATTCTAGATTTTTCAGGAAAGTTTCATTTCAGAGAGTCTGTCCTTTTTTCCCCCATAAGTAACAAACTCAGATGATACTGGTTTAGAAACTATAATCATTGTAATTTATAACAGCATGGAGAAGATTGGTTGGTAGGAAGGTCCACTTCAGCTTAGTTTATATCAAGTACTGAATTGGGCATTGACAGAATGGGAGAATCATGGTTGGGCTGTGCCTAAGTCATTCTGAGTCTGGGATAGAGAGAAAAGTACCTCTTATTGAATACCTACTATGTATATGCTTGGCAGAGTGCTAGGTGCTTTCCTTATTGCCAGCTGCTCTGGCTAGAATTCCATCCCAGTTCCAACCACTTAACAAAACAAAACAAAACAAAACCCAAACCAACAACAAACATATTCCTCACAGGGCCAAGTACATTAATACAAGTCACAGCTGCCACATCTTCTATAAGACCCTGGCACCATAAGTATCATAACAAATGCTCAGGGCTTGGAGGGATCTTTGAGGTCCTGTAGTTAAAGGGGCAGCAGCTGTTCTCTTCACGCAGTCTGAGAATCACTGTGCTCAATTCACTCAACTGAGAGGTGCAAAAAAGGTCTGGGGCTGTAGTCTTTGTAGGCTACAATTCCATAAAGATAGGACAATGCTAAGCAAATGTGAAGCTTGAATTACGTTCCAGACAGGATATGGCAATGGAACAAAAATATGGTTTAATGGGGCCCTCACAATGTAAAGGGGTAGGGGCGGGAGAGAAAGAACTGGCAGAGATGGAATGTGAGGCTCTTGAAGTGAGGTAGGGGCCCACAAAACAGATCCTGACTGACACAGGTAAACCCCGGAGAGCCCTCTCTCTCTTCAGATTCACCAGCTCTGAAGAACTAGCCATCCTGAATCTTTCTTTGCCCTTCTATTAGAAAGCCGGGAAACCGTCTCCTTTTCCATGGAAGAGGGTGAGAGAAGGAGCCTTAAGTGCATGAACAATGAAAAAAACAGGTCTTTTTTCCTTATGTCTGAGTAATAAAACAAACAATTGTCCTGGAGGCAAGGGAATATATTTCACGCCCTCTCAAGGTCCCTTCGGTTCAAGGATACTGTCATTCTGGGGCTCTACCAGGGGGAGGGCCCGCAACGTCCATGCTGCCATGGAAACACGCTGCTGTGTTCCTTTTTCTTACGCGGGGCGGGGCACTGTGCCTCAGGCACCAATAATCCACAGGATTTCTTGAGTGGCGGGCAGCGACAGCGAATGGGCAAGCTGATACTGCGTGACGCGCGGGAAAAGGAGGAGTTGGAGGCTGGTGGCGGCGGTGGCGACAGCATCGACCTGGGGATAGAGCTGGAGGGACCTGGGGCGCGTGCAGAGACCTCTAGCTCGAGCGCGAGGGACCTCCCGCTGGGATGCCTGGTACTGTATGGAGAAAAGTGGGGGTGCATTCAGCTCTGAAGGCTAAGGTTTCGGGTCTGAAGGGATGGCTGACCGGAGGGGGCGGGGTGGCAAGCATGGCGGCGGTGACTGGGAAAGGGTTGGAGGGCCCTGAGGAGGGGGTGGGGAAGCAGTAGCTAGGAAGGCTGGGTGGTCGTGAGGCCGAGTGAAGGGCTGTGGGGGTTCTGGCGAGCAGAGATTACAAAGCAGCCTTTTGGGGGTGGTAGAGGCGCCAGAAGGACGAAGGGAGAGTTGTTGGGGGATGGAAAAAGGGGCGGGAAGAATAGAGGTTAGGAAGGAGGGGAAAGGGTGTCTACGGGAAGGTGATGGAAAAAGAGAGGAGAATAGGCCGGCAGGTTGTAAATAACGGGGACATTGGGTTTTGGGAGGTATAATAGGGAAGAGCTTGCAAGTTTATAAATATAGTAATGTTTTAATTGCAAGAGCCCCAGACTGGTCTCCTTTCCCAGCTCCCGTACTTCCTGCTCCAGTATTTAAGCTTAAACCGAGTGAGGAAGGCTAGTAGGTTACATAGAACTGATCTTTTGTTTTGCCATTCCAGGGGAGCAGATGGACCCTAGTGGAAGTCAGTTGGATTCAGATTTTTCTCAACAAGGCACTCCTTGCCTGATAATTGAAGATTCTCAGGCTGAAAGCCAGGTTCTAGAAGATGATTCTGGTTCTCACTTCAGTGTATTATCTCGACACCTTCCTAATTTGCAGACACACAAAGAGAACCCTGTGTTGGTGAGTGATATCTTGTTTGCAAATGATTGAACAGATTTTTTATTCCCTAATCTAGACCAACCACAACTATAAGTACTTAGGAAGTCACTATCTTTTGGATAAAATTAGTTAGGAACATGAAAATATGTTCAAGAAATATATGTCTCATTTTGAGTTATTTCATATACAGTAGGGGTATTTATGTATGTATATTTTCTAGGATGTTGTGTCCAATCCCGAGCAACCAGCTGGAGAAGAACAAGGAGACAGTAATAGTGGATTCGATGAACGTCTGAAAGAAAACCAAACTTCAGGTGAGGTGTTTAAAGCTTTCAGTCCCTTTTGCAAGGATGCACTTGTTAGAACTGAGTGGATTAAACATTATGTAGTTGTGGTACATGTATGTAAAGAAGGCTAGAACAGTATCTTGGTGCATATAGTTGGCACTCAAAACGTTAGTTTTCTATAATTCTTGTATGGGCTATAGCTTATTAGATTGGTACTGTCTCCATTCCTGAATTTGGATTAAAGTTTAGTGGTAAATACATGATTTTTGTGCTAATATCCAATTATGTTTTTCAGATCCTACGGATTCTTCTCATTTGGATACATGTGGTTCCGTCAGTCAGGTCATTGAACAATTACCTCAGCCAAATAGGACAAGCAGGTATACTAGTGTTAGAAGGAATTTATTACATTTATTATAGATCAGTTATTTTATCAGTATCTTTGCCTCATCCCAAGGGATGAATCTTATATTTGTGAATTAGGGAGTGGGATTTGAGGATTGTATTAGTGCCGATAGCTGGAATCTCTTTTGTGAAGGCAATAACATTTTTTATACCTATATTACGTAGGTATAAAATGATCTATCTTCTGCATGTGAAACAAAATAAGCATTTCTCATTCTTAGCATAGATGTGACTTGGTAGAAAAAAAATCAGTAAATATTTAGATATATTATCAAAGCTGTTAGGCGTGCTTTCCACCAACCAACTAACCAACCATCCAACCAAAGTACCTCATCAGTTTTAGATGCAGAATATTTAATTTATACCCTAAACTATTCATTTTTACTTTGTCTTATATATATCTTTACATTAGCCATTCATTGAATTTGTCTCCTATGTTAGACACTAGGTTGGATTTTTTTTGTTTGTTTGTTTGTTTGTTTTGGAAGTTTTTTATATAGTCGAGATACTAATCCATTGTAGGGTATGTGTTTTGCAGATATTTTCTCCTATTTTGTAGTTTGTCTTTTCATCCTCCTCAGAGGGTTTTCCACAGAGTAAGTTTTTAGTTTTGATGAGATCTGTTAAATATTTTTAGCAGAGTAATATAAATACATAGTTTATTTTAAAAAGAGCTTATAATGAAAAGTAAAGAGTTCTTTTCCATCCTTGGATTCCTTTCGCAGAGGCAACTCTCTTTAAGTGTTTGTGTTTTTACTTCCTTGGGAGATTATCTTCCTAGCTTTTAATACTATTGTATAACTAAGTAACACTTGCTGTTTTTTGTTTTATCAGATTAAGACAGTTGAGTTCCATAAAGATTTAATTCACAATGACACTCTCCCAATTTTTGTAATAATTATTTTAGTTATTTTATTGTCTACTTTTATACTTCTAAATAATGTATTTAAACCTGTGTTTTCTTCTGTCAGCTTTAGATAGTGGAGAAAAATTTAACAATACTGTAAACTGGTGTATTTCAAGACTTTTTGATTTACCTCATTCTACAAATATTTATTATTTCTTGTATGTCAAGCATTATTGAGTTTTGAGGATACAAATTGATCAGAAGAGAAAAATCCTAGACCTTGATGTAGATTACATTTTTGTATGGGATAGTAATACATGATAAGTAAAAGATACAGTATGTTAAACATAAGGGCTGAAGAGAAAAATAAAACGGGATTGGAGATGTCATAGGATTTGTAAGTTTAGCTAGGATGACTTAGGGAATGCTTCACTGTTGTGACATTTGATTTAAAATCTTGAGTAATCATCTCTGCTGTTATCTGGGATAAGTACAAACCATGCATAGAGAATAGCAAGTGCAAAGGCCCTGAGGCATGAACATGCCTGGAATATTTGAGAACTGGAAAGGAGGTGAGCATGATTGGAGTGGAGTGATTGAGAGGAGAGGAAGAAGAGGTCAGAGAAGTAAAAGGGAGACCAGAATATGTAAGGCCTTATGGGTCACTGTGAGGAATTTGGCTGTTACTCTTAGATAGGAAGGCATTTAAGGGGTTTGAGCAGAATTAGATTTTAACAGGATTACTCTGGCTGCTGGATCAAGAATAGACTAAAGGGTATATAATTTTTATTTCTTAATTATACCTCAATAAAGCTGAGAAAAAATAAAAATAAAATAAACTTTTTAAATAAAATAATAAAAAAAGAATATACTTAAGGCAAAGCAAAGGCAGAGGCAGGAAGATCAACTAGTAAACTATTGAAATAATAGGCAAGATAGGACAGTGGCTAGACCAGAGTAGAAGTGGAGAGAGTATTGAGATTCTAGGTTTTTGAAAATAGGATTCAAAGACAGATTAGATGTTGAATAGGAGAGTAAAGAAGGAAGTAACAGTGATTCCATGTTTTTGGTTTGGTAACTAGTAAAATGGAGTTGCTATTGATTGAGATGGACTGCAAGAGAAGGTCAGTTTTAGACATGTTACAGTTGAGCTGCCTTTTCAGTTACCAGTTGGAGGACATTGAGGATATGCAAATCTGGAGATCTGGGGGAAGGTCTAAGCTGGAGATTTAAATTGCAGAGTCATAAGCATATGGATGATATTCAAAGCCATGAGTCTGGATAAGATCACAAAGGAGGTGAGTGTGGGTGGAGAAAAGATCTAAGAGCTCAGAGGTCAGGACATGAATAAAACTACCAGAAGAGACTGAGGAAGATCCAAGATGTGTGGTTTGTTCTGTCTTTCATTGCTTTCTCACTTTTTGTCATATTTGTTCTTGGCCTTTCCCTATATTTCCCAAAGTCATGCATCTGGTCCTTCTAGTTATATAGGTAAAGTTCTGTAGTTGGCCCTCAAACAACATGGGTTTGAACTTCGTGGGTTTGCTTATACTTGGATTTTTTCAATAAATATACATTGGGCCCTCCCTGTCCCTGGTTTTGCATTTGCAGGTTCAGCCAACTGCGAATGGAAAACAGTATTTTTGATCTGTGGTTGGGGAGCCATGGATGTGGAGGACTGACTATGCATTTTTCTACACTATTTTATATAAGGGACTTGAGCATCTGTGGATTTAGTTATCCGCAGGGGTCCTGGAACTAATCCTCTGCAGATCCCAAGGGGTGACTGGTTTTGAGATTGTCAAAGTTATACATGGATTTTCAACTATGGGGGGGGTCAGCACCCCTTCCCCATGTGTTGTTCAAGGGTCATCTGTATTTTATTTTGTGAAATTTAGTTCTTTTTCTTGGATAATGGTCCCCAATTTTATATATTAAAATTTTCATATCTTTAATGCTTAAGTTATGCTTAATAGTTGTACAAAATATTATATGTATGGAGTAACAAGGAAGCAAAAAAATATCATCTATATTTCTGCCCCTTGGAGGCTAATTGATTTTTATAGTTGACATGTGAAAAGTAAGGTCATGTGTTTGCTGACCCTTTTGCTTAACACTGAGCATTTTCCCATGACAATTAAAACTCTTAATAGCATTTTCCCTAAATTTTATATTTTAAAAGTTTAAGCCTACAGAAGAGGTGAAAGGATAGTACACATATTTTATTTTGAGGAGCTGGATCATTTGAAACTAAGTTGCAGACATTATAGTTCCCCTTAAATATTTTAGAATTCATCCTCTAAGAATAATATATTATCTCATATAATCATAATGTTATCATACCTGAGAAAATATTAACTCCATAATGCTTGAAATGTAGTTTATATTCAGATTTTCTCAATTTTTGAATGACGTATTTTACATATATATGTATACACACACATACACACACACACACACATATATAATTTTTTTTAAATCCAGGAACCAGTCCAGTTTTACACATTGTGTATGATTGTTTCAAACATTTTTAATGGCTGCATAATATACCATTTTACGAAATATGAAATTAATAATTTCTGTAATACTCAATTTATAGGTTGTTTCTTAATCATAGTAAACTCTAAGAAATTTGTACAAGAATCTTTCCATATTCAAATTATGTCTTAAAATTGAAATTAAATTTATTGGCTGTGAACATTTGTTAGAGCTCTTGATAAATATTTCCAATTGTTCTCTAGAAATTTCTATTTGTTTATACTCTCATAAACAGTATTCACTAATGCTTATCTTACCTCAGGTTTGGGCAGCACTGAATAGTACAGTATTTACAATTTGATAGACAACAAAATGGTTTCTCTGATATCTTACATAGTTTAAGATACTTTTATTTCTTTCTTTATGAGTTGTCTCTTCTGTTTGTCCGTATATACCTTGGGGTCCTTCATGTGAACTCCTTGTATTTTATGGAGACTATTGTATTTGTTGCAAATTTTTTTCCTAATCATTATTTTTTTGACTTTTATTATGTTTCTTGACCTGTGATGTTAACTTTTTAAAAATACATGAGCCTGTAACCTGTGTTTTATTCAGGTACTCTTGTTCTATGTATGTGTTCTAAGATTTTTTTTTTTTACTATAATATTTGTGAACTGTGTTTGCTTTAGTAGATGTATTGTTTTAGCCCCTTCCCCAGACATCTAATGCACATCTTTTCTTGTCACTTGTCTGTAATTCTCTTGAGTGCAAGATTTTTCTACTCCAGCTCATATCTTTTCAAAGGTAAAATTCAAATGTGTTTGTTTCTTCTGTTTAATATTTAAGTTACTTAATTCTGTACACTGTTTTTGAGTTGTTAATCTTTTTGGTACTTGTTTGTAAAAAGAAGCACTCATGAGGGTGAGTAGTTTTTTTTTTTTTTCCCCCAAATTCACTTTAAAGGCGATAGGTGTGTGGGGAGTCATTAAAATTCAAAGCGTGCTTTGAGCAGTGTCCCAACCTATCTGGGAAACTCATGATTATGTCTTTCTGCTGTGTAGTGTTTTGGGACTATCAATGGAACCTGCTGCTCCTATGGGGGAAGAGAAGGAAGAAGAGGTGGAAGAGAAAAAGAAAGGGGATAAGGAAGAAGATACTCCAGGTGATGCTGCACACTCCCTTGGTGCCGAAGGTACCTTTATGCCTTTTTCGGGATAGTAGATTCTTTTAAGTATCTTTAATGTGAACATACAGATATCTCAATTTTTTTATCAGGTTATAGATTTATGTAATCATTAAATTGAGAATAGTAATCAAGAAATTTGCTAGTAGTCTAAGATATTTCACCTAAAATGGTGTTCAAGAATTTGTACCTCACTTGATAGCTGCCTTTGTACATATTGACTCTTTTTCCTTTCTTATCATTTATTTTTCAGATATTTTTGGGATGTATGCTTTGTGGGGTTGGAAGTACATTGAATTGTTGGGTGTGTGGGTCCGGTTTATATATATCTTCAGAAAGTGGACGTAGTCTGTTTATATTAGGTGCTTATAAGGTTTTATGGTATGCAATTTTTTTTTTTTTTTGCTTTATTACACATTCTACCCCTTTACTTTCAGGACTTTTATTCATTTTGAAAAGTTAGGGGGGCAGGACTTTGATGTGAAGGACTTAACATGACCTCCTTTTGTAAGCACCTAGCACAGTGCATAATGTTGCAGGATGATGCCTAATTTCTTGGGATTTTGTTCATAGATCAAGCCTCATCACAGCTGGGCTTTGGGGCTCTGGAACTCTCCCAGAGCCAGGATGTTGAGGAACATACTGTGCCATGTGAAGTAGACAAAGAGCCTCTACAATCAGTAACCACCAATTCTGGTTATACTAGGCTATTGGATATGGATACTAATACTGGTATGAAACGTATTTTTTGGCATTTGGAGTTGTTTATAAGTGTTTTCCTCTCATGCTAGAGCTAGTTATTTATTCTTTGATACATGTTGTAGCTATCTAAGTTAATATAATCTAAGTTAATATAGTAAGGTTACAGAGTTGTCTGACAAATACTTGTCAATTGATGGCTTGAAGGTTAAAGGTTTCTGTAAGTGGATTATCGATTATTTTCCTTTTTGGAATGATGCCTGCATATATTTTCAAATTGGACTTCTTTCTATTAAAACCTTTGCCTTACAAAAGCATCTGGGACTGCTTTTCATACTTTGAAAAATTAAATATCTCCTTTCTGTCATCTTTGGAAACTTCGAGCAGTTAAGCAGGAAGAACAATCTAATGAAGATATCCCTATGGCAGAACAGCCCAGCAAGGATGATCCTGTGGTAGCACAGCCCAGTAGGGATGTACATGTAGTAGAAGAACAAAATCCACCACCTGCAAGGTAAACCATATTCTTTCTAGAATGTTTTTTTGGCTTTCTGTTCTAGGGTTATACTCATTTCACTTGGCCAGGTGGGGACATTTTTAAAAATAGATTATTTTTCTCCCTGTACTGAGCACATCTCTGGTTCAGTAGAAACACTGATAATTTGTGAATTCTCATTATGTCCTCATTTTATCTTTAGGCATATTACAAAGCCATTTTACTGTTGCTATAACTATAAGCATGACACCTTAACCTTAGGTTGCTACCCTTCTTCTCTGATCTTTGTCTGTAGAGGCACTGTGTTTGTGTGAGACTTTTCTTAGCCTCTCCAGTGTTTGGAGAAGTTACATGAATGTTCTATTTGAAAGTCTACTGTTTCTCTACTTGAGCACCCAGATTGTTTTGGGTCCTCAGGTATCCTGCATTTGGTAGTTTATGGTATAGATGAAAGGAGATACCCTTTTCTCAAGTCTTTTAGGCTCTTAACTTGGTATGAATTATATACCTCTGTTCTGTCTGTGGTGATGGTTGTATCCAAAACAGCATTATCTCAAGTCAACAGCTCAAGTTTGGATGTAGCAGAGGAAAGTGAGATGCTTCCAGTGTCAGGGAGGGCATGACTAAACCTTCAGTATTGTTCTTTAATAAAAACAATGTGGAATGGGGTCCTGGAGTTCTGAATAAAGTAGAATATCAAGAGAATTTGTCTTTCTAATGCCAAGAACTCAAGCTTAAGTGGGCCAGACTTTTTAGGCTTTTCTTTAGGAAGTTGTGCTCTAGCTAGTTTTGCTATCCTGTTTTTTTTGGGGAATAGTAGTGAACCTTTTAAGTCAGGAAAAGGATCAGCAATGAGTGTGAGGAGTGTTGGTAGGGAGTCTTAGTTTGGGGCTTAGGTTGAATATATCAAATGGAAAAGGTCCGGAGAAGATAATGTGTGCACTAGCGCAGAGGATAATTCACACCCAGACCCTTTCCTTGGAAGGTCATTGTTAGGACTAGCATTGTTAGGATCAGAATCTTTCATGCACGTTTGGGTAATAGCGTATGTAGAAAAAATCCCTAAATCACTCATCAGTAATCTTAGTATGAAGCACAGCAGGGAGCAAAGTTGAAAAGAGCTATTGCTGTGTGAGAGACTAAGACAGGCTTTGAAATGAGTTGAGGGGTTCGGTGTTATTACCGAGTATTATATTTCATCTTCAATAAATAGTTACATAGAGCTACTGAAATTTTTGAAATTATTAAAGGAAAGCACACAAAATAGGAAAAGTTTCCTAGCTCAAAGATGAAAGCATTTGAACATAGCAACTTTTTTCTTCTGGTAATGTGATTTTTTTAGGTCAGAGGACATGCCTCCTAGTCCCAAATTATCTCTTACTGCTTTGGAAACAAAAGAACAGATATCTGCTCAGGAACTTCTGGAAGATGGATTGCAGATTCAGAAGGCACCAGAGCCTGAGGTTTTGTCAACTCAGGAAGACTTGTTTGACCAGAGCAATAAAACAGGTACAAAGAGTAATTAGTTGCAATAGCTCCTCTTCTCTAAAGATGTAAACTTTTTATTTGTGTTGAGGCTACTGTTTAAGCTTGAAAGCACTTCACAGGATGTAGGCTTGTTTGTGATATGGAAAGAAAATACGTTTGTAGCTGATTAATGAGAACAGCTTCTTGGAATGATTGCTATTTAACATTTTAACATAATTTTCTCTCTCTTTTGGAAATGGAAATATTGAATAATATCTAATATAGTAAATTTAAGAGTTATTATGGACAGAGCAGCTATTTCTGTTATCTAGGTCTTCAGATCTTAAATATGATAATTAAGTATAAGTTCATATTCACCTGGGTAACAGTTGAGTTACTCATCTGTTTTTTAGTTCATCTGTCTCAAATAGGAAGTTATGGTCTAGTAGGAAGACTAAAACTTAGAAGACCAGAATGGTATTAGTTTCACATTTTGTTAATCCCCTATTCCATAACTTCACAGAGCCAGAAAGCTTCAGTAATAGCTTTGTACAGTAAGTCCTCACTTAATATTGCCAACAGGTTCTATGACTTTAAGTGAAACAACGTATAACAAAACCAATTTTACAATAGGCTAATTGATATAAACAAGTTCATAGGACACCTCATCAACGTAACTAAACGAAGTTGAATGAAATGACATTGGAGGACCTGCTGTAATCTGCTGGTTGTAGGGAGGGAATAAGAGAAGGTTTTATCCCTTTACTATGTTGTGAATGTGTGCAAGGAACCTTTTTTGGTCTCATTAAAGCTATAAGGTTGTATTTAAATTTCTTTACATTTGGGATTAATATAGTGGCTAACTCCATCTTTTGCTAAGAAGGGGCCAAAAAGAGACTATATAATATAAATCAGTAATGGCTGCTTGTATACCCTTGTACTAATGTGTTAATATTTTTTGTCTCCTTTGTGGAGGCCCAGGTTCTAGTCATGAAAATTGCTGCATTCATGTTATGTGTCATGGGTATTACTCTGACTTTTCCCATCTGTATGTCATGACATGAGCTCACTTCATCTTAGGTAAACCATAGAATAAAACTCTTGCCGTTTTATGATAGAAGTTTCACAGGAAAGTGAAGCAGCCAACCAGAGGTATCAGGATTCTAGTTTTTCCTCTCTCCCTTCAATCTTGACAGGAAGGACTAAGGAATTTTTTAAATCAATTCTTCATTAAACCCATAATTTAGTAGGAAGGGGCTTTTAGCGGTACTCAAGATGTGTGTTAGTGTGGCATTCCATTAATGGTACTACAATTAGAAAACAGTTTTTGACCTCTTTGGAACACGTTTGCAAATATTACTCTTTTTTGCAGTCTAGAGCATGTGTGTGTGTGTTTACAATTCAGTAATTTCAGTCTAAGAAATAAGGGCAACTCGATTTATTTTTTATTTTTTAATAGCTTCTGATGGTTATTCTACTCCTTCAAGGGAAGAAGGTGGGTGTTCTCTGGCTTCCACACCTGCCACCACTCTGCATGTCCTGCAACTCTCTGGTCAGAGGTCTCTTGTTCAGGAAAGTCTTTCCACGTAAGTAAGCCTAAAATAGCACTGCCAGGGAAATATGCCTCAGGGTCTTCGGCTAAGGTTTAAAGAACTAAAATTGTCTACTAGTCCAACATTCTTTTTGAAATCAAAAAGTAAGCTCTAGGCTTTAGAATTTTGTGGGTAAGAACTCGGTGGAAATACTGAAGATAGGTAGATCAGCTTTCCCATTTGGAGATTTGTAATAGTAGCCCAAGGGGCTACTAGAGAGGAAACTGCCCAGTTATTTAGAGACTGTTACACATTCCAACCAAACATTCTGCTCTTTCATTTGATTAATACTTCTTCCCATTTAACAGCATGGGGTGGAGAATAGGTTATATTAGAGTTGACACTATTTCTCCATCTCTGTTAGGGCAAAGTGGTTGGTTTTTTAAATAAAAATGTGCATGATTTTTTTAATATTAGGCAAAAAAACAGTAATATTTTTTGTCTCAAATCTTCAGATGAATTTTTTTTTAGCACTTATCCTGCTTTTCAATCATGATGTCCTTGTGTCTGATCATTCACTTTCTCTTATAATCATATGGCTTTACACTTTTTTTTGATTTAATTCTAATTTTGGATATATGTGGTGTGAGAAATGTTATTGAAGTATTATTCGGTCTTGGTAGCTTTTTGAAATGCTAGTATTCATCTGAATGCGTTAGATGTTTTTGCTAATAAAAAGTATAAAACAAATGCAAAACTGTGGCCGTGATAAAATAACCTGTGATTTTCTCTTATATAAAGGAATTCCTCAGATCTTGTTGCTCCTTCCCCTGATGCTTTCCGACCTACCCCTTTTATTGTTCCTAGCAGTCCAACAGAGCAAGAAGGAAGAAAAGGTGAGTTCTGTGGATCTGTCTGTTGATTCCAGATTAGAAGAGGAGCAACACTTCTGCTTTGCAAAATGTACTGTTTCTTTATATGTTAGAACACTGTGACCTAAACTATTTAGCAGGACTCATGTCTATCTTACTGTTAGGGATGTGGCTTAGTGTAAAGTGCTCTCCTCAGTTCTTTGCTCTTCTAGCATTGATTTTTATGAGAATTCTGTGTTGTTGACTTAATTTTTAAAGACCTTTAAGGAAAAATTTTTAGGTTTCTAAAGTTGAACTTAAATGAATTAATATAATGAACTGGGTTTATTGCTTAATGGTCCAGTAGTTTTCAGCAACATGTTAACATGTTATTGTTGAGAGGGAATCAAAAATGGTTTCTTTTGCTCTTTCTTTCTTTTTTTTTTTTTTTTTGCTATTATCAAAGCAGTTTTCATCCAAGAGTGGCTAGGAGCAGGCAGTAGACATTTTGATTTGATTTACTTCCTCCTTTAAGGGCCTAGTGATTTTATACTTATGGACAAGAAAGCTTTTCTTTTATCTTAGTTTATTTCATTTTCTAAAGCTCTATTTTGTTCAGTCCTAGTTTCCTATCTAGTCATTTAAGATATTTCTAAGTGCCTGCAAAGCCTTTTCCAATAAATTTCATGATTTTCTCGTATTCATTCTCTCATATACCAATAGTGGTACTATAGCTAATATTTATTGAGCATTTAGTGTATGCCAGGCATTATTCAATGTGCTTTTTTTTGGTTCTAGATTCTTCTCTTTGGTTTTTGTCATTGAATACTCACAACAATCCTAAGAGATAGGTGTTATTTTTATCCCCATTTTACAGATGAGGAAATGGAGGTACAGAGAGATCTCATAATTAATTCGTCATAAAGACAGGATTTGAACTCAGACCGCTATTTCCACAGTCGGTGCTCTTATCTGCTGGGTATATGCCTCCTATGATATCCTGCTATCTCTGCTCTTGAGCAGTATAAATATAGAAACCTATTTAACTGTTTTGAAGTGTCATTTACCCATGACAAAGTTTGTGTCTGGCTGTTTTCTCTTGAAATCAGTTGTAGATATCCAAATCAACTAATACTCTAAGTTCTAAGCATAACATGATTAGTGATTATCTTCAGTAAAAAATAAAATGAAAGTGAATCTATTCTACAGAAACTCCTGTTAATGCAAGTTAAGTTTGGTTTATACTTAGAACCATTTATTCTATCTGTAATGTGAACATATAAAAATAATTATATTAAAAATATTTTCTCCCTGATTGTAAACATAGTATAGGCATACCTCAGAGATATTGTAGGTTCACTTCCAGACCACCACAGTAAAGTGAGTATTACAGTAAAGTATCTCAATAAAGCGAGTCATAATCTTTTTGCTGGTGGAGGGTCTGGCTTCAATTTGTAAAAAATGCAATATTTGTGAAGCATAATAAAGCAAAGTACAATAAAACAAGGTATGCCTATACTCATTGCAGTAAGTTTGGAAGGCATATAGGAAAGTAATGAGAAGAAAATAAAGCCATCTGTGATACCACAATCCATATATAACTATAATTAGTATTTGGATATATTTTTTTTCAATATGTTCTGTGCATAGATATAAAGAAGTATCTTTATGCATAATTTGGGATTGTTATGTATATGCCTCAGTTCTCGGTTTTTCAACTAATGTATTTTCCCTTGTCAATTCTATTTTAGATTTAATGTATTTGCTTAATATTTGTGCATAACTATTTGTAGGACTATTAATGCTTTTTCTATATTTGGTGCTTGCTGTCTAAGATTTTTAACCTAAAGACTTTTTATAGGTGGTGATTAGAACAGCAGGTACTTAATAAGTGCTTTGTCATGGTGAGAAAGATCAAAACGTATAATGAGAATACTTGACACAGCTGTGGCAGTGTAATAAAGGCCTGCAGCATCACCAACCGAACCTAGCATTAGACTGGAAGGTAGGGTTTTAGGCCAAATAAGCAGCAAGGGTGGGTATTGGGGGTCGGGGCAGCTGGAAGAATGAATGTGGATTATAGGGAAAAGTTCTCTGGCATAAGTAGTTTGAGAGTGGTCTAGAGCAGGGGTCCCCAATCCCTGGGCCACGGACTCGTACTGGTTGTGGACTGTTAGGAATTGGACTGCACAACAGGAGGTGAGCTTTGGACCAGTGAACGAAGCTTCGTTTGTATTTGCAGATGCTCCCCAGCGCTAGTGTCACCGCCTCAGCTCCATCTCAAATCATCAGGCATTAAATTCTCATAAGAGTACTGGTCCCTGGTGCCAAAAAGGTTGGAGACCTGTGGTCCAGAGGGAGCATATTTGGGGTCAAGTTGTAAGGTAGGGAGAAAAGGGTTGATGAATCAAATACCTGGTTGGCTAGGCTGGCTCTGAGGAAGATCTTGTTAGCAGCAGGTGGGTAGTAAACTATGGGAAAGCAGTGTTTTATGTATGTATATTTCCCTCTTGAGCAGTCTCAGGAAAACTGTCTTGTACTTAGTTCTTTGATAAATCAGTGCAGATTGGCACTGATATTTTTTTCATCTTCTGTTTTTGTTCTTACATCCATCTTTCTGCACTTAGCAGTTGCAAATATGAGTTCATACATATGTAGATATTTACTTAGTGAACAAGTTCACTGCCTTTCAAGGCCTGTGGCAGAATAGAGGATTGTTAAATTAGATGACATTGATCTGGGCTTTCCTATGCAAAATGTGGAAAACAGTTATAATCAGGAAAGAGGCTCAGAGGAGCAGAATTTTAACATTTCATGTGGATGGGCAGGTATTCCCAGATAAACCCCATTTTCGTTTATAACAGTATTTTGGGAGCCTAGATTTCTATCCTCCCAGGGAAAGAAAGTATTGCTGGAATTCTAGGGCCTGATCTAGTAATGTATTGGCTTTTCTAAAAATCAAGTCACTATATTTCATTTATGTATGTATGTATGTATGTATGTATTTATTTGCTTATTTGCTTATTTGTTTAACTTTTTTAAGATTAAGTTTATTGAGGTAACATTGGTTAATACAATTATATAGTTCTCAGGTGTACATTGTAATTTGACATCTATTTATTCTGTTGTGCGATTACCACCTAAAGTCCGATTTCCTTCAGCTACCATATATTTGATCCCCTTTACCCACCTCACCCTACCCCAACCCCCCTATATTTGACACAATTACCCTGTCTTCCTCTTCCCTTCTCTCCCACCCTCTACCCTCTGGTAACCACTATTCTCTTGTCCATGTCCCTGAATCTGTTTGTCTTGTTCATTTGTTGCTTTTAGGTTTATATCCCATACATAAGTGATATGTGATCTTCAACTTTTTCAATCTGGCTTATTTCACTTAACATGATTATCTCGAGGTCCATCCAGGTTGTTGCAAATGGCAGTATTTCATCTCTTCTTAGTCTTCCTTTGTATATATGTACTACAGCTTCTTTAGCCAGTCATCTATCATAGGACACTTGGGTTGCTTCCATGTCCTGGCCACTGTGAATAATGCTGCTATGAACATTAGTATACAAATATCTTTATGGATATGGGTTTTCAAGTCTTTGGGAAGTCACTGTGTTTTAAGAAAGGAAATTTCTGTTATGTAATTTTTATTAGTGATATTAGAACATGAGTATTGATTAGTGCTTATTTCTAAATTTGTTTTTCTTATTTTAAACCAGATGAGCCAATGGATATGTCAGTGTTATCTGAAGAAGGAAGAGAGTCTTTTCAGAAGAAACTCAAAGATGATGAACCGGTGGAGATAGAAAACCTCCCTGTCCCACCTGAGGTCACTATATCACCACAGGCCTCAACTCCAGTATCTCAGAGCACACCAGTTTTCAATCCTGGGTCCCTTCCTATCCCATCCCAGCCTCAGTTTTCTCATGTGAGTACTATAGAAAGATATTTTTTCTCCTAACATTTTTTGAACAACTTTATTTTGAGGTATAATTTATAAACCATAAAATTTACCCATTTTAAGTGTATAGTTTAGTGATGTTTTAGTAAATTTATAAAGTTGTGTAACTGTCATCACAATCTAGTTTTTAGAACATTTCCAGAGTCACCTAACATCTTGGTGTACTTTTTATGGTTAAATTTTGTACTAATTCTTAAAAATTTTGGAATGTTCTCGCAAAATTGAAGGGCATTAATAGTTATTCTACCTTAATGCAGTTACTAGTCATTTTTGTCTTTTCATATGCCCACGGTTTTTAAAAATAAAGTTGTTTATAGTGAACATACAGCTTAAATCTCTTTCTAGTTATCATTGTGTCATAATGGTTTTTTGGCGTTACGTCATTTTTCATATTTTTTCAAAACTTGTTTAAAATTTTTCTGAATGAATGTACCATAATTATTCCTGTACTGAGGGCATCAAGGAGGCTTTTAGTTTTCAAATGAGAGATTAGTTTTCTTCTAAAAGCAAGAGAAAACTAACATCTTATTTGTATAATGTTAAATTTAAATATTAAAAAAATGAAATTCAGGTTTTATTCATAGTGAATTGAAGGTCCTTAACTATATCTAAATGACTAACTATATTATATATTCAAACTAAATACTTGTTCTTATAAGAACTTAAGTGGGGGATTACTTTAATGTAATTGAAATAACTTCTTTCATGCCTTTCAGTTTATAGGTGTTGTAACAAAAGTTTATATTTAGAAATGAGTAGTAATATACCATAAATTTAGTGAGAGGGAGACAGTAGGAAAAAAATTTAATAGATTTCTGGAGTTTTAAACTTGGTTGCTTTCTTGAAAATTTCATTTTTTTTCCAGCTTTGTTGAAATATAATTGACAGTTGTTTATATTTACAATGTACAATTCAGTGAATCTTTTTTCAATTATAGTTGGCATACAATAATATATTAGTTTCAGTTGTATAGCATAATGATCAGAGATCTGCATAACTCACAAAGTGATCACCCCCTTAAATCTAGTGCTCCTGTCCCCTACATATTTATTAACAACATTATTATTTTCTTTATGCTACACTTTTTATTTCCATGTCTATTTGGTAATTACCCATTTGTACTTAATTCCTTTGCCCATTTTCACCGTCCTTCCAACCCCTATCCCATTTAGTAGCCCTCAAAATATTTTCTGTATTTATGAGTTTGTTTCCATTTTTGTCATGGTTGTTTGTTTTATTCTTTAGATTCCACATATATGTGAAATCTTGTGATATTTGTCTTTCTCTTACTGACTAACTTTATTCAGCGCAATACTCTCTATGTCCATCAAGGTAATATTTTTTTCCAACCCCTTCCTTTTAGTCTGTGTGCATCTTTTAATCTGAAGTGAGTCTCTTATAGATACCATGTCAGAATCTTATTTTCTTATCCATTCAGCCCCTCTAACTTTTGGTTGGAGCATTTAATTCTTTTCCATTTGAGATACTTGTTGATAGGAATGTACTTAGCATTCTTTATTCATGTTTTTGATTCATGTTTTTTTCTTCTTAAAGAAGTCCCTCCAACATTTCCTATAATACTGACTTAGTGTTGATAAATTCCTTTAACTTATTTTTGTCTGGGAAGCTCTTTATCTGTCATTTGACTCTCAATGATACCATTGCTAGATGAAGAATTCTTGGTTGTAGATCCTGGGTTTTTATCACTTTGAATATTTTGTGCCAAGCCCTCTGTCCTGCTTAATTTCTTTTGAGCAATCAGCTGCCAGTCTTATGGGTGCTCCCTTGTTGGTAACTAACTGCTTTTTTCTTATTGCTTTTAAGATTCTCTCTTTGTATATAATGTTTGGCATTTTAATTATAGTGTGTGTTGCTGTGGGCTTCTTTGGGTTCATCTTTTTTGGGACTCAGAGCTTCCTGGGGTTTTATGTCAATTTCCTTCATCAGGTTAGGGAAGTTTCCTATCATTATTTCTTTAAATAGCTCTTCAGCTTTTTGTTTTTCTTCAGGTACCTCTATGACCCAGATCTATTTACATTTAATTTTGTCCCATAGGCTCCTTAAATTATTATTATAGTCTTGGCTTCTTTTTTCTTGCTGTTCTGATTGAGTGTCCTTGGCTTCCCAATCATCTGTATCGGTGGTTCTATCCTCTTCTTTATCCACTCTGTTGATTCCCTCTAATACACTCTTTATCTCAGATAATATGTTCTTCATTTCAGATTCATTTATAATTTTATAAATGGTTCCCTTTTATAATTTGTTTCCATTTTTATGTTTTTTATCTCTTTGTTAAAATTCTCCCTGAGTTCATCGGCACTTCCCCTAGGTTCATTGAACATCTTTTTAACTAGTATTTTTGAACTCTGCATCTGTTAGTTTGCTTGACTCCATTATTCCTGGATCTCTGTTCTGTTCTGTCTTATGGTTTCTGCTTCTTCGTCTTCCCATTTTGGCTGTCTTTCTGTGTCTGTCTCTATGTACTAAGCAAAGCTCCTAAGTCTCCCAGTCTTAATTAGTATGGCTTTGTGTATTAGGTGTCGGGTGGTACAGTCCTGAGAGAGGGGATCAGCTGCAGGTCAAGTTTAGCCCCAGTCTGTTTCCCTTCGAGGGCACCTGTTAGGATTCAGCAAGCAGTCCACAAAGGTTGTGCTTACAGTTGCTGAAAATTCCATTTTATGCATGGTTAGAAGCAGTTTGATGGAGTGGTTAAGAACAAGGACTTTAGAGTCAGAACTTCCTGGACTTAATTCAGGTTCTGCCATTACTATCTTTGTGACCAGTTGAAACTGAGCTTCATTTTTCTCATCACATTAAATGGGGATATTGATTTTACCTACCTCATTGGGTAGTTGTGAAGGTTAAATAGCTTAATATGTATCAAGTGCCGAGGATAATGTCTTAAATGTGGTAAATACTCCCTAAGGGTTAGCTAATTCTGGAAGTGAAAGAGTGAGGACAAATTTACCTAGAGATGAAGTTAATGTTCAACCACCATATATCTTTTTCTTTAGCTTTTATTTTTCTGTTGAAGTTATACGTGATTATATATAATTTGGTAGAGTTATCAGAATTAAGAGATGAGTTATAAGCACTGATGCAGAGCACTGAGAATTTTCCAGAAAAGGTAGCTGATATTAGAGATCTGTTAACAGTTGTTTATCAGTGACCAAACAGGGCTTTTAAGGAAATGAATGTCTTTGCAAAGGTATGCCTACCTGGGGAAATGATACCTGGCCACAAAAGGAAAATTAACGTTTTGAAGAATAAGACATTATTGAAATTGCCACACCTTCAACATTTACTAGAGACCTTCAGAGGCAAATATAAAACTAGCAGTCAAAATTTGAGACAGTTGAGTGATGCTGAACATAAAAGATCACTGGAACCTAAGATGACTCTAGTCAAATTTCTTTGGACTCATATTTTTAGATGCCTCAACCAGTACATTTTATGCTTCAAAAAAATTTCCCAAGAGTACCTTTACAACGGTTTTATGTTTAGGGTTTGATTTTACTTAAGCAATTGTAAAAGAAAGAAAAAGTGAAACAAGGTCTCTTCTTATCTCCTTATCCAGAGACAACCACTTTTAGTTCTTTAAGCTTTTTCTTGTTTACTTCAATAACTACATACATCATACATCATGATTATATTTCCATATATTCTTAAAAGTTTTTTTTAGCTATTTCTCCATGTTCTCAGTATAGTTACATCATAATTTTGTTTAAATCATTGTGTTTACATTATTATGAACACTTATTACAAACACTATTCACAGCAGATCCTGTAGAGTATTATTATTTTTCTGTGTTTGCAAAATTTTTTTTCTCTGGTTGATTATATTCTTTATTTGTTTAGACTTCTATTAATTTCTTACTAGAGTTGCTACTAATTGTCAAAATCTCTTTTCAAGATGTTCAGGGGCCTCAAACTTAAAGGGGAACCTCTTTTGGAACTTCCTAATTTAACCTGTACTGTTGCCTTCTATGACTGGTGCATAACTGCCACATCCCTTTCAGTATCATTCTTTAGTATCATGCTCTTTCCTACTTGATTCATAGTTTGCAGGAATTTAGAATTCTAGCTTGGAAATAATTTTCTTTTAAATTTTTTGAAGGTATTGCTCCACTGTATCCAAACTTCTAGTGGTGATGTTGAGAAGTGAGCAACCAATCTGATTCTTATGTTTCATGTGTGAGCCCTTTTTTTTTAACTTGCTGCAATCTTGTAGGATAGTGATAGTCTCTTTGTCCTCAATTTTTCCACAGTCTTGGCATAGGTCTATTTTCATCCATTGTTCTGGGCAAAAAGGTCTCTTAATATAGAAACTCGCATCCTTTAAGTTTAAGGACATTTTATTTATTTATTTACTTAAGATTATTGAGGTGACATTGGTTAATAAAATCAAATAGATTTCAGGTGAATAATTCAATAAAATGTCATGTATATTGCATTGTGTGTTCACCACCCAAAGTTAAATTTCCTTCCATCACCAAATATTTGATGCCCTTTATTCCTACCTATATTCCTTCTCCCCTTCTTCCCTCTAGTAATCACTAATCCACTGTCTGTGTCCATGAGTCTCTCTTTGTCATGTTTGTTGCTTTCCATTTTATATCCCACATATGAGTGAAGTCACATGATTCTCAACTTTTTCTGTCTGACATTTTGCTTAGGATGAGTCTCAAGGTCCATCCATGTTGTTGCAAATGGCAGTATCTTATCTTTTTTATGGCTAAGTAATATTCTATTATACATATGTGCCACATTTTCTTTATCCAAACACCTATCAGTTGACACTTAGATTATTTCTGTGTCTTGGCTGCTGTGAACAATGCTGCTATGAACATTGGTTGGGGTGCATATATCTTTGCAGGTAAGTGTTTTCAGGTTTTTGTGTAAATACCCAGAAGGATTGCTAGATAATAGAGTAATTCTAATCTTAGTTTTTTGAGGAACCTCCATACTATTATCCATATAGTGGCTGTACCAATTTACGTTCCCACCAGCAGGGGATGAGGGTTCCTTTTCCTCCAGAATCTCACCAGCACTTGTTATTACTTGGCCTGTTGATGGTAGCCATTCTGACAGGTGTGAGGTGGTATCTCATTGTGGTTTTGATTTGCATTTCCCTGATAGCTAGTGAAGTTGAGTATTGTTTTATATGTCTGTTGGCCATTTGTATGTCTTTTTGGAAAAAGTGTTTCTTCAGGTTTTCTGCTCATTTTTAATTGGATTTTGTTGTTGTTAAATTGTATGATGAGTTCTTTATATATTTAGACCTTTATTAGAGGCATCGTTTGCAAATATATTCTTCCATTTGGATGGTTACCTCTTTGCCTTGTTGATGGTTTATTTCGCTGTGCAGAAGCTTTTTAGTTTGATATAGTCCCATTTGTTTATTTTTGCTTTTACTTCCCTTACCATTGAAGTCAAATTCATAAAATCCTCTTTAAATCCAAAGTCCTTGAGTTTAGTACCAATATTTTCTTCTATGCAGTTTATTGTTTCAGATCTTATATATTCAGGTCTTTGATCCATTTTGAGTTAATTTTGGTGTATGGTGATAGCAGTCTAATTTCATTCTTTTTCATTCTTTATCATTCTTTTTCATTCTTTTGTACCACAATTCAATTTTAGAACATTTTCATTTCCTCCCCCACCCCTGCCCCCAAAGACCTATGCCTATTAGCAGTCACTCCCATTTCCCCTACCCTCAGTCCCAGTCAACTGTTAATCTACTTTGTGTCTCTGTAGATTTGCCTGTTTTAGATATTTCGCATAAGTGGAATTATACAATATGAAGTCATTTGTGATTGGTATATTTCATTTAGCATGTTTTCACTGTTCATATTGTGGCATGTATCAGAGAACTTCATTCCTTTTTATGCTGAATACTACATTGCGTATATTTCCATATTTTTTCCATTCATCAGTTGATGGACATTTGTGGTGTTTCCCCTTTTTGGCTATTTCTTGTGAATAGTGCTGCTGTGTCCATTCATGTGTGGACGTATGTTTTTATTTCTTGAATATACTAAAGAGTACAGTTGCTGGGTTCAAACATCTTTTAACCTTTGTCTCAGTTATTTCTACTCTTGAGTTTTTAATTTCTAAACCTTTCTATTTTCTCTGAATGCTCACCCCTCCCATTTTTTTAAAAATAGCATTTTTGTCTTACGAGTATACTCTAAATGTCTCTATGAAGATAATAATAGGTTTTTTGAAAAGTTTTCTCTTCCCTGGAATAGTCACTGTTTCTTTAGATATAATTTAGTTTTGTTCATTTTGATGTTTGACGTTGAAATTAGAGGCTTTTTTCAAGTGTCTGATAATCCTTGATTGACTGCTTTAAGAGTGAAAAACCAGAAAACTGATTAGAAGTTCTTGGTGCTTATTGTTTCTGGGATTCACTGTAGTGTGATCTGCTAGATCACTTACAGGGCCCAGTAATGTCAGTATCTTAATTTGTCTCAGCATGGTCAGGTCCTCCCAGAAAAATGTCTAATATGTCTGTTGGCTCTCATTGTTCTAGAAGTCTGTTGGTGGAAGAGGACTGGGGTTTCTGAGAGGCAGGTACAAGTTCTGTTTAATATGTAAATTTTCATTTAACCTTCCCATTTTCAGTCTGATACTCTTTGGTAAATGTGCCTCTTGTCTCCCTGTTCAGGGTTGCTTTATTTTACTCTCTAGGGCAGAGGAGGGTCAGGGAGAGAGAATTGGGGTGTCAAACTGCTTCTTAAATAGATTTTCAACCAGTCCTCCTGTTTTTAGTTCCACTCTCACTACCGTATCCAGAGTTAGCTGGTATTGCTGCCAAATTCCGAGTCTTTTTTTGGGTATGGTGTTTCTGTGGTATAATTTGGGTTGCTTCTTGGCTTTCTCTTCTGTTGGCTTAGGAATTCAGCTTTCACTAATCTGTTAAATAGATGACTACTCTTCCAAAATTTTGTTTCCATTGTCTTTTTTTTTTTCCTTAAAAATTCATGCTTAAAAAAAAATTTCCTTTACAATTGCTTAGTGGGGTTTGGAAAAGAGTTAAAATAAATGTATATATTAAATCCACCATTTACATTCCATACTTTTTTCATTATGTATCAAACTACTTACTCTTATTCTTAATAATCTTTGTACATCTGTTATTTCTTCTGTACCTTGGTTACTAGAGTCCAAATTTACATAATTTTGATATTGTAAGATCTAAATACTTAATAATGAGGTAATTACTGATCACCATAAAAAGTTTTTTCATAACCTTTTGTTTTCGATTCCTCCTTGCCTTCCTGATTTCCTCTTACAAACCTGGGCAACTACTTATCTGCCTTCTTTCACTGTAGTTTTGTTAGTTTGAGTACTTTTTATAATTGGAATCATAAAATTTGTAAATCATGGATATCTGCAATTTATTTACCAGTTGGTGAATATTTGGGTCACTTCCAGTTTTTGGCTAGTATGAATAATACTGCTGTGAACATTTGCATATACATCTTTGTGTGCACATATGATTTTATTTCTCTTGGGTAAATACCTACAAGTAGAATTTCTGGATTATATGGTAATGTATGTTTAACTTTATAACTTTATAAGATATTCCTTACTATTTTCTAAAGTGGCTGTATCTTTGCATTCCCACCAGCAATGTTGTGAGAGTTGCAGTTGTTCCACATCCTCACAAACAGGATATAGTCTTTTTAACTTCAGCCATCCTTGTTGGTATGTAGAAGTAGTATGTGTTGACTAATGTTATTAAAAGTTTTGGATTTTAACATTTGCTTTATAAAGCTAGCATATTTTGAAATAATGGGAAGTAAAATAAGTATACATTTCCATTTTGTGAGGACTGAAGTGGACTGTGTAGGCATATGTAGGCAAATAATTCCCATGTAATTGAGGGCCCATTATATATATGATATGATTTTAGTAGCTTGGTGATACGCAGTTAAATTTAAGTATCTTTCTACTTTTAAAAGTGTGAGTTAATACTTTAAGATTTTATGCTTATTTAAGATCAATGATTCATAAGAGAAGCATTAAATAGAGTGACTTGCATTGATGAAAAGACTGGTGATTATGAGCTTTGTATTTCTGAGATTTTGGTCCTAGAGTCCTTAGTTAATGAATAATCGATTTAAATTTTAGGTGAATTCAAGGATTGGATTTAAAAGAAATATGATTAAGAATGAATGATATTTTGTCTTTTTTGGTTATTAGGACATTTTCATTCCATCTCCAAGTTTGGAGGAACGATCAAGTGATGGGAAGAAAGGTGGAGATTTGCATAGTTCATCTTTGACTGTTGAGTATTCTAAAACTTCAGAGATTGAACCAAAGAATTCCACTGAGGATCTTGGGCTGTCTTTGACAGGAGATTCTTGTAAGTTGATGCTTTCTACAAGTGAGTATAGTCAGTCCCCAAAGATGGAGAGCTTGAGTTCTCACAGGATTGATGAAGATGGAGAAAACACACAGATTGAGGATACTGAACCCATATCTTCAGTTCTCAATTCTAAACTTATTTCTGCTGAAAATGATAATATTCTGATGAATCCAACACAAGATGACCAAATACAACTGAATCAGAATGCTGATGAGAGAAAGGGGGATGACACAGAACCCAGAGATGACATTATTTTACCCACTGGTTGCAGAAGTAGAGAAGAGACTGTAACAGAAGATGTTTGTATTGATCTCACTTGCGATTCAGGGAGTCAGGCAGTTCCTTCTCCAGCTACTCGATCTGAAGCACTCTCTAGTGTGTTAGATCAGGAGGAAGCTATGGAAATTAAAGAACATAATCCAGAGGAGGGGTCTTCAGAGTCTGAGGTGGAAGAAATCCCTGAGACTCCCTGTGAAAGTCAAGGAGAAGAACTGAGAGAAGAAAATATGGAGAGTGTCCCATTACACCTTTCTCTGACTGAAACACAGTCCCATGGGTTGTCTCTTCCAAAGGAAATCCCAAAACAACAATGCCAGGAAGCTATGGAAGTTGAAACTGGTGTGATTAGTATTGATTCCCCCCCAAAGCTTCCAGTACTCGAGCAAGAGTTGGAACATAAGGATCAAGAAGCATGGGAGGAAGCTACTTCAGAGGATTCCAGTGTTGTTATTGTAGATGTGAAGGAGCCGTCTCCCAGAGTTGATGTTTCTTCTGAACCTTTAGAGGGAGTGGAGAAATGCTCAGATTCCCAGTTGTGGGAGGATGATGCTCCAGAAATACAACCATGTGCTGAGAATAGAGCTGATACCCAGAAGGAAAAGAGTGCTGAATATAAAGATCTGAAATCAGTGACTGCAGAAAAGGAGACTGTAGAGGCTGACTCTTCACAGCCTCCCTTGACTTCAGTGAGAATAGGTGATGCTCCAAAGCCTGACCAGCAAATGCAGCAGATCCAGCTTCAAAAGAAAACAGATAACTCATTAACAGAAGACTTAAAAATGGCTAATACAAAGCAGCTGGGCTCAAGTGAAGAGGCTCTACAGCTGGAAAAGGCCTCTGCCCACACCTCACAAAGCTTCTGTGAAAGCTCTAGTGGTGAGTGACTGTAAATTGTTTTGTGTCTTTAACCAAATTACGCTTTGGAATGGAAGGTAGGAGAGAAGTGCATTCTTATGTCAGAGCTGAAAGTTAACTTGGATTTATGTTTATGAACAGCCACTAATAATTAGGAAATTTAAAAATTTGGGTTGTATTTTTTTGTAGCTATAATTTAAAATAAGAGATCATTTGTAACACAGGTGTATTCAACATGAATTTTATAAGTATTTAGAAATTGTACCAGTCTGGTGTTTTTACTAAGGTCTCCCTCCACCTTGTTCCAAATTTTTATATTTTGACAGTTGTCTTGAAGTACAAGGATCTTTTTTGATTACATAGTAAAATCATATTCAGAACTCTTAATGAGTATGTTATTACGGTTGCTTTTTTTTAAGGGCATTAAGTTTTTTAATTTGATTCAGCATATACAAATCTTAAACCTTAAACTGGAAAAGATACTAGTTTGTGCTCTTTTTTCTATGAAGTCTGGGATGAGAAAATAGATTAGTTTCTGAAATATTTGTAGAATATTATGTATGACATTAGCTGAATAGAATTTAAACTTTCCAAATGCCTAGAGTTAGTATAATTTAATAATAAAACAAAACAAATGCCAAAAATGAAAAAATTAATACAAAACACTAACTTAAGAAACAAGCTTCTAGAGGTATGGAAATGAGAGACAGTATTTGGGCAACATCATAACTTTTAGTATAGGTGATTATACCTTTTGGTGTTCCTGGAACAGTCCCAGTTGACCTTCTGGGAGGGGAAGGGCCAGAGATTAAAGCTGTAAAAAAGCTCTCGAACAACAAGATTAATAAATGAGCCAGGATGGTATCTCATACCAATTTCACAGAAACAGAATCTCCTACTGTCAGAACCCTCTGAACATCACTCTCTGTACTGCTTCATCTGGCTGTTCATCTGTGTCCTTTATAATAAACTGTTAAACGTAAGTAAATGTTTCTCTGAGTACCCTGTGTGGCACTAGTGAATTAATTGAATCTGAGGAGTAGGTTACGGCAAACCTATCATGTATAGCCAGTTAGTCAGAAGCACAGGTAACAATTTGGACTTACTATTGGCATCTGAAGTGTGGGCAGTCCTATGGGGCTGAGCCTTTAACTTGTGGGATCTGATGTTATTTCTAGATAGAAAGTATCAGAGTTGAGTTAAATTTGTAGGACACTCAGTGTCCTGAGAATTAGAGAATTGTTTGGTGGTGTTGGAAAACACAATAGGCAAACTATTTTTACAAGTGATGAGTGGCTGAATATGACAGATTATAGTTATTTTGAGTCATTTTAGGAAAATAAGTACAGTTTTTCATATGTTAGGTTTAAGGTGAGCAGTCTAGCACAGTTCTTTTTTCTCCTGAACTTAGTCATTTTACTAAAAGAGATAAAACAACTAGGAAATCAGAAAGTGTAATGTTGGCAATTTGCTAATTTCATTTAGCAAAAAATTGAACTGAGACCTAGTTAAAAAGTAATGTTAAAAACCTTTGTGGCTGAAAGCTTTTCTGAAAGAAAAGTTTATTGAGCCATATGCCAGTCAGAAAAAGGACCAGGTCCCAGGATATACCATCTAAACCACCAGCAGCAGGGCTAGATGGAGAAGATGAACATATTTACAGTCCCGGACAGGGCTCTTTTATACAGTGGACTTGGGAAAGAAGATGTAAGTTGTTTTGAATTTACATTGGCTATATATAGGACAGGAAAAGATGAAGGAGGGGGAAGTTGTAGGATAAGGGCATAGTCCATAACGAAGAAATATCTGCAGTTTTTGGATTGTTTGTGGGCAACATAAGCATAAGCAGAATGCAGTGGCATCTGGTGGTAGCTGCCTGGAAGTTGATTAAAAGTTTTAACATACTTTCTGGAATGTGAGCAGTTGTTGGGTTTTGGCCTGAGGCTGTGATAGCTCATTAACCTCTTACCTTTCTCCCACCCTACAGTCTGGTTTAATTTAATTTAGGACATCTCAGAATTTTTCTCTTGTTAGTAAAATTTTGTGTCTTGACAAATGTTTTGTTTATCTTAGTTTAATAATGACTAACCAAAATGCATCTACTGGAAATGCTAATGTATGTGCCAGGTTTACCATTGTGCAGAGATTTAGATGTGAATATTACTGCTGTGGCCTAGAGTCAATGCTGGTCAGTGCTACAGGATCATGAAACCCATAGATTTCTATGTTAGAACAAATGAGTACTTTGTCACCTCTTCGAGTATATTGTAAATTATGAGTATTACCATCAATCAGACTTCAATCTGGAGGATCCTATAGATTGTTGAAGCTTATAAATGAACTCCTTGAGTTAACATTGCACAAAATTAAAATGTCTAGACTTCAAACTACCCAAATTTGTTTCACTGAGTATTCCCAAATGGACTGTCTTGGAGCTCAGATGTTTTTATATTCTCTTTGACCCCATGTTCCTCAGGGTCTCCCAAAACTCTGGCCTTTCCTCTATTTGCCTGTCCACTGGTTGTCTACTTTGTGTCAGTCCTGCAGTTGATAGCTGAAAAAGAGCACAGAAACAGGAAATTGGTTGGGAGGCTGGTGAGGGGACTTTGGGAGCAAAGGAAAAGAATAATTTACCAGTTCTCCTCACTTGTTTTTTAAATACTTCTGTTTTGATCTCCTTGTTTATCTTTTTTTTTTTTTCCCTCCAGAAACTCCATTTCATTTCACTTTGCCTAAAGAAGGTGACATTATCCCACCATTGACTGGCGCAACTCCACCTCTTATTGGGCACCTAAAATTGGAGCCCAGGAGACACAGTACTCCTATTGGTAAGTGATTAAAATGTAATGCTATTTAAAGCAGAATTTCTGAGATATAATTTTTTATGCAAGTGATTTCTTTTAGATCTGAGGAGTTGGGCCTTCCTGATAAGGTTTATTTTTAGGAAGAATAAAGCTGTGATGTCTGATTTCATGAGGTTGAGTTTACTCCCAGAGGATATTGAGTGATGATGAAAGGAAAGAAAGGGTAGAAGGGAGGAAGAAAAAAATTGTAAGGATTTTATTCTGTTACTTGCAAGGCAGTAGAGTCTGAATGCTGAGCAATGATAAAGTGCTGTCTTATAAGGAAGGGACAGGGAAGTAGGTTAGAAGTACTATTTATTCAGTACCCTGACTGATCAGTTTGCTGCTTGACAGGGCAAGAAAACTTAGATCCTCCTTCCCCGAAGCAACCAGTCGTCTTCTACATTAACCTGTTTGTTTTCTCTAGTCAGTGCTGGGAGGTAACAGTCATGCCGTCTGGAGTTTCCTGCTACCTATGCCTGATGCTGGCAGATGTGGGTTGGCTGAGGGCTCATGCAGCATCCTTTGTCCAGATGCAGAAGTGGAACTGAATCCTGTTGCTCTTCTTAAGACCAGGTGTCAATACTAGTGTGTAGTTGTTGATACTTGTGACAGGATCTATTTTAGGAATCCCTTTCAATCCTGCAGAGCTGTGGAGCCAAACAGGCAAATTGATGACCTTTGAGTTATTTTTTTTCATGTTTGTATTTTAGTGTTCTTTCTTTCTTCCTCCTGCCTCTCTACTTTCAGATATTAGCAACTATCCAGAAAGCACCACAGCAGCCAGTGACGTCATATCTGAGAGTGTGGTGGAGACCAATGATCCCATACTTGGGAATGAAAAAGGAGATTCTGGGACTGTCCCAGAAATGGATGATAAATTGTGTCTGAGAATGAAACTGGTCAGTCCTGAGACTGAGGCGAGTGAAGAGTCTTTGCAGTTTAGTCTGGAAAGTAAGTTTTATGTTAATCTTGGATAATTAGTAGGTCCAGATCATCTGAGAAATATTGATTATCTTCTAGTTATTATGATTGATACTTTTCGAATTATAGATGTATTTGTAGTCTTATTCTCATATATTCCTTGTTTTTGGCCAGTCACTGTCATGTTACTCAAGACACTTCGTTTTATAATCTCTATGGTTCCAGTTGTACCTCTGTCTTAAACCTGTGTTAATAGTAATTGGTTTCCATATTCAGAAACAGTTCAGAAAGGGATAGAAAATTTAGGATTGTGGATTCACATTGCAGGTTTGTGTTGACTATTTCCCACATTAATTGCAAGTTTTTGGTATGGCTGGAATACAGAGAAGTTACAAGAGAGTGAGCTGCAAAGTAAGGACTGGATTCTAAAAAGCCTTTGACATCATGCTACGAGTTGAAAAATTTTAGGCAAAGGAGTAGTATGATCAGATTTGCTTTTTTAAAAGGATCATTTGAGTATTTGAAAACTTGTGCTTTTATGCATCATTCCTAGCCTTGCCCATTTCCTGTTCTGCCTGGCAAACTCAGTTTTTAACCAGGAAGTGAGGTCATTAGCAGTATATTAGAAATAACTTTGGGACTAGTTGACTCTAGAGGGTAAGAGGGAGGAAAAATATACAGTTACTCTACATCTATGTTTAGTTTTCGTGATAGCATTCTGAAGTAGATATATTTATTAACATTTTATTGATGAGAAAACTGAGACTGAGAGAGGTTTTTAAGTTATATCTCTAAGGTCACAATAATTAGGAAGTAGAGCTGGAGTTTAAATCAATTGACTCCAAAGCTTATAATTTTTTTACTAAGTAGTTTATAAACACTTCATAATAAAGTTAGAAGAGGAAGAATTAATTCTTAGATTGTAAAAGAATATTCAGGAAGAGGACTAGGAGAATATAATGCCATGGAAGACTATGGGGGAGTTACAAAAAGATAACAATGTCAGATGCAGAAGTGAGATGTCTAGTAAGATATGTCTGAAAATATATATTGAATTTGGTGATTAGGATCTATTTGGTGACTCTAGCAAGAACTAGTTCAGTATAGTGGTTTAGGTGAGAGCTATATTGAAGGTGATTGGGGAGTGCTGGGGAGAAGAGGCAACAAATTTATTCTACTTTTGAGAAATTTATGTACAAAATATCCCAAATTAGAAAGATATGTAGTATTAAAGGAGATTTTTCATTTTGGGGCTGAGAGACTCCTAAGCAGGTTTGTAGACTGAAAGGAAATCTAGAGAGGTGGGTTAAAAATGAGGAAATAGGGGAAGAGTTGATGGATTAGGGCTCTGAGGGAATTGAGAAGGGAAACTTTCAAAGACCTTAGATAGAGTGGGTAGACTTGAATAAGAGGGACTTCTTATTTTCTGAAAACAAAGAAAATAAATTTGAGCTAATATATTTTTAGTTCTTACTATATGCCAGGCATTTTACAGGTACAGCTCATTAAATCTCCTAACAAACTTGTGGACTTTTATATTTTTTGAAGATCTCATTATTATCATTTTACAGATGAGGAAACTGAGTCACAGGAAGGTTTGAGCACCTTTCCTAGAGTTATATAGCTAGTAAATGTAGTCGCCTGAATTCAAAGTATTCCCAAGAACCAGAAGTCCAGTTCCAAATTATAATGCTATTCTGCTTCCCGGTGCTTATTGATTTGAATCTTAGAACCTCAGTAGAAATTAAATTAGTAAGTATTTCTGTCCTTATCATCATCTCTGAAATTAAGTAGGGCTTATCAAGAGAGTATGTGGTAGCCTTGAATCTTTAGATTCAAAATTACAATTGAGAAAAACCTTAAATGGAGCTAGATGTTAAAGGTGACCCTGTCAGTAAATATTACTGCCTTTTCTGATAAAATAGGAGCAAAGATCAGGCACTATTCTCAAAATTTATTCATTGCATCCTTGCAACAAACCTATGAGGTCAGTCCTGCCTCATCTTACAGATGGGGAAGCTGTCTCAGAAAGAAGACTCCCTGGTGGGGCCAGAGCCTGAGCCAGGTTTCTGTCTCAGAGCCAGGGCTCTGACAACTAAACCTTAGCTGCCTCCTTGATGGGCTGTTGAGATTATGATGGGCTGTTGGATCATGAGAATTTTAGAAATGTTTAAAAATATTTGTTATTTTTTCTAAGGCTGGAATAAATTGTCTATGAATAAATTTTGATCCTTTGACATTGGTGACATTGCTTTGAGAATATGGGATTCTATTCAGAATCACCCTTAATTCTTTCTTGAAAGTGTATTTTGTTTTACAGTTATGTCTCCAAAGTACTCAAGAAGCTGAGTACCTACTATCTGTGGGTTCTCATAACATTGCATATTGAAAATTTGTGCATCAGCTTAAGACATTTTCATACATAATTTATTTTATTAAAGTTTTTTGTTTGATTTATTTTTTAATTTTAATTTTATATTTCTTACTACATAATTTTTTAGTTCTCATGAGGAGATGATGAATTGATATTCAGAAGTTTCATTTTCACTTGTAAAAGTTACTGCTTTGTAATTTATTGTATTTCTGGACAAACTGATTAGTCTTCTGTAGAAAGTTTGAAAGAAAATTGGTGGAAGTAAGAAAAAACTTGCATCATTAAATTGTAAGAAATTCTTTTATGTTCACTTATTCGTACACATTTCTTTTTGTCATTTATTGCATACAGTAGTGGATCTGGATTTTAGGTGTGATACCAACTGAATTGTTTCTCTTTCTCTCCTTGCTTTTGTTTTTATTCAGAACCTGCAATTGGTGAAAGGAAAAAGGGATCTACTGCTGTTACTGAGGCTGTTACCAGGTAACCAGAGCTGGTTGCTATTTAGAGGAGTTTAATATACAAAGCCAGTGGTAGTGAGGGGAAGGTGATTTATAAAGCAAGGGAAAAACTTAAAACGAAACTCCAGCAAAACGGATTTAATCATGTGCTGAATCTAACATAGGCTTTCAATAATTATTAATACTTTAAATCTGATAAAGCTTTTGCTATAATTCGAACTAAGATATTTAAAGGTGTTTTCCTTTCTCTTTTTTATTCATGTGGGAGTAGCCCTTTTTTTCTGTTGGTGAGACAGATTGTTGTTGCTTTGGTGAAGAAATGGAGGGTTTAAGGAGAGATTACCTTAGACCTTGTTCCTTTTGAGATCCCCTGCTCAGTCACAGCCTCAAGCCATTTTCTCTTCTGTCTGCCAAATTAACTCCACTGTATGGAACTGTTATTTTTGCTTTGTCATGAATGCTGTAATGATTTGAGGATGAATATGACCCCATCCTGAGGCTCTGGTGGTAAGCTTTGCCATCTGGTGGCTGTCAGAGTAGAATTATTTTATTAGTTTCTGACATGAGTCATCCAGCATGAAAATACTATCAGCAGTTGGTGAAATACAGGTGAGGATTTTAAAATCAGGCTAGACAGGTACTGTAAATAAGTAAAGCAGGGCAGTATAACGAGGCCAACTGAATGTGTCCCATTTAAGATGGAGGATAGTCTCTGTGCAACTCTAGCCTATTGTTACTGTGCAGGAATGCAAACCTGTTGCAAAATCTCTAATTTTTAAAGAGAAATCTGGATTTTAAAAATAAAATTTCCTGCTTGGTAGGTCAAATAAGACCTGTTGGTGGACTAAATTTGACCACCCCTTCCCCAGTTTCTGGCCCCCTCTCTAAATCCTTTGATCTTTACTTAGCTATATCTTAGATTAGTTTTTCTCCAGGCTCTTTCATATTTAATTGGAAAGATAATTACCTAAGTTAGGTCCTTACTTTGTAGAAGACTTCTGATATGTAGTCTTACAAGTTGAAGAAAATGGAGTTTACACTTGATCTCTGGTTTTAACAGACTTGTATATTAGGTATAAATTGTTATTAGTTTGTACATGTACCCATTAAGAGGGAACAGAATATGCTGCTGAAGTTTCCCAAACTCCTTGGGCAGAATGTAGGGATGGAAAAATAAGGAAAATACTTGAGACAAAGGGTTAGATTGGCGGATCACAGAATGAGGTGAAATTCATTGGTATTGTTGTGAAGCAAACTTTGCATATGAGAATCTAGATTTTAAAAATCTGACTATTTACTTTGCCATTGGGTTCACCATAAGAAATCTAAAGTAAGCTCTGTTAGAATATTTTAAATGTTCATTGCTGCTTCTGCATTTAGGTGAAGCAGTACCATTCTGTTTTTAAACAAAGTGTCATCTATAACTGGGCTCTATTCAAATTACTTGTTGTCATCTTTCTCTCTCAAACATTTCATTATTGGAGCTTTCAAGCATATATAAAAGAGAGAATAGTATAATGAACCACTATGTATTCCTCACCCAGTGTCAGAAATTACCAACTCATGGCTAGTCTTGTTTATACTTCTAGCACTCTCTTCCCCACTGGGTTAGTTTGAAGCTAATTCCAACATTATACCATTTTATATGTAGCTATTTCAGTGCTATCTTTAAAAGATAAGAATTACTTTTTTGAAGTTAACCACAGTACTATAATCATGCTTTTAAAATTGTGATTTCTTAATGTCATCAAATATTCAGTGTTCAGATTTCTCGATTGCCTTATTTTTTTTTTTTTCAGTTTCTTTGAATCAAGATTCAAAGAAGGTGCACACATTGCATTTGGTTGAAATGTCTCTTAATTTAAATCTCATAATCTATACAGAACCTGCCACCGCCTTTTTTTTCTCCTAGTGGTTTATTTGCTGATTGTGTCTTTATGGTATTTAATGTCCTCTGTCCACTGTATTTCCTGTGAATCTTCTTCCTTGAGAGCTTTTAATTATGCTAATTTGAAACAGGTACTGTCTGAGGAATTCGCATTTTTTGTAAGGCACTTTGGAATGCAGAAAAGGGATTTTATTCTCTCTGTGACTCAAAGGATAGTCTCCAGAGGTACTTTTCTTTTTAAAACTAACACAGTATATTGCTTTAATTTTTAATTTATTATCTTAGTCCCCAGAAGACTATGTCTTTTCTTAGCTGTGTCTGTGAAGCCTGGCAAGAGGATGAGGCTCGAAGTCAGGATACCTGCTCTGCACCCATTAAGTGAGCATTGTTTTCATAGCATCTTTTGGGCTATATTGATTCATAAAATGCTTGGTACCAAAATCTAGACTATAGTCCTACTATTTTGTGAACTTCACCTTAATTTTTTATCTGAGGGACTGTGACATTCTAGATGAGATTTATAAATGAGATGTCATGAGAAGTTTTATTAAATATTTTATAGATACAGATTTTTGTCTTTATCTCCTAATTCTATCAGTTTGAAATAATTCATAAAATGATTTCCTAAATTTATGAAAATATATTATTCTATATTTCTAAGATTTATTCCCTTTCTCTTAGTTTTGGAACAGTTTATTTTTAACAGACTTTTTATTTCCCTTTAGATTCCCATAGGGCAAAACTGAGATGCTCAGCATCCCAATTTAAAGATTGTTAGACTTGATGGAATTAAGAGTTTCCTATAATTTCTTAACTCCATAATTTCTTAGAATAGCTTGGAAGCAGAAAAAATTTTTTGAGTTACAAAGTAGTATTTCTTCTCTATGTAGTTAAAGTGTATCTTGTTTGGAATATATGAGTCTTATATTTAATATAGGAAAAGAAATATTGGCAATGGAAATAAACTTTCATTTGCATTATGAGGAGGTTTCTGCCATCTCTAGAATTTAGTGGTTTTATAATTAGAGAATATGATAATATTTTCTTTGTTAGATATCTAATACTGTTATTTGCAGCACAATTTGTGGTGTTGATAGAAATATTTAGAAGACACATTCAATGCTTTTAGTGGGCATTCTGATTATTAAATGTGAGCTTGTTGATATTCTTGGGAATCAAATAGCCTAGATCATACATATCCTCTTATGTATAATGAAGCTTTTGGGGTAAAATGCCACTTCTTATGATTCTAAAAGTGGTTTATATGGTAATGGTCCAGCAATTACTAAATTTACCAATCGCATTGTGTTGCCTTTCTATTTTATTAGACTATCTTAAAATAGAAGGGCTAAGATGCTGATGATTTTGTTTAGTTTTGGTAGAATGAGGACCTGAGAATCCAGCTGGATTTGACTTCAATTGCTGCATAGGCAGATCTACACTCAGAACAAAATGGTTAGAAGTTTGTTAAATATGGAGATTTATTCATCTCTGTGTCACTTGGAGTTAATTTTGTCCAATCTTTTTCTGCTAAAAGTTTCTTTCTTAGCATCAATTTCTAAATCTGGCATGTAGTGACCAGTGTAGAATTGTATGGCTGGAACTAATGAAGAAAGAAAGGTGTATTCCTTATTATAATATATTAGATTTCTCTTGTCTTCTAAAGCTCTATATGGTGCCAAAGGTTTCTTCTTTATTGTTTCTTGGGAAATTAATGAACATCTTCATTGTAGATATTTCTTGGTTGCTTTATGAACTTGGCAGTAGTGGGTAGCATTTTCTACAGTATGTGTTGCAATTAAGGTTGTTTTTTTTTTTTTTTTTACCTGCTGTTTTGTGTTGGTCTTAATCAGCAAATCTTGCCAACCAAAACTTTGTTTGTGCTTATACATACATACTTACATATGTACGTTCATACATACGTACATATGTGTGTGTATATAATATGAATCTGGGGGGAACTGACTGATTTTTAACTAATGCTAACATGAGAATGATAAATACCAAAATTTTGATATTTCATAGCAATCTGCAAAATATGCTAATATTGCCGTGAGAAACCTTTTGCCGTTAGGAGAGGAATTGTTCTCATTAACCCTTTGAGGAAGAGAAAGCAACCTAATATTTGCTGATTAAGAATTTAAAAATCCCAAATAAAACAAAGCTTTGTTTTAGAAGTGAAATTCCATCCAAAAGTTCTCTAAATAAACAGCTTCTGAGGTAAAATGTAATTTAAGATTATTAAATGTTATTTAAGGTTGGGGAATAGTGATAATTGAATTTTTGAAATGGTTAATCGAGTCCTATCCCTTCTAGTTTTTGATTCACTTTCACTGTTACTTAGCTGTCAGTAAGTTAAAGGTCTTAAAGGTTCACACATGGGTATTCCATTTATAAAGAAGATGAATTGCATTTCCTTAATTGCTTTCTTATGCATCTAGTATGGATTTAGCATCTGCTGTATACCTACCACTTTGCTAAGTTATTTTTATGTAAGATCACTTATAACCCTCATCAGAGGGAGGTGTTACTCATCTGTCTTTTGGTGATCTTACTCTTTCTTACCTCCTCTTCATTGGACCATATATCCACATTCAGTTGAGATTCCTGACGTAGGACACAAGCTATAATGACCAAATGTATACCAGGCTCTTCTTGGCTAGAACTCTATTCTAAATCCCTCCTTTGATTTTCTGTCTTTGTAAGCTGAGCTAAACATGAGCTAAAGATAGAAACCTGAGAAATCTCCTTTTCTCTTTAGGAGCCTTAAAGAGCTCTTCATGCTTGCTTTTTTTTCTGTTTTTCCAGTAAGCTGAGCTTCTAAGGGTGAGGGTTCTCTTCAAGTTGGAGACAGCTTTCTCTGTCTAGATAACTAGCTCCATCTTTCTCTGGCCACTTAGAGCAAATATGACATTTTATCATTCTGGATTTTATCTTCTGGTGTATCGCAGTTTGTGCCTTATGAAATATGACACTCCAAACTAAAACATTCCAGATGTTGTCTTACTACCATGGTCCTTTTGGGATGGATCCTTTTATCTTTATCCTGGCTATTATACACTTAATGTAGCCTAAAAGTGCATTTGTTTGTTATTTGTAGTATACTAGCTCATTTGAACTTGTAATTTACTAAAAAGTTAAGTTATAGGCATTTTCTACATGAATTTGCTACTTATCCAATTAGTTTAATCAGTAGATTTTTTTTTAGTTGATTGAGAGAACAAATATTAATTCTTTTGTTCAAAGTATGTTTATTATACACTTAACAGTATGTTAAGCGCCATGTTAGATATTTTAAGTATGAATAAGACACGAATGTCAGGTTTCTGCATAACCTGCTCACTTAAGAGTTAATCTGTTTTGTTTTTTTTTTGGTATATCATTAAGGACATTTAAGAAAGCCCCTAAGCACCTCAGAGTTTCATGGTATCTGGTTTGCAGGAAACATTCATCAAATGCTTGTGGGATAAATGAATAAGTCACTGATAGTCAGATGGCAAGACTAATGAAAAGACGTAGGCTGTATCTTGAAAATTGTCTTTGAGGCACCAAGACATTCTAAAATGGTTAGTTATAGATATACTAGTATAGCTAGCAAAGCTAGAGTCTCACCTACAGTTCTGTTTTTTACAGATTAGGTTCATTTTCCTCAAATTATTGGGTCGTGGGTGGGTTGGGGGTTGGGATGACCATTATCTAAAATGCTAGAAGTCATTTAAGAAATGTTAGAACCATTTATAAAGTCAAGAGTTCTCTTGACCTTATTGATCATTTTTGAAATAGATCCTTAAGCTTTCTTCATTGTCTGTAATTTCAATAATGGCTTTACATCTTTTTGTCTTACTTATTTTTCTGTGTTAGAATTCATGGCTAGTGATAGGAAGAAGTTTTATGACTATTTCATCATGGTAGAATAGTCCTTTGTGCCATTATTTTTTCACAGGAGTGAAATTATGATAAACCTTGTAAGGTGATATGCTTGGTCACATTTTATTTCCTACATTTCTCAAATTGTCAAATTATAGTTTCCCCTTGCTAATGTGCATGTGCGTGCATGCACACACACACACACACACACACACACACACACACGCATGCACACACACAGTTGACATGATTTCTTCATATGGTTGATTTTCAGGGGGAACTTGCTCCATTTGCCAAGTACTCAAGATGAAGAGGACAAGGAAAAATTGGAAGGTGACCAAAGGACCAGGGAGCATCAACAACCTATGATATCCACTAGTCCTGTTAAAGATTCTGCTTCTCCTACCTCCCAGCAAATGGCCACACAGGGGCCATCCAGTCTTCAAGGGGAAGCAATGGAGATAGATGTGCTGGAAGGCCAGAAAGAAGGATGGAAAATCAATCAGGAAAAACCTACTAAGACCTTGATTGAAAGGCCCAGTCAAAATAACATAGGAATCCAGACCATAGAGCATTCCTTGTGGGCCCCAGAAACTGTTTCAGCAGCAACCCAGACTGTAAAGAATGTGTGTGAACAGGGTACCAACACCGTGGACCAAAACTCTGGAAAACAAGATGCCACAGTTCAGACTGAGAAGGAGACTGGTGAGAAACCTGTCACTGCTCCTGGCGATGATACAGAGTCACTCCATAGCCAGGTGAGAGAACTTACAGGGTACACTAAGGGCCCTGTTTTTGACTTTTTTGGATTCCTGGAAAATTTAAGTTGTGGTGCTTTTACCTAATGTTCATTCTTAACAGCTTTGTACAGACCAATGGTTAAAACAAACAAAAAGACCCAATTTATCCAGGATAGATATAGGGCAATAAAGATTATGGGTAGCTCTAGCCAACTGATAGTCTTTTAAGGAAAACAGAATAGTGCTAGAGTTTGTCAAGTAGGTCTTATTGGAAAAGAGAGCCAGGAATATAGTCTGGGTCCTATTATATTCTTCTGAATTGTTCAGTCCTTCTATTTCCTTCTATTATTTTTCATCCTCCTTTATAACTCTCAGAGCTCATTGCTTTTCTTCTAAGTCTTTCGCAGTGGTTCCCAGAAACTAAAACTAGAAAGTAAAGGAGGGAGTAGAAGCAGTATGAAGGAGAGTATATCACAGTGTTGGAAACCAACAACAGTAAGCGGAATAGAGAGATGAGGAAAAGTCTCTAAGTGACTAGGGACTGTAGACAGGCTAAGAGGAGACATAATGGGAGGAAAGGGATTGGGGCTGATGAAAATGAGGCTGAAAGAAGAACAGGTTCTTGGGAATAGAGTAGGGAAATGGTTCCTATTTAATCAGCGTTGTGCTCAAGACCACCCATGAGGTTGGTATTATTCCATTTCACAGGTAAAGAAATCAAGTTGAAGAGAGGTTAAGTAACTTGCCCAAGATTTTGCCATCAGTAGGTGGCAGAACTGGAATTTGAACTCAGCATGTCTACTTCAGAATCGGTATTCTTTTCATTATGCTATGTTGCTTTTCTGTTTTTTTAATCACAGCCTGTATAGTCTTGTTCTGTTTCTTCGTACCTCTCCAAAAATTCTGTTTGTATGAGACTTTTATAGTAACACAGTCTGTGAGACCTAAAACTATCAGTTTGTAAAGATCCAGAATAGCATTAGCTTTTCGGATATAGGAGCTCTCGCATATCAGACCCTTTTTTGCATCTGTTTATTTTCACCCTTAAAGTGTGTTCATTCTGCCACATAATTTTGGTTTCTCTGCCTTTGAAAAAGTTAAACTTGATTTTAAAGATGACAGTCATGTGGGGGCCACTATTTTATATTTTCCCTTTCTTCCTCATATCCTCCCTCTGTAAAATTGGGAAATAATCCCTGTTTCCATCTCATCATGGTGATAGGAGCCAGTGTGGTTAAAGCTCAGGCTTTGGAGTCAGACCATTTTCATCTGGATATTGTGAGGATTAAGTGAGAAAAGGCATGCAAACCCCTTAGCACTGGGCCTGGCACCATAGTAAATGCTCTGAAAATGTTGTCTGCTGCTACTACCTACTGATGATTATTTAAAGAACTGCCACTGCTACTATCACCACACAACCGCTACTGAATACTACTGGTGGTGTACTACTATGGCAAAGAGAGATAGAACACATCTAAGAGCTAGTTGCTCCTGTTAAGAAAAGAAAAGTGCTAGAAAAGTACAGAGGATGGATGGGTAGAGTTTCAGCTGGGAAAGATGAAAATGTTCTGGAGGTGGATATGGCAATGTTTGTACAACAGTGTGAATGAAAATGAGGAAGATTCTATAGAGGTTTTCCAAGTGTCAGTGCTTTTTTATTCCCTGCAGTCTGTGTAGGACTCAGCCAGTGTTCAGAGAAAAGTATAGGCTACCTACCTTTGACATGCCTTAATTTTTCAAGTGGGCCCGGAGCCAGGTTTTCTATCAAGGGAAAGTGGTTTAATTTTCATTATGTTATCTTCCCTTAATGATAACATCCTTAAGTTATTTATATTAATGGACACTACTTTTCAGAAGACTAGAGAAAGAGTAAGCATAGTTTTCTTTTTATCTGCCCCTTTCTCTTTTCTCCTTTCTTCTGTCAGATATATTTAAGTGTCTCTTGATGTGATTATTTGGTTGGCTGTTACAGTTTTATAGAATTACAGGGAGACTTCTTGGCCTCATTTCAGGGGTATGTAAAGCACTGAAATCTTTCAGATTCGTGATCCAGGGCCTGACTCTGCAGGTAGGAGATCCGGGCTGTCATGGTTCTGGTACACGGACATCCTGACAATTGAGGTGTGACAGACAGACCAATGCTCAGACCATTTATTAACCAGAGTTGTCTATGTAGAAGTATTTTAAGGAATTGGTCGAATAAGTTTCTATGCTTTTGATTTTATTTATGTTTATTCACATAATTTACATAGCTCCATTTTGGTACATATTTCACCCATAAGATAGAGTTGGAGTAGGAATTATTCACGTAAATTAATGTAAGCTATATGTAAATTACTACCACATTGTCTGTGGGAAAAACCAAAATCACCATTATTGTAGCGGTTCATATAAGTCTTTTGAACGAGTTGGGTACCTTGACACTACTACTGAAAGTTAAAACAGTCTATTGTAGAGGAAATAAAGGGTGAGAAAAAAGTTTACACTTTATCCTCATAATTAGAGTGTTTGGGGAAGGTGAGAGGGTGTGAATATGGATAAATGTGATATAAATGTTGTGAGAAAACATTTATGTAATAGTTGTCCTAAAAATGTAGGGTTTTATATAAGTTATTTAGCTGTTCCTTATGGTACAACTAAATACAAAGTCCTCATTTGCTAATGTTTTCTATTTCTGGACACTAGCTCAGTTCTTCAGTTATAGTCTGTCATCTGGAATAGATTAAATATTTCATATTTAATTCCAAGAGAAATCAGCATATCTTCTTATAGGTATGAATCAACTAGTTTTTGCTTACTAATGCAGGTAAAACAGACTGCACCAAGATTAACAGGTGTCATTCTGGTTTTATGTAAAGTTCTAAAGAATGCCTTCCTTTTATCTAAAGAGCTGTTGCAAGTATAAACTTGTATACTGATTGACAAGTCAGCATCAAAATCAGGACTACAGACTAAAAATAATATACTGTTAGTGTGTCAGAGTTTTACTAAATATCCTAGATATAAGTGCTAGATGTTGATGCTTTTGATTTAGAAGTAGGTCATTTTCAGTGATACTGATACAAATTCTTCCTAGCCCCTGGCTATATAGCCTGTCCATTCCTGGTTTTGTCTATAGGCAAATACACAACAAGCAGCTGGAAAATTCCATCATACATACTAGATTCTTGGAACCTTCGCTCATCACGAAGAAGTTGATCTGCGATTCACCAAGTTAAATGAGACCCATACTTGTGTTTTATATTTTCTGTCACAGGGAGAGGAAGAGTTTGATATGCCCCAGCCTCCACGTGGCCAGGTCTTACATCGCCACATGAGAACAATCCATGAGGTTCGCACGCTTGTCACTCGTGTCATCACAGATGTGTATTATGTGGATGGAACAGAAGTAGAAAGAAAAGTAACTGAGGTAATAAATACTCTGGGTCTGTGTGACATTTCTTTTGATAGAAAAATTACCTTGCCACTTCCACCTTCCTACCCCTCTTTCTGTGCAGCTAGCTACTAACAGTTTGTTTTCCTTCATCTTTTTAATAGAAAGAGGTAAGAACCAGGTTAGGAACTGAGACTCCTGATTTCTGTGTCTTTTCCAATCATGAATTTGCTTTTTGACCTTATTTAACCAGTCCCATGATGCTTCCCAGTTTTATAAAGAACAGATTGATAAATTTCTGTCATGTATAAATATAAAGATTTTATGTATTTTAATCCCTGGAAACTCTAATGAAGCTTAGAACTCCTTGCGAGGCTCCATGTGTTTTCTCACGTGTTTTCATGTTTACCCATGTGCCCTTCTTGGAGTCTCCTTCATGTGTGGTAAGGACCTGTTGGTAAGAAATGCATCTTTATTTCTCAGGATTAATTATGGACTCATTCCCAGTGTTAGCATAGTATTGGCATTTATTGGCTGTTATGTTAGACAGCATCAAATGCTGACCGTTTACATTTAATACTAGCTGAGATTAGACAGATTTTCTAGAATTAAAGATTTGGCACCTTTCTAGGTACATATGTTAATATTTGGGAACCATTTTATCAATTGATATGAGGCACAGCTATTTTCTATTTTCATTCAGGCACTATTCTTTAATTCACCAGGTAGCCATATTGGAAGTTGTATTCAGGGAGGATTAAACTCTGGTGTGTAGTTTTAATAAGCAGAACGTATTATTGCTATTGTTCAATAACAGTGCCATTGTAGCCCTTATGTCAGGGACCATTTGACATTAGTTTGAGAAATTGTCTTGTATTCTTTTTATTGTATGCCAAATCCCAGAAGTATTTCTTTTAAAATGTTAACTGGTCATCAGTTTTATGTTTGCTCATTTTTTTTCAATGTTATTACTATTTTGGAAAAATTATGAACTTAGCTTTATAGAAAAGCAGTTTGTTTTCATGAAAAGTTTTTGTAACTGTTGTAGTCTACATTGAACTCTGCCAGGTACTATATTAAGTGTTTTATATATTACATCATTTATTATATGGTGCTTTCTAAAGTATATTTCTGGAAACAGCAGGCCAGCTAGATACTCTGAGGGGAAAAGAAAGTTCTGTGATCATAAAGAAGTTTGAGAAATGCCAAATGCTGTAAAACTCCCCTTCCCCCATGGAAATTTACCATGCCTATCACATTAAAGGCTCTAAGAAGTTCTCTAGTAAAGGTATCTATTTTATTGTTTAGCATAGCACTTTCCCAACTCATTTGACCATTAAACATTTTTTAAAGTAATATTTACTATACCCCTCTGGGACATAGTTTAGGGAATATTGCCATAATTAAGTAAAAGAATGATAGAGACATTTGTGAACATTAACTATATGCCAGGCACCTTTCTAAAGGACTTTCAGTGATTTAGTTTACTTAATACAGCTAAGCTATGACATAGATGGCTGTTATTCCCATTTTGCAAATGAAGCGGGGAGGCATAGCATGCATAACTTGCTTAAGGTTACCTAGCTAATAAATAGAACTAGAATTCAACCCAGGCAGTCTGCTTCCAGAGCCTGCATTCCTAACCATTATGCTGCCTCTCAAGATCAAAAGTGATATGTGTCAAAAGGAAGGTTCTTATAGTAATACAGGGGAGGAAGAAAATCATCTGAAGGGAAATTTTGATAAAGTTTTTCTGGATGAGGGCCAGAAAGTATTTGAGTTGGACAGTGAAGGTTTTAGGTATTGAGGGGTAAGGGGAAACAGCATTCCATATAGAAGGGCTTGCTGAGCTAAGGCACAGAGGCACGAAGCAAAGAAAACATAGGTTTAGTTGGAAGGCAGCACAAAGATTTGCAGTGGTGTGAAGGTGGATAGGTTCAGGTCAGAGAACTCTGGAAACTTTCCTTCCCTCATCTCTTGTAGCTCTTGTTTATCATTGTTTAAAGATTTTATTCGTTTATTTACTGGCAGCTTCTTTTGTCATGTGATCTTAGCACTATGGCAGGCACTGGGACTAGTGGAGATAAAAAGACAGTGTCTCTGTTCTCTAGGAGCTTACACTTGACATGCAGCAAATCCAGAACTTGTTGGTTGCTGTAGTAGAGATGTGGAAAGATGTGTTAGGAAGAGGAGATGGAGCCCATGGACCTACATGAAGGTGGTTAAAAGGCTTCACAGAAGACAAAGCACTCAAGAGTGTGGCTGATAACATTGAGGGGACAGAGAAGGACATTGCAGGCATAATGAAGAGTTAGGTAAATAAGTAGACAGCATGGCATGTGTAATTAATATTTAGGTGCTCAACATGACAAGAATGGTAGTATAGGGAATGGAGAGAGAGGATGCTGTTGAGGTTGGTAAGGGCCCAGAGCATAAGGGCTTTGTGTACCACAGAAAAGAGTTTAGTTTTTTATCTTCTGTGTGATGGAGAGCCTTAAAAGAATTTTTGGGGAAAGGAATGACCAGCTCAGATTTGCATGTTGGGAATGTAAGATTGGCATTAGTGTAACAGTGGATTGGAATGAGTTGAGGTTAGAGTCATAATCAGACAAGAAGTAATGAGTTTCAAATAAGGAGAATGGCAGTGTAGGGGTCGAGAGGAGAGACAGATGTAAGGAATATATAGAAGGTAAGATTGATAGACTGGTGAATTCCTGCATGTGAGGGTCAAGGGAGAGGGAAGAATCTAATATGATGTCTGGGCTTTTTGCCTGGACAGCTGGAAAGATGGTGGTGTTATATACTGACACAGAGAATATAAACAGAAGCTCCTTCATTCAGTAAATATCTACTGAGAGTCTCTTTCATGGAAGGTACTATGTTGGATTTTGGGGATATATCCAGGAAAGAAGATAGTTATGATCTCTGTCTTAATGTGGCCTCTGTAATCTAGTAGGAGAGATGCACAAGGAAACAAGCACAAATACATTAAAAAGATCATAACAGGGCAACATGGAGCCTGGGACTAAGTCATTATAAGAGGAGTGGCTTTAATTGCTGGACAGTTGCAAAGGCAGGAAGAACTGGCTAGTGCTTTTAGGGCCTACTCTCTCCAAAACATATATTAGAGTCCCCACCGGCCTCCAGGTAGGCCTTGCCCCTTACACATTTGTCATGTCCAGGAGAAGGAATTGACTTAAATTCTGGGCTCACAATACCTGTTTCAGTCAAATGACCATGTAGCTAATGCTGACTCAGAGCCAGCTTATAGAACAGGTAAGTTGACTGAGAGATGGTGATTGGTGAATGACATGTTTATGATTGAGACTTTTGGAGGTGGTGCAGTTCTTCTTATTGGACCTAGTAATAAAAGGATGAGGTAGAACAGAGGGAATGGTTAATGGTGGGAATTCGATCAAGAAACCCAGGAGTTGCTGGGTGGGTCATTTTGATGGGCGCAAGCCACAGAGAATGGCCACAGAAGTAGAGATGGGAGAGAACGGAGTCTGTAAACTGGTAGTTAAGGTGTTCATGAGTGAGAGGGAGAGATTAGGAGGATGTCGGTGAGTAATGGGAAGAGGAGAGGGAAGTTTAACAGAATGACAAATAATGGTTTGGTAGGAACAAGAGGTGGGGAGAGAGAAATGGTCTGTAAATGGCAATGGAGAGCAAAGAATCCTCTCATCTCCTAACTCTTGAATAGAGGTTTGGTTGAGAAAAATCAGGCTCTGATAGAGCTGCTGAAGATGTGAGATGTACTGGGTATAGCCAAGTTTCATTCATGGAAGGCAAGGAAATGACAGAGGATGACAGACTGTTGGGTGGGTTAAATTTCAGATGCCTTTCGTACATCCAAGGGGAAGAGTTTAGTAGGCATTTATGTCTGAGAATTTGGAACTGAGTGATCATTGTATTGTTGGTAGGCAGGGATGTGTCTGGTTAGACTGGCTAGGGAAAGCATGGAAGATGAGAAAGGAATGAGAACAGAGTCTTGGGAAATAGCAATTTAAAGGGAATAAGCCAAGAAAGAAGAACACCAAAACAAGTGCTAATAGAAGTAGTCAAAGAGGTAGAATGAAAGGAAAAGAAAATGAGAAAATGACTTTAGAGATTCTAAAGGAGAGATTTTCAAGAAGCTAATGCTTCAAAATACTCATTTAATCATCTTATTTGTTATTTAAATGTGTGTGCATGCATCATGTGCTATTTCCCAGAGAGATTGCAAACTCTCTGAGGGAAGAATTTATCTTATACTTCTCCATATTTTCTCTGGCAGCATAATAAAGCATGAACATTCTAGAGCAGGAAAGCAATGTGCAGTACCTGTCATGGAATGTCTCAAGCCTGTGCCCATAGAGATTGATGATTGGTTGTAGTACCTTTTCTCTCCTGGGTATTAGCTTTTTAAGACTGCTTAAACTGGGCTCCAGGCCACCACTATCAGTCCATCAAAATAGGCATGTAAGATAGTCAGTTTGACATTCTTATCCTTGGTAGATACCAAAAACTCATATATTTTGATTGTTACTATCTTTTTGGTCTTTATTTTTCTAAACAGTAATACTATTTTTAGCTTATTTTTGCCTATAATTTTTATTTTCTTTATCACTTATTGAAAAGTAATATAAAATACTTAAACTCGAAAAACAGGTAATGCTACCAACTGCTAATAAGTACCACAATGGTTCCCAACCACTCATTTTCCTCCTCTACCTATCTACCTCCTTACCTGTCTTCTCTCAGGGAGTTACCATTGTCCTCTGGGGTAGAATCCTTGCTGGTTTCTCAGTAGCCAAAGGTTGTGAACTTGTCCAGTAAAAAGATAATTTAATAGCTCAGGATAGAAATCTCTTTCTTCCCAGTCTCATATTTTTTATTGAGATATAATGTATTCTCTGTAGAATGTGCACATCTTAAATGTTCAGTTCAGTGACTTTTGACAATTTTATGTAAATACAACTCAAAATAAGAGAACATTTCTGTTATTCCAGGAAATTCTGTCCTGATTCCCACCTTTATGAATTGAAATTTCTTGCCATCATTAGTATTTTCCAACCAGCACATTAGCATTGTATTGTGACTTCTGTTTGCTTTTGTATCCATTTCTTTCTTGCAGGAGACTGAAGAGCCAGTTGTAGAGTGTCGGGAGTGTGAATCTGAAATTTCCCCTTCAAAGACTGGGGGCTCCTCAGGTGACCTGGGGGATATCAGCTCCTTTTCCTCCAAGGCATCCAGCTTACACCGCACGTCAAGTGGGACGAGTCTCTCAGCCATGCACAGCAGTGGCAGCTCAGGGAGAGGAGCCGGATCACTCAAAGGGAAAACCAGCGGGACAGAACCCGCAGATTTTGCCTTGCCAAGCTCCCGAGGAGGCCCAGGAAAACCGAGGTGCAGACAGGGTCTCCAGAGAGAGAGCCACAGCAGGGGCAGGGTTGCTGACATTTTAAATATCACAGGAAAAGGGGAGTAATGGGAAAATCCCTCCCATCTTCCATCTAGGATAAATCAACTCCCTTTCCTCCCCTTTTGTTCCTATCCTATTTGGGATTTGCCTGGGAGGTAGGGCAGAGCTTGTGGGAGGTAGACTTTCTTAGAAAATGTAGAGAAACAGGTGAGGGGACTTTGGAATATTGGCACATGCTCCTGCCACCCCCATTTTCTGCAGCCTACAAGTGTTAGTTGGGAATACAGAAAGTTTGGGGTAGTGACCTCCATCTTGACACATCCCCTAGCTTATTGTTATCCTCTGCAGATGTCCAGAGCCTGAACTAGGAGAGAAAGCAGGGTAGAAATTCGTGTGCTATTTTTAAGGGCAGCAATAGGAAGCTTTGTCAGGAGGGGATAGACGTGCATAGAGGAGGATGTCCTTTACTTATCATCCTACGTTCCCACTCCCCAGCTGATACTTTGGTGGTGGGTGTGTGGACCAACTTCCTGCTGCCCTGGAGGCCCAGCACATGTTGGCCTGGCATGTAGTCTGAGGGCCAAGGGGAGACTGGGGAAAGGATCCAATAGCAGGTGCTATCAGACTAACCTGTCTTCATTCTCTAGTCCTAGAAAAGGGGTCAGTCAGACAGGGGCGCCAGTGTGTGAGGAGGATGGTGATGCAGGCCTTGGCATCAGACAGGGAGGGAAAGCTCCAGTCACGCCTCGTGGGCGCGGGCGAAGGGGCCGCCCGCCTTCTCGGACCACTGGAACCAGGTACCCGGGTAGTGTGAGATATACGTAGTCTGTGACTTGTTTAGAAAACAAGGGAGCAGAGAGAAGAGAGGGGATTAGAGAGTATGTGGGGTGTCAGGAGGGAGAAGAGGGGCCCACACTGACTGGGGAGTGGGCAGGGATCAGAGTGAGGCCGTTGAGAGACCAGGCTTGTGCCTGTGATGGGGTTACCAAAGAATGGGCTGAAGAGACAGACCCACAAACAAAGGAGTAGGAAAATGCTAGTTAAGTATTTCTTCTTCTTCTCACTGCCTTCTCCTATCTTATATCTCTTTAGAGAAACAGCTGTGCCTGGCCCCTTGGGCATAGAGGACATTTCACCCAGCATGTCTCCAGATGATAAATCCTTCACTCGTATTGTGCCCCGAATGCCAGAGCCCACCAGACGAGCAGATGTGGGTGCTGGTGCTTTGCGTCGAAGTGACTCTCCAGAGATTCCTTTCCAGGCTGCTGCTGGCCCTTCTGATGGCTTAGATGCCTCCTCTCCAGGGAACAGCTTTGTAGGGCTCCGTGTTGTAGCCAAATGGTCATCCAATGGCTATTTTTACTCTGGGAAAATCACACGAGATGTTGGAGCTGGGAAGTATAAATTGCTCTTTGATGATGGGTATGAGTGTGATGTGTTGGGCAAAGACATTCTGCTGTGTGACCCCATCCCGCTGGATACGGAAGTGACAGCTCTCTCAGAGGATGAGTATTTCAGTGCAGGTAATAAAAGAAGCAGTCTATATAGATTTATTGTGCCCTGGCGTAGTCTTCTCTTCTGTCAGAAATTCCATTCCTGTAACACTGGTTACTCATCATTGGTTTTTTTTTGTTCTTTGTTGCATATTTTTGAATAAACCTGTTATTTTGGAATAATTTTATATTTATAGAAAATTTTGCAAAGTACAGGGTACTGATCGTCCAGAGAGTTCCTTTGTATCCCTCACCCAGCTTTCCAGCTTCCCATATTATTAACATCATACATCAGCATGGTACATTTGTCAAAACTAAGAAAACAACCTTGGCTCATTACTGTCAACTAAGTTCCAGACTTTGGATTTCACCAGCTTTTCCATGTCCCTTTTCTGTTCCAGGATCCAATCCAGGATTACCACATTGTATTTAATCCTCATGTGTCCTTTGATCACCTATCATATATGACAGTTTCTGAATCTTTTCTTGTTTTTCATGACCTTGACAGTTTTGAGGAGTACTGGTCAGGTATTTTGTAGAATGTCCTTTGGTTTTGGTTAGTCTTATGTTTTCTGATTAGATTGGGATTATGGGTTTTTGAAAAGAATTCTTCCAAGAAGTACGCTTCTCATTACATCATGGGAGAGGGAGGAGTATGTGACATCCATAGGACATCACTGGTGTGTTAACCTTCATCACTTGTTTGAGGTGGTGTTTGCTAGGTTCCTACTGTGAAGTTAGTGTTTTTCTCTTTGTCTATTCTTTCACCACTAACTTTTAAACCTCCTGCCTTGATGGGAACTCAGTAAGGTGAGTGTGGCAGATATATTGAGATATCTTTGCTTAGGAAGAAGTTGTTAGTGCTGTGTTTGTGTTCCTGCAAATCCAACACTTACTAGCTGGTTTGAACAATGGCACCTTTTTTTTTTTTTTTTGGCCTCAAGCTGTCAGTTCCCTGTATTGGCCATGGTGAAGGATTTGTGTTTGTTATGACTGTTTCCTGTGCCAGTTCTTTGAATACATTGCTTATTTTCTGTGAACTAATTTGGAGATAAATGTTTGTATTGAGTTTGTCATTTAAAATTATCCTTTCTGGAGATTTTTTTGGACATGGATTGGAATATATTGGGCAAAAATACCTCTCTATCAAAGTCTCTCCGGACTCTTGCAATTTGGACTCCTGAGTAGTTGCTATTTTTCCCTTTATTTTTCTGTTAAATGGGCTGCTTCACTTTGTTTCTGGCTAACACTTAGCTCTGGGTGACGTCAGTTAGTGGCACATAGATCGAGGTCTTTTGTGATCTCTGGCTTACATAGTTTGTATCAAATACATTTGTTCTTCTATCAGGTGTTAAGCCACTTTTGAAGGTCCACATTCTGCCCTCTTATCTCACAGAGACAGTTCTGTATCCAGAGTGAATTACAGCATCAAGGAGTGGGGATTCTGTGTCCACTTAATTGAGGCTGCCCACTAATGTCAGTATTAGACTGCTCCTAGTTTTTGTAGCTCTTCATTAGTGTGAAGTATATTTTTGGGCTTCTTTGTGCTTTTGAAGGGAGTCTTATGATTTAGTTGGTGACAGAGAGAGGTAAGCCAGGAGATGAACAAGTAAGGGAAAGAATGATTCTGTGGCACAGATAAGAAGAGAACCACGGCCTGCTTTCTCCCTGTTTTTTCCTTGGTGGCTTAGGTTCTGGGTTTCTTTTAGCCTTTCATTCAAGCATAGGCTAATGGGAGAGAACAAACAGACTTCTGTTTATGAGAATGAAAAAGTATTTATATTAATGCCTTGGTTTTGTGTGTGCGTGCATGCATGTGTGAGTGTGTGTGTGTGAATTGTGTATTAATTGATAGAGGGGAAGGAGTGTTATCTTTTTCACAGAATTAGAAATGAGGCTGCAAGTCTTGACCAAAATCACACAGCTTGGTGGTAACAGATTTAGGCCTAAGATCAGTTCTTTGCTATTCTAACCCAGTTTCCTGTATATCCCACATTGTGTTTCTTCTAACCTAAAGGCCTTATCTTTAGATTCTGCATCAGAGCAAAAGCAGGAAAGTAAGTAATAGGGGGGAAAGATTAGGCAGGAGAGGCAGGATTTATTTTTTTCCTTTCATTGCTCTATCTTTATTTTGATTCTGCTACACAGACACATACCCTCTCAGTATGATGCCATCTTTGACCTCTATAACTTTAGGATTATTACTCAGAATTAGTAAGTTATAATGGGATCATTAAGACACCAAATGCATTTCACTTCAAGAACCATTTGGACCAGGCTGGCTTTAGGAAGCTTTATTTTATAACTATAAGATTCCTTCTGTCAAGAAACTTTCAATGTCCCAATGTCAAGCTAATAGCTACAGATATCCTAAGTGGTGGTGGGTGACGTCTGGGATGGATAGTTGGGATTTTGTTAAAATCCTAACTTCAGCCCACTGTTGGAGCTCTTAATTCCCTAACTTTTAGCCTGCCCTGCAGAGCCTTTGTGAGTGGATGTCGGGCAGCCTAAAACAATAGCAAGCTGATTTTTACATTTTTTTTCCCACCCAGGGGTAGTGAAAGGGCATAGGAAGGAGTCTGGAGAGCTATACTACAGCATTGAAAAAGAAGGTCAAAGGAAGTGGTATAAGCGAATGGCTGTCATCCTGTCCTTGGAGCAAGGAAACAGACTGAGAGAGCAGTATGGCCTTGGCCCATATGAGGCCGTGACACCCCTCACCAAGGCAGCAGATATCAGCTTAGGTAAGACTTTTGCTTCCTGAACAACAACCTCTGGGCCCCTGTACTGCTTGTGGTGCAAGGAGTGGTTTCTAGAGTAATCAGTAATGCTACCTTAAATCTTATTTTTCCTGTGTGGTTCATGAGATGATAATGAGCTGTCAGTTTCTGGAGCCACTGCCTATCTTTATTTCCTTTCCAGGACCAAATAGAAAGTCCTCAGATTTTTCTGACCTCCCCAGTTCTATAGAGGAACAAACACATTTCAGTCATGACAGATTGAAACAGAAAATATAATGGCCTTAAAAGGGACTTCCTGCCCTCATGGGAGTTTGAGGGAAGGTTGTGATGGCATCTAAGTCATGCTCTGCCTGGCTTCTTGGAGTCTAGGGCCTTAGGCCATAGGAGTTGACCAGCCTCTGGCTTATCCTATCACAGACAATTTGGTGGAAGGGAAAAGGAAACGTCGCAGTAACATCAGCTCCCCAGCCACCCCCACTGCCTCGGGCAGCAGCAGTACAACCCCTTCCCGGAAGATCACAGAAAGCCCTCGGGCCTCCACGGGAGTTCTCTCAGGCAAAAGAAAACTTACCACTTCTGAAGAGGAACGATCCCCTGCCAAGAGAGGCCGGAAGTCTGCCACTGTGAAACCGGGTGAGTGCTCTCTTGTGCTTCATTCTCCCTCAGACCATGGTGGGATGCAAGGCCAGCTGCTATAGATGGAGCCTAATATGGGACAATGGCCCTTCTGTCCTGGCTGCAAAGTTGGGGGCCCCACACAAGACCACAGGTGGTATGGAGACAGCTTTCTGCATCTCCCTCTTTCATTTCCCATCAGAGTGCAATGGGGGTAGATAGGAGACCAGGTCTTGACCAGAAACATTGACTCCAGTCAGTGTAGGTTCTTGGAGTGAAAGGAGAAGTATTAAATTTTGAGCAGATTTAAAATAAATGAAATTTGTCTTAGATCTCTTGGTTTACCTGGCACCATCTTCTACCTCTGGAAGCTCTGTTGCTTCTCTTTGTGCTCAGGGTCCTCCTGCTTTCCCACATTCACTGTTGAAAGCTAGTACTTAGCCTGCATCTCCCCTCTCCCTACTGTCCTCCAAACAACCACTTTCCTGTCCCTCTTGCTTCTTAACAGAGCAGTTCAGTCCATCTGTTGTTTACTGGGTCTCTCCTGTTATCCAGCCCCAGCCTTTATGGGTTCTGGAGATGCAGAAGTATAGCTCTCAGTGTCTGCCCTGAGGATGCAAACTGAGGAAGTTTATTGGTTGCTACATTGTCCTAGCAGTAGAGCTCCTTTCGTTTCGAAACCTATGTATTTGAGTTGGTCCAACACCTCTCCTGTGTTTTAGGGTATGTGAGGCAGGGAACTCAGCACTTTACATATTACCTCACATAATCCCTTGTGAGGTATAGGTGCTAGTGAAGTCATTTTCTAGTTAAAGAATCTAAGTTACAGAAAAGTTGGCTGACTTTCTCAAAGTGAGACTCCAGAATTCACACTCAGGCAAGTCTGACTTTGAAGTCCAGGCTTATCCATACATACTACATCACACTGTTCTCTCGCTGCTGGTTGTATTTTAGGGAGGCATGACCTGTCTGTCATCTTAGCCTCCTAATGAGCCTACGATTCAGCTTCTCCAAGTCAGGTATTTGTTTTCTTCTCAAGGGCTTGTTGGGTGCACTCCAAACCTGGGTGTTTTGGGAGTCCTGGACTGGCTTGGTCACTTCCCTCCCCCCGGGTGTTGCCAACTGGGACAGTTGAAGCAGGCTGTTGGGTGTGGCTCTCACAACATGTAAAAACACTTAAATTACCAAGTATTCTCTACACCATTATGGTGAAGGTCAGGGATATAAGGTGGGTTTATCTGTTGGGGTATTTATTGGTAATAAAAAAGTGGGAGTTTTTTTTTTTTTTTTATCACATATCCTGGGAGAAATCAGCACTGGGCAGAGAAAGTAGGCTGAAGACTTCTAGGTATTTTCACTAATACCTAATCTTTGTATTAGAACCACCTCTTTCTTCAGATGACCTCAGAAGAATTTGGTTTGTCTGTATAAAAGCAATACTAGTTGATATTTTTCATTTATGAATATAATGTATGCATTGTCATGACTATAAACTTTAAGTATGTAAGATTTCTCTGCACTGTAATTTGTCCTAGGTTGCTGGCCACAAGAATGGTCTTTGGTGAAAAGTTCATCCTGTCATGCCCAGGCAGTGGTCTTTACCCACCTAGTCATTGTGCTTCTGTCCTTCCCAGGTGCAGTGGGGGCAGGAGAATTTGTGAGCCCCTGTGAGAGTGGAGACAACATGGGTGAACCCTCCACCCTGGAAGAGCAGAGAGGGCCTTTGCCTCTCAACAAGACCTTGTTTCTGGGTTATGCCTTTCTCCTCACAATGGCCACAACAAGTGACAAGTTGGCCAGCCGCTCCAAACTGCCAGATGGTCCTTCAGGAAGCAGTGAGGAAGAGGAGGGTAAGGCTTTAAGGAGCCCTGGGCGCTTTGACACATGCACTTCCTTCCTTTCCATTCACTTGATGAGTCTGGTGGCCCCCCAACCATCTGTAGAGGAGGCAGGGCATTTGGCAACTGAGATCATGGTCAGGGAAAATTAACCCTGGTTCTTAATTTATAGACTGTTTTCACAAAATCTCTCCTAGTATTTTCTCAGAACAATCCTGTGATGCAGATGGGAGATAGATCTTATCCGCTTTACAGATGAGGAAACAGCATGGAGAGGTTAAATAATTGTTTTTTGTCCACAATAATGGTAGACTTGGAACTAGAACCTAGTAGTGTTCATTTTACCCTACTCCAGTCATCCTGGTCAGTCAGGTTTCTGAATGTCCTGCAAAGTTCATTCTCTTGAGGTCTGTGTTACAAGATTGGAATATGGGGTGCCCAGGGCCCCAGGGTGATTTCAGAGGAACAGCTTCTAGGCCTTTTCAACTCTTGTACCTCCCTTCAATCTTAAAGCAAATCTATATATTACATTTGTGTGCTGTCTGTTACTTAGGGTTTGAGTGAAGGCTGTGATGGGGACATGTAAAAATTACTTTAATTGTCTAAAGAGTGTGTGATCTAGGAGAGAAAATGAACAGATACAAATGTATACACTGTAAGTGATTGACAACAGTATCCGAATGTGGCTATAAAGGCTAGCGTCTAAATGGAATCATGTTTTCTACAAGTTCCAGTTCTGGCTAATGTCTTGTAAGGGAGAATTAGAGAACATGATTTTCTTAAAATAACACCACTGCAGATTTGTGATGGTTGGTATTTCAAGTGTGTGGATGACTCCTGATTAACAAAAACTATCTCTTACTAACTGCAGCCACACAGGGATTTATACAGGGTTATGGGAAGGGTGGTCAGGGAGTGTCAGTAATGGTTGAGGCTCTCTGGAAGGTACAAAAACAGTCATCAGTACAGAGATTCTATTCTAGGGTGTGGCATGTGGAGGTTTCAAGGTTAAGTGTACTCCAAGCCTAATTTGTCAGAATTCAGATAGGTACAATGGGAGTTGGGGTGTGTCTGGAGTTTCTTAGCTAAGAATTAGTTTTGCTTTGATCATAAACAACTGAAGGTCTCTTGAGTATTGAGTATTTTGTGAGGAGGTGTGTTATGGCATCAAAACAGTGTTCGTGGTCTTGTTTTGTTTTCACAATATTGCTGGACTCTAGTCTTTATTCTCCAAAGCATTCCTAACCCTTCCCTAGACCAGGACTTCACAAGGCAGTTTTGTATATGTTTTATTTGTTGCTATAGCATGGGTAAGAAAGCCGGCTTAAAAATCTGTGAGCCTATGTGAGATAATATAAACTCAACTCATAAAAATTCTCTCTATTCCCACATACTGATTGATATAGAAAATGTTTTTAATCCCATTCTATAACATGAATAAAGGGAGGTAGGCCTTATCTAATTGAGGGGGAACTTGGACAGTTTTTTAGAGGAACCTCCAGATTTCTCATGTAAAGTATGGTTATGGTGAATGTGTTTGCTTTATGTTGTTGCTCCTTCATCCATGGACATTGTACCAGAATCCTTGATAGTTTTAGAATATTAGAATGTTTTAGAGGTTCCTTAGTCTCAAGACTGAAGGTATTTGTACTAAAACAATTCTCTACAGACTTAATTTTCAAGAAACTGTGATATGTCTTAAGGATAAATGGGAATCTCTTAGATGCCAGGAGTTCAGCAAAATATTTGAATTCAGCTTATGAGACATATTTGTTAATGAGATAAGAATATTGCATACAGTCTTGTTAGCTGGCACATCATGAGCCACAGGGATTGACTGGAGTTGGGTTTATTTAGTGAGAAAAATCAGAGAAGTGTGGACTGTCTAGACCTAGGTAATACTTGATTACACAAAGAACTATAAGCAGGGATTAAAATCTTAAATTGGTCAGGACTAGAAACAGCATGGATTATGCAGACATAAAATAGAAGTTTTGAAAATAAAGGACCATGAGGGGCCTCAGCAGTGACCTAGCAGTAGAGTGCTAGCATTGAAAATTGTGACGTGTGTCATTTAGACAGGTCAAAAGGATAGTCATAAAACTGAGAAATAGTCCTGCTTTATTCTGAGTTTCTTATAACCAGTTAGAATTTCCAGTTTGTTTTCATGTTAAGAATATTGAGAATGTTGAATCAAGAGCAATAAAAAATGAATAGGCTGGCCAGTCAGACCTACTCAAACTTGCAGAGGCCTGAATTTGGGGCATCAACACTACCTGAGCAGCTCCAGCAGGCAGAGAGGGTACCAAGGGTGGGTTGGGGAGCCAAGTCTGCGAGGGGTCTGCACTGCCAAATTTTACCTCTGGGTATGAGGGGAAAAGGGATTGGTCCTGGCATTGCACTTTTATATACTTGGTTTGTGTTTTTATTTGTGATAAGTTAATTAGCACTTAATTTCTCAGAACTCCTAATTAACTAAAACCTCTAATGTCTTGCTTTTTTCTTTCTTTTTTTTTTAATGTGTTATTTATATATGAGAGGAGCAGATGACAAGAAAACAAGCTCAAATTAGATATTTGGTCAAAAGAAGCAATTTCTAATTGCCTAGGGTCATTACAGCTTCAGCCTCATCTCTCATAACTTCTACTTCACTCTCAAGACTATAGAGCAGTCATTGATGTTCAGTGTCCTGAGGTGTACTTCAAGATCATCAAAGGTAGATAGTTTTCAATAAAAAGGTTGAAAGAGGATTTTCTGGCTAATCTTCACTTAATCAGTTAAAATATTAAAACCGTACTTTCTTTGAGCATTCTGGTTTATCAGAGTTTTAGTGTACAGGGGGTAAAAATGCTGATGAAGGGAAAATTTGAAGGCTCTGTTATAAAAAGTGCCAAACAGCTATTCACCTCCACAGAAGAAAGAGGAAATGGGCTTAGTTTTATAGAAGAGATTTAAGGTAGACATAAGGAAGAACTCACATGGGAATACATCACTATGGGAAGTGGTGGTGTGTCCACCCCTGTGAAAAGTCTGATGACTTGGTCTTGGTGCAGAAATGTTTGCTGTTTTTAGGTCTAGGACCTGCCTCCATTTCTCATCTTCCCTACCCCTCCTGCTGTTGTCCCTTCTTTTGGCAGCACTTTATAGGCCTCGAGACAGATCTCTTTCTGAACCATGGGGAAGCCCTTGACCTGTCCTTGAGATACAGTGCTCTGGAGATAGCTGGGGAATGGAAAGGGGGCAGTAAGAAGCAGGCATAAAGTAGCAAATAAACCAACTAGTAGTAATAATTATCTTGGTTATGTTTTTTATATAGAATTTTTAGAAATTCCTCCTTTCAACAAGCAGTACACAGAATCTCAGCTTCGAGCAGGAGCTGGCTATATTCTTGAAGACTTCAATGAAGCCCAGGTGAGAAGTTTCTTTGTGTAGCTTCCCAGAGGAGCCATGATGAAGAGTCCACTAGCTGTACTGAGAATAGGCCTGAGAGGGACAGTAGCTAGAGATTTCAGGAACTGGGATACTGCCAGTGGTTGTTCACATGAGGTGGAATTTTTACTGTGTACAGGGAGAGAAGTTAAAACCATGAGTTAATGGCTATGGTTCTGTTGCTGGGACAAATGCAGATTAAAATTTGTGTTTAATAGAAATCCCTATCACAGTGTTGCTGATTCTTTGCCTGAAATGCTGAATACATGGGAGTTTACTTGTCCCTTGAGGATTTAGGCCCCAGAAGCTGCAGGTGAGGCAGAGAGAGTGTCTAGGGAAGCCACTTGGGCCTTTCAGTGAGAAAAGTGGTCTTGGGCAAGACAGGGTCAGTCACATTTTGGATAGTACAGTTGACCCTTGAACAAGTTTGACCTGCACAGGTCAACTGAGAATCTGAGTTTGGACCTGTATGGTTCCAACCCATGTTGTTGGAGGATCACTGTATTTGAAAGTGTTCAGATCCAATCTCTGACTCATTAGGGCTGCTATTCAGAGGCTTTCCATAGACATCACCAGACCCATTGGTGATGGTGATTTTTCTTCCAGTGTAACACAGCCTACCAGTGTCTCCTAATCGCGGATCAACATTGTCGAACCCGCAAGTACTTCCTGTGCCTTGCCAGTGGGATTCCTTGTGTATCTCATGTCTGGGTCCATGACAGTTGCCATGCCAACCAACTCCAGAATTACCGTAATTACCTGCTGCCAGCTGGGTATAGTCTTGAGGAGCAAAGAATTCTGGATTGGTAAGTTTTTAAGAGCCCATCTAGAACAGTAAAAAGTAGAAAGGCAAGCTTTATGAGGGGGAGACTCTAGGTGAGAGTAAATCTTTCTAGAAACTGGAATGATCATATAGTAAATAGTTAAATTTGAATGGGTTTGAGCTTATTTTAGCAGTCCACCTGGTGTATTTCCCTGGGGTACACTGGTTAGGGACCTTTTGAAAAGGAATGAACTCAAGCTGTGTGATTGAGAGGGGACTAAGCTTTAAGCACCTTAAAAATATAGGCTCAGTGGGGAGCAGGGTTCAGCATATTCTTGGCTCCAGAACAAACATGGAAATCAGAAAGGGGGTGGATTAGGTCACACTCCCAGAGAATACACGTCATTCACAGAAAGATGGGGAGGACGGTGGTGCCTGAATGCAGGGGTTTTGAAACCCCATTTCAGATTATCCTCAATCCTTTTATAGAAGGGCTGTTATTAGATATTATAAGTCAAGATCCCTCCAAATTCCAAGGTGCTGTGTCTCTGATTCCTTCATAGGCAACCCCGTGAAAACCCTTTCCAGAATCTGAAGGTACTCCTGGTGTCAGACCAACAGCAGAACTTCCTGGAGCTCTGGTCTGAGATCCTCATGACTGGGGGGGCAGCCTCTGTGAAGCAGCACCATTCAAGTGCCCATAACAAAGGTACCTGGAAAGTGTGTGCATTGTTATTGCTCCAGAATGTCACTGAACCCATAGCTATTAGGCCCTGTTGTCTGAGTCTCAGTCCTGAATACTGGTTAACCATATCCATGTTCCTAAGAGAAGTACCACCTTTAAGAGGTGCGCTAACGTGAGGGAAGCCCTGGGCTGTCTATGCTTCTACTGGTGTCCAGTGGTGTATTTGCTAAACATTTTCACAAGGTCAGCATGTAGTGATAACTTTTCCCATTTGGTTGTGATCAGTAACATGTTGTGTTTGACATAAGGGGCTTAGTTTGGGCAGAGTGGGATGTACTGGCTACAAGGCACATCAGGCTTTTTTAGTGTCTCCTTTCCTCACTTACCTTCCCCTGCTTCCTACAGATATTGCTTTAGGGGTATTTGACGTGGTGGTGACAGACCTCTCATGCCCAGCCTCGGTGCTGAAGTGTGCTGAAGCATTGCAGCTGCCTGTGGTGTCACAAGAGTGGGTGATCCAGTGCCTCATTGTTGGGGAGAGAATTGGATTCAAGCAGCATCCAAAATATAAACACGATTATATTTCTCACTAAGGCTACTTGGTTTTACCAGTTTTATTCCGTGCTGTTGTGGAGATTGTGTTTTAACCAGGTTTTAAATGTGTCTTGTGTGTAACTGGATTCCTTGCATGGATCTTGTATATAGTTTTATTTGCTGGACTTTTATTATGATAAAATAAATGTTGAATCTCTTTGGTTGTAGTAACTGGGATTTCTTCATCTACTACTTTGAGCTTACTTTCGAACAGGTAGCAAGACAAACTTAGTACCTTCTCTGTGGTTTTTCAGTTGGCTTGTTCATTGTAGGAGGACATCTAGCCAAGGGAAATAATGAGTGAATTTTAAAGTTTTCTTCAGCATAGCTGTCAAAAGGTTATCCTGAGCTACCTAAAATTCAGTACTACTAAAAACCTGATTTTCCAGTAGGCCCAGATAAATAGTTGTGCCAAAAGTTGAGTGAAATTCATAGTTAAGTTTCTTGGCAATTAAAAAAAAAAATTCTTTTTAGAGTTGAGCTCACTAAAATGTGTACTATACTCAGCCAAAAGGAAAGAGGACCAATTGCTATGACTTCGCGATGACTGTAAGCTTTTGATGGGATGACCTTCAAAGATGACATGAAAAGTACAGTAACACTCGGAAATGTTAGAAGTTTTAGTCACAGGTATAAAATTTTATTACTGTTGTCACATGCTGGAAGCTATCCCTTCCCTACCCCAGTATTGTCCCTGTTGATGTTCTCTCATTCTCTAAAGTGGCGGTCAATTTTTTTTCTTCCAAATAGTAAATGTTTTAAGTATTACAACTACTAACCTTTGCCATGATGACATGAAAGCAACCACAGACTAGGTAAATGAACAAAAGTGGCTGTGTTCCAGTAAAGCTTTATTTACAAAAACAGGTGATGGTTTGCTAACCTCTGCTCCAGGGGCCGCAGTGGAAGGGATTGTCTTTAGCTGACAGTTGCAGAGAATAAGGTGTAATATGTGGTAGAAGAGATGCAGAGACTAGGTTGTAGGACCAGGTCACATAGCTAAAAACTGAGGCCAGAATGTTGCATTCTTTTTGGTTTGAAGGGATTTCATTGAATGTTTTGTTTCATACTGATGTGAATATTAGCGATTACCAGTGATGGTTGGGCCACATTAGGAGAACCTCAGCTCCTGTGGGATAATTAGACCTGCAGTCTTCAGTATTTGACAACTAATAATTTGACCTCAATTTTTTTAAGGGCCTTATTTGTTTAAAACAACTAAATACATTGTAACTAAAATTGCCCTTTTACAACTTGAAATAATTGGAATTTATTAGTAAAAGTCTTCAGATTCATAGTTTTAAAGATCCTTAAGGATGGGACAATTTTAATTTTTTGGAGGAAAGAGAGTTTGTGGAGTGAGGGGAAGCCTACCTCATCTGGTACCTTTCTTGCTGTGTCAACATACAACAGTTGACTTACTCACATGAGCCACAAAATATTTAACTTTCTGATCTGTATTACTGCTGTGTCTCTTGCAGCTTGAACAGTACCTAGGCACATAGTAGGAGCTCAGTAAATGAACTTATCAGAGAAATGTTCTCATTGTAACAGATCTTGCAGGGTCCACAGAGGGAGAGCTGATGCCACTTGTGCTCCTTTGTAGGAGAGTTAAGAACTCTCCTAAGCAGGGGCAGACCCTTCCACTTGAGAAAGAGACGAAGGATTTGTACTCGTGGATGTTCAGTAATCACTTCCAGGAGAAAAGGTATAGCCCTCTCAATAGCTTGCAGCTAGAGAATGAGATGTTTTGAGCCTTCTTCTGTTAAAGATGAGAACGTAGTGGGAAAGACTTATTTGAATTCGTGAACCTGAAATTTTCACATTCCAAAACTACAAAAGGAAAAAAGAACCTCATCAAATATGCTTTCCTAAGATTTTCTTGAAAAATACACACACACACACACAAATAAATCAGAGCAACTTGTGATCTTAATGTCATCTTAAAACTTAAAGTCTGACTTCTGTTAAGATCACTTAGGAAAAATCTGGTTGAGGACATTTCAGAAAGAGCGAACAATAAAGCACTTGGGACAGACCTCTGAGAGAGGCCAACAACCACTTTATCTCACTATAGGTTTAAAAAAGTAGAGTTAGAAGGGGCAGTCCCTCTCACAAACTGGAAGCTGTGGCCTAGCAAGGCAGGGTACCTAAGGCAGCACAGCTAGTTACTGTCAGAACTGGGAACCAAGGCCATGCTTGCCTCCCAGCCTAGCCATACGCAGCCTAACCAAGAACTTAAAACCCATCTCAGCCTCAAGAGGTTAGTATTTTACTATGATGACTTTTACTAGAAAATAATCCATTAAAATGATTCAAGACGATCAGACACAGTGCTTTCTCTCTTTGGGACTCAAGTTTTCTTGTTTATAAAGTGAGGGTATTTGGACCAGATGATGGCTAAAAGTCTGTATGTCCAGCACTGGAATTCTACAACTTGTTTTAAAACGCCACACACATATTGTCCAGAGTTCCCCTAGGGTTGTTCCTACCTGCCCAGAGTCCCACCAGCCTGGGTATAATATTTGTTATAATCCAGTCGTAACAGTAATTGAGCCAAATCTGAGTTGATCTGATGATTCCGAACACTGGAGAGAATCTTGAATAGGAGTGAAGACTGGCGGCTAAAGCCCTGCAGAAAGAAGGACTCAAGCTGTCATTCCTGAGACTCACCAACTACCCATGTGAGGAAGGGAGGAGTGGTGACAGGTGTTCTTTGGAAAAGCCTTGCTCAAAATTCTCCAGCACCACCTGGCCTTCCCACATTTCACTTCTCTTAACTCTTAAAATAACTTCTTAGTGCCAAGTCCACAGAACACAGGACTTCTAATAAAGTACTCTAATCTCAGTAGGAATTTAGCAGCCAGTTTCAAATTAATATGTTCTGTCATGTACTGGGGTTGGGGAGAATCTGTGTGTTTTTGTTAAAGGCAGATAATTATAATCTCAGTGAAGGATAATTATAATCTTAGTTCAAGGAAGTAAGGAGGCTGGATATGAGAAAGTGAGAGCAAAGCCAATGCATATTTGGTGGGCCCAATAAACTGTTGAGGGCTGAACTATTTTTGAATGCTGAGGAAGCACATAATTATCTGCTTTAAAATCTGTATTTTGTTATTTCTGTGTGTATGTACTGGGGGAAATGCTTTATTGTCTCAGAGGGAAAGGTCATGTTTCTCCATTTGCAAAACCACCTCTGTCCCTTGGACTGGGCTGCATATTTCCAACAGCCAGGCAAACTCACCTTCACCAGGATGCTCAGCTGGGCAGCCCCACGTTCATCCAGTGGGCCCAGGTTCTGACTGACGAGTGAGCAAAAGCTATGACAGAGGTCTAGGATTTCATTCAGGCAGTGAAACACCTACCCAGGAAACAGTTGGCATTAGGAAAAAGAAGGAAGATCTGTGAAAATAACCTTAAGAGCTAATTTATTCTCATGCTCTGACTTCTGACCTAAGGAGAGAGAATGCCACGTGTAAGCCCTGCCAACGCCTCAAAATGCAACATGTATAAAACAAACCCTTCCCTTCCTGGCAAAGATGCTATCATTCTCTTAATCACCCCTCCACAAAATCTCAACTGTAGCCACATTAAACTAGTCATCATTTCTTGGAACCACCAAGAACGTGCTCCTGCCTTGAGCTTTGCTTCCATTGTTGTTCCCTGTGCCTGGGACACCTCCTTATTACCAGGTCCGACTCCCTACCCGCTACCCCCAACCCCCATAAACTTTAGTGACCTGAATTGCTCTCTCTATTATCTGTAATGTTCACCTGGCGTTTGTTCAGGCCACCTGTGTTGTTATTGACCTGTGTATGTATGTATGTCCTGTTTCTCCAACTAGATTGTGAGCTCCTTAAGGGCAGAGCCATGACTTATACCTCTTTGTATCCCCAGTGCCTTGCATACAGTGAGCACTCAATAAATATTTAGTGATGACCACCTGCTCTGAGATTCTACTTTTCCCCAAAGATATACCATGCAAAGACAGTCTACCTGTCAGTGGTTCATGGTTGTTTTCAATTCACAGGACGCTTTGGAGTGGCATTTATATAACTCATTCTCCCTTAGTGAAGCAAAAATAACAGCCCCAAATACCAGAACAAAAGAAGTCTGTAGTGCTTGTGGCGTGGCACAACTGAGGAATGACAATTAGCTCACATCAAATTTAAAGTGTAACTGTTATAGTAGTAACTAGAAAGGATCATTTCAACCTTGCTTTTTATCCTGGAATTGGAATCAGCTTGTGAGCTTTAAAAAATACTGGTGCCTGATCCCACTCCAGGAACTCTTAATTTAAGTGCTCTGGGTCCCATTTGATTCCCATGTAGATCTAAGGTCGAGAATAACTCCCCTGAAGGAGATATACATATGTACATATGTGTGTACACACATGGAGGAGGACACTACTCTAGTAGTCTCTGAAAACAACTTTCCAACAACTAGCTGATCCTGATTCAAAAGATTTCTAGGAAAGTAAACTCTATGCTTTTTGTAAGTCTTTCTATGGTGTCATAAAGTTTTTAAAATGTCTTAAAATCCTTCTGAGGGTTAAGCATGTATTCTTTCATGTATAGCTGTCCACATCCTATATTTCAGAAATTCAAGACATTTGAGTTCCCTTTTAATGTCCCTTTTAGTGTTTCTTTATAAGTTGTTAAATTGTTTAAATATGGAGATTGAACAATTGCTTAATGACAGTTCCCTATCATGGTAATTCAAAAGTGCCTAAGGGAACAACCAGGCTAGAAGAAGCAGTGTGGGGAAACCAATCAGTCCTACTTACAGGTTTCAACAAGATAAAGGACTGAGCCAGCAAATTGCTCAGGAAGTGGTCGTGAGCCAATCGAATGCTTTCAAAGTCTCGGGTAGAATTGATTTGATGAAGCAGCTGTGAAAACTGAGACTCCAGCACGTCTACCTGACAGACAGTTACACACATAATTTTAGCACCCTGCCTATTCTAAGTACTCAAAGACATTAAGATGCCTGATAGGATGACACAGAAATTCTTTGCCCCACCCATCTTCCTCCTATCTAAGCCACTTTAAGATTGACCAAAGACACCCTTATGTTGCCTAGCCTTGTAGATAGTTACTTGCCTAATTCCTAACAACCTCCAATGTCTGGGCAGATTTCCACCACCACTTGCCCCAAACCAATCCCCTCATGCCTTAACCCCTCCACTGACTGACCTGGTTGAGTTCTATAAGATCCCAGAAGTTATAGCAAACTATAAAAGTAAGGGTTGACAATAATTAAATACTACATTGCTGATAAGGATCCTAACTCCTCATTCTCCTTCAGCCATTTATTTTTACTTTCCTCTAAAATGCCCCCGGGACACATGCCCAGTGAGATAATCCATGAAATTTCTCAAACCCAAGCATTTCACCTAATGCAGGATTGCAGCCCCTCCTCAATAACTCCTGCCAACCTCCTGGACTTCTCTTCATACCCTTCCTTCTACTCATTCTTCGGCACAGACCTGGAGGTAGTACTGCAGGTTATCCACCAAGAATGCCATGTGGTTTCTTAGGCGCCACTTGACTGCATCGGTCTGGTTGGACTTGAGGTGTTTGCGCTGCATTTGTAGGGCCCAGCAGTGCTGCAGTTCAGCTTGTACCCGACGCACACTCAGTAAGTACTTGAAAACAACATTGTACCTGGGACAGAAACATCAGGCTATGTAAGATAAAAACTTCACACCTCCACCTGTATGACAGACTGTAGAACTTTGTGCCACTGACCCCTCCTCAAAAAGGCAGGAAGGACTATGGCCATGCCACCCTGAACAAGCCCGATCCCATCTGATCTCAGAAGCTAAGCAGGGTTGGGCCTGGTTAGCTCTCAGATGGGAGACCACCTAGGAAGACCAGGTGCTGTAGACAGAAAAAATAAGAGATTATAAACTGACAGGGTCCTTGCAATCTGTGAGGTCAACCAAGGGTTGCCTCACCTTAAAAAAAAAAAAAAAAAAAAAAAGCAAAGAAGGAAATGGGAATGGACAAATAAAGTGATCTGTACGGACTATTATTATATAGCCATCAAAATCAATGAACTTCAGCTGTACAACACAACAAAATGACTCCTAGTAATAGTATTTTGAATAAAAAAGGTAAATCTCAAAAGGTTATATATAGCCCAATGCCCTTTTTTATAGTGCTTACAACAACTAAATAGGAAAAACTATACTTTGGACAAATATATAGTATAGAAAATACAGAATTTAGGACAGTGGTCATTTCGGGATATTGGAGGCAAGGGAGCAGGACTGGGAAAGACCACATAGGTATGTGGACATTGCTGTCAGTGTTCTAGTTTTTGTGCTAGGAAGTGGTTTTATGGTTTGTGCACATCTGCGTGCGTGCGTGCGTGCGCATGCGCAAGGAGGACGGTCTTACAAGGACCAATAATAAGAATATATATTAGGAACAAAGAATTTTTGTTAATATGATTCTCCGTCCTGGAAACCCAAAGAAAATGGGAGGTCTTTCACTGAGACTCCCTCACAGCAAGCTCAGGGGCCAGGTGCTGAATGCTGAGCCCTGTACTAAGAAGACACATGGGAAGGGCAGGTGATTCCTGGTGGAACTTGGTCTATTTCCCTTTTCTTAGGAAGACATGCAGAAGACAACACAATTCCACTTGGTTTTAAGAATTATCTATTTCTAATGGAACGATATACTGAAAATAGTACACCTCGTTTGGATTCTGATTTGAACCAACACAACTATAAAAATGCATTTTTTAGGTAACTTGGGAAATTTCAGTGTAGACTAGATATCAGATACTAAGGCATTATCAATTTTATTGGGTGTAATATTGGCATTATAGTTATGTTAACATGTCTTTTTTGAATTGCATAATGATGGAGTGAAATGACTGTGGGATTAGTCATAAGGCTCTAGCAAAAAAGATTTAACAAGTACAGTGGTTACTGAAACTGGACTGCATACATGGGAGTTCATTATGGTCCATATTTTTGTTCATATTTGGAAATTTTCATAATAAAAAGTTTGAAAAGTACTTTGGAGTTTGATTTCTTTAAGGGTGTTATAAGCATATCAAGTGAGGAGGTGAGTGGAATGTTGGGCTGTGGGGCGCTGGGAGCTGTGGAGACTCTGGACAAGGTCCAGGCAACTTATTTAGGTGGTCTGGGGGATCTGAAACTGCCACAGAATCTTCCCCCTGAACCAGCCTTGCCGTTTCCAATTTATGCCTAATCTCTCATACCCTAAGCTTTTCTACCCCAAAACAGTAGAGAGGACTGTGAACAGAAAGAAGATGAAGAGAGAACATTTTGTTCCTTTGTATCTCTTTTCTCCAGTCCTCTAGCCTGAGCATGACAGCTTCCATCCTGCAGCCCAGCCAGGGGCCACTGCCTGAATCCATAAAGGCATTTGGGAAATTCCTGAAATGGCATGGGGATGGATTTCAGAGGCAACGACCAGCCAAGTATGCTTCTCTTGCCTCCTTTCTCTCTAGTTCTCCTCTGGCTGGGGGACATTAGTTCCTGACGGAGCTGAGCAAGAGCACTTGGCAGGCTCTCAGGATAAAGACCAGGGCTGATCCGAGCCCTGTCTCTCACCATCTCGGTACGCTTGGCTTCTACTGGCTGGCTCTCCCTGGGGGTAAAGAGGTGATCTCCCCAGTGATTAAAGTCCACAGCAAACACGGGCTTGGAAAGTCTTCCCAAGTAAATAAGAAAATTGCAAAAGTTAGGGAGGAACCTCGTCAGTCTGATGGAATTATCAAGAATCAGACTCAGTGTGGTGCCTGAGACTGCATGTCGCAGGGGTCACAAACTGGCAGCCTGTAAACTTGTTATTTTGCCACTGAAAAAGAAAACTGATGGTTTGAAGGGTCTAACATTCCAGTGCATTCTAGTATCCACCACTCCCTACTATCTCACATCTGTGGCTTCACTTAGTTATGTTTTCTGGCCAGCCCCTGAAGGCATTTGAGTTTGAAACCTCATTTACAGACTGCTAACTAATTGGTGGTTACCAAGCTCCCTCCAATTCTATTCCTGATGATTTCTTCCCTTGGAAATAAGGTGGGTCATATTTCCCCGTGAGAAAATCAAATACTCACTTTTCTAGGACAGCAGGGGTGAAAAGAATGTGCAGTGGCCACTGCACTTTGTAGGAAAGACCTAGAGCTGCCCAGCCAGATGCAGGGGCTTCCCGCGGAGAAGTTTCCCGAGAAGGGCCTTCTCTGGCCTGAGTAGCATCTGTTAAGAAGAGAGGGAAGGAAGTAAGTCTAGCTTAGACATTGTTAACCTAGAACCAGAGCTTCAGCAGGTGAAGAGCATTCATGAAGGGAGTACTCACTCGAGCTTACAGTATCAGAAACATAAACAGCACAAAGGGGACTTGCAGAGGCAAGAAGACATTTATGTGAGGTTCTCTGAGGTCTTTCAGAGATTCTTTTTTCAGCCTTAAAGTCTAGTGGCTTGAAAAACAGAGACCTTTCCAGTGCACGACAAACAAAAACGATGGTCTGGGCCTCTCAGCCTCTCTGGACTTCCCTTTCCTCCCACATAAAATTAAGGCACTAGACTTGGTGATTTCTAAGGTCCAGAATGATAGTTTCTGTGGAGGTGGAAACAGAGAAAGGAGAACAGCTGATGACTAGTAGGAACAGACAGATGCAGAATGAATGGCAAACCTTTCTGCTCCTTTCCATGGTACTCAATCGTCAAATGCAACAGAGGGAGAAGGTTGTCATCGTCCAACAACACCTTGTGTGCTGACTGTTGGAAGGCCACGTTCACATCTGTAAAAAAGGACACATGGGCTACATAATGAAGCCAGTCTCCTCCAGCTCTCCACTTCTCCCCAGCCTGCCTCACACTACAACAGGCTGCAGTAGATGTTGCTTGCTTCTGCCTGACTGGCATGCGTTCCCCCTCTTATTGATAAAAGCACACTGATTTTCCCTAGAGAATCACCCCAGTGGGGCTGACAATACCTGATCCTAGGGGTAGGCAGGTGACCCAGGTATGATCAAATAGAAGGTCATACTCTTGTTACACTATTTTATTTAGGGATATAAATGTGACCAGGCCAGGCCAACCCAGAGGCTCTATTCAGACTGAAAGAGTATAGCTCTTTAATTTTCTTTTTTTTTTTCTTTCCAGACTCTGATCCTTAACCCAACTCTCCTCGTGTAGTCTAAATGGGAACGGTGATCGTTCCTATTGGTCAAGGGTGAACACTTTGGCATATCTTAATGTCTGACCTCTCTGACACAGGGATAGGTATTGGTCCGAGCTGGACTAATCCAAATCCTTTCTCTGGAATCCTTTCACTTGCTATCAGAGAGGCTAGGTTGGCTCCACCAGCAAACACAGAGGGATGTGTCTGGGAGCTGTTGGTGGCCATGCTTCCAGATAGGACTGTAAGGCCATCAAAGAGTGTAAAGAAGGCACAGACAGGATATGATAAAACAGAATCCTAGCAGTATTCAAGTCCCTGGTTTCAGTCATTCTGAGGCCTAGTTATACCCCATCCCTTTGGTGTTATAGGTATAATAGCAAATACATTATCCTTTCTGTTAGTTCAATGTTAGGTTTCCACGATCACAACCTTAAGAGTTCTAATACAGTAAGTGGTGGCAATAAGTCCTAATATATTCCATAAGGAATATATGTCTAGAATCTGATAAGATAAAATACCTGGTTTGAAGGCCTGTGCCAGTTCTTCCAGGAAGGGACACAAGTCAAGAGGCTGCTCCCAGTGACCTCAGTGTGAAACCTATCTGAAAGGCCTTTCATCTTTGGAAACTCAACAGTCTGCTCTTATGTGGAACAGGCCTAAATGGTTCGGCAGCAGTCAAACACCCAATAACTTCAGTAAGCTGGTAATTCTCTGGTCCACAGGGCACTTACCATGTTCAGTGACTGCAGTGGGTGGTGTTTTCAACATGTGCTGAGCTGTGTCAATGAAGGCCTGAAATAGTTCTCCACGTCCCAGAAGGTAAAAGTCTTTAATGATCTGCAGAGAGAATTTCAACTTACAATTTGGTAATCCAACAGGGCCATGAGCTTCTCACTATCCTACTGGAATTACACATTTAATTTCCAAATCTCATCAATTTAAGTCAACCTACAAAAAGATATAGGCTTTTGACATTTCAAAGGGGCATACTTAACAATCTCTCGTGACAGGATGACTGGTGTCTCTCTGGTATCATTTATTCAGTGAAAATACAATTATATTAAGCCAGGAGAAAGTAAACACCCAAAGCTTTGTACTGTAGTAAATTTAGGTGGAATTGGCCCATTTAGGCTAAGGACATTGGAGCCCACTCTAGAACTGAGTATGGGCAATCAGTGCTCTTGAGAGAGGCTAGAGAATTATGTCATTGCCCATCAGCATCATTTTGAGAGTGAACAGAACAGCTAAGCTATTACCTTCAGCTGACCTAGTAAATCTGACTCTTCCACCATCAGCTTCCAGAGATGCTGTGAAAAGAACCATCAAAACAGGGACAAAATTTCATTATAATGAAAACTTCTGTAAAAAATGATTTTACACAAATCCAATGATGTATTGAAAAAAAGAATATAAATCATGATCAAGTTGAGTTAATCCCAGGAATGAAAGGGCAGTTTAACAGTAAAAAATACACACACACACACTAGAAATGTTCTGAAATTTAGTAGTGATGATTACACACAATGTGAATATACTAAAAACTACTGAATTGTATATTTTTAAATGGCTCAAACGTTATGTGAATTGTATCAATAAAAAATGTAAATATGAATGTAATTTACTAAAGATCAAAAAAGAAAAAACATGATTACCTCAATAGGCACAGAAAAAGCATTTAATAAAAGTCAACATCTATTCATGATTTTAGAAAGAAAGCAAACAAGGAATAGAGGAAACTTATATTCTGATAAAGGGTATACACCAAAACCCACAGCAAACAACCTATTTAATGGTGAAACATTAGAAATTTCTTTAAGGTCATTCAACATTGTACTAAAGATTGCCAATGCAGTAAGATTAGAAAAAAAGTATAATTGGAAAGGAAGACACAAAAGTTACTATTAAAGATGATATCATTTATCTGTATATAAAGTCCAAGAGAACTTATAAATAGATTATTAAAATTAGTAAGAATTCAGCAGGGTTGAGGATTAATGTACAAAAATCAACTGCATAACCATTGCCAGCATCAATAGTAAAATCCTAACTAGGATTTGTCCTGCGAAGTAATCAACACTGAAGTACCTAGAATCTCCACCCTGACCCTTAACCCTTCCTCTTTTACAGGAAAATGACACAGATTAAGAAGTGGCCCTTGGCCCCTGTCCAGTGTACATGTTACTAGACAAAGTAAGGGACATCCCCTGGGGAAAATATGCACACATGTCAAAATAACTTAGACATATGAAGAGTAAAAGAAATACAACAGACTAGATAACACACGCCATATGAAGCAGAAGTTTTAGAACAGACTGAAGGATAGTACAATGTGTCACCCAGATCTCCCCTCCAAGACAGAGGTATTCATTACCCCAGCTGTCAAATAATGCGTGTTGTTGGGCCTCCAGGAACTGCCCTTGTCCAAAGGAAGCTTCCTTACCCATGGTTTCTTTCCCTGAGGACAGGCCATTCAGTTTCTGACAGATGCAGAGGTATAATGGCCTAGCCCTTGAACCTCAATTTAGGACATCTCTCAAAGGCCATTACAGCTTCAGAACTCTGCGTAGGGCTGGCCAAGGCTTCTGCTGCAACTACATCACAGCTTACCTTCTCTATCTGCTCAACCCTACTTTCCTCACTTTTTGCAACTAAATTTTAGTCTCAGAATCTGTTTTCTGGGAAATTTGACCTATGACACAGACCAAGATTTTAAAATATGCTTGGTAAATATGCTTAAAGAGGTAAGGATAATAGTAATATACATATACAAAATAAATCAAAAAAAGAACCAAGTTTCTGGAACAAGTGGATATCCACATGCCAAAACTTAAAATTGATCCATACCTTGCACCACATACAAAAATTAACTCAAAATGATCACAGATCTACAGTAAAACTGAAAACTATAAATTTTCTAGAAGAAAACAAAGGAGAAAATCTTTGTAATCTTGGGTGAAGCAGAGTTTTCTAAGGCACAATGCCAAAACATAAAATAAATTGATAAATTGGACTTAAATGAAATTAACTTCTGCTCTTGAAAGACAGTGTTAAGAGAATGAAAAGACAATTCATAGACCGGGAGAAAATATCTGATATAGCACTTATATCCAGAATACAAAGAATTCTCAAAGTTCAATAGTAAGAAAACAAAAACAATAAAAAAATGGACAAAAGATTTGAACAGACAAGTCACCAAAGATGATATACAGATGGCAAATAAGCATATGAAAAAATGTTTAATATCATTAGCCGTTAGAGAATGTAAATTAAAACTACAATGAAGGAACACTCAAATGTCTATCAACAAAGAAAAAAATATTAGTATGAACAGTGGAGTACTACTCAGTAATAAAAAGAAATAAACTATTTCTACATGCGACATGGATTAATCTCAATTATGTTGAGTAAAAGAATAGGAATACATTTAACTAAGGAAGTGAAATATATATAACATAAACCATAAAACTTTGTTGAAAGAAATCAAAGAGAATACAAATTTGAAAGACATCCTATGTTTGTGGGTCAGAAGAATATTGTTAAAATTTCCATACTACTTAAAGCCATCTATAGATTCAACATAATCCCTATCAAAATTCCAAAGGCATTCTTTACAGAAATAGAAAAACAATTCCATAATTTGTATGGAACCAGGAAAGATCCCAAACAGCCAAAGCAAACCTAAAAAAGAAGAACAAAGCCAAAGGCATTACATTACTGATTTCAAACTATACTACAAAGCTATGGTAAATAAAAGGGTATGGTACTGGCATAAAACCATACAAAGAGACCAATGAAACCAAACAGACCGCTTAGAATTAAATCCCTGCACATACAGTCAACTAATATTTGACAAGGTAACCAAGAACACCCAATGGGAAAAGGATAGTCTCTCCATAAACAGTGCTATGTAAATTGGACAAACTCATGCAGAAAATGAAAATGGACTATCTTACACCATACACAAAAATTAACCTGAAATGGATCAAAGACTTAAACATAAGACTAAAAAACTTCTAGAAGAAAATGTAGGGAAGAAACTCCTCAACATTTTGTCTTGGCAAGATTTTTTAGATATTACACCAAAAACAAACAACAAAGGCAAAAACAACAAGTGTGACTACAACACACTTAAAAGCTTCTGCACAACAAAAGAAGTCATCAACAAAATGAAAAGGCAACCTACAGAATGGGAGAAAATATCTGCAAACCATCTATCTGATAAAGAGTTAATATCCAAAAAATATAAGGAACTCATAAAACTTAACAGAAAACAAGTCAATCCAATTAAAAAATAGGTCGAGGACCTGAATAGACTTTTCTCCAAAGAAGACATATGGATGGCCAACAGACATGTGAAAAGATGCTCAACATCACCAATCATCAGCTAAATTCAACTCAAAACCACGAGATATCACCTCACACCTGTTAGAATGGCTACCCTCAATAAATCAACAAACAACAAAAAGTGCTGACAGGATGTGGAGAAAAGGGAACCCTTGTGCACTTTTGGTGGGATTTTAAATTGTTTCAGCCACTATGGAAAACAGTATGAAAATGCCTCAAAAAATTAAAAAAGAACTACCATATCACCCAGAAATTTCACTGATGGGAATTTATCTGAGGAAGTCCAAAATACTAATTCAAAAGGATATATGCACCTCTATTGTTCAATGCAGTGTTTCTTACAATAGCCAAGATATGGAAGCAACCTACGTGTCCATCAATAGATGTCTGGATAAGGAAGGGGTAGTACATACATACAATGGAATAGTACTCACCTACAGAAGAAGGATGAAATCTTTTCATTTGTGACAATATGGATAGATCTAGAGGGTATTATGCTAACTAAGTCAGAGAAAGACAAATACCATATGATTTCACTTATATGTGGAATCTGAAAAACAAAATAAATGAACAAACTCATCGATACAGAGATACAGACAAGAAATCAATGGTTGCCAGATAGGATGGGGATTAGGGGGGCTAGGTGAAAATGTGAAGGGATCAAGAATTACAAATTACCAGTTATAAAACTGTCATGGGGCAGTAAAGTACAGCATAGGGAATATAGTCATTAATATTGTAATAACCATGTATGGTGTCAGATGGGTACCACACTTATTGGGCTGATCACTTTGTAAGTTACATAAATGTCAAATCACTATGTTATACATCTGAAATTAATGTTGTATGTCAACTGTAATTGAAAAATTTAAAAAAAAATTTTAAAAGAATTTGTTCAGGATACTTTGAGAAGAACATTATTTCAGAGAATAGATGGGATAACTCTCTTGTAATATGTTTAGAGAAGTGTTTTAACATGTATTATTAACAAAGGTTATATGAGTGTTCTGTGCAAGCTAAAGAAAAAAGAATAAACTATTGATACATGTAACATGGATTAATCTCAAAATAATTATGCTGAGTAAAAGAAGCCGGTCCCAACTGCTCCCCTACAAAGAGTACATACTCTTTGATTCCATTTACATCAAATCTAGAAAATGCAAACTAATCTATAGTGACAGATCTCAGTGGTTGCTTGGGGAGAGGAAGGGTAAGAAGGGTAGGATAAAAGCACATGGAAAGGTTGAAAATAAGGATGGAAGAAGATATATCAGATAAATATGACATGAAAGAAAACTAGATAGTGATCTTAATAACTAATAAAATTTAAGTCAATATATATAGACATATAATAAGTGATCGAGGACATTATGTATATATAAAAGGAAAAATACTAAATATTCATTATAATACACACAGGCCTAACATATAACCTAAAAATGAGGACTTAGAATATGCATAGAATTCAAGACTCAACACAGAAATATACATTTTCTGTGCACGTGGAGAGCAATTAAAAATAATAAACAGACCTAACATTAGTCCATAAAGGAAGCCTTAGTAAATTCCAAAGGACCAATACACAGACTATGTTCTCCAATTATACTGCGATAAAATTAAAACAATAAATTCCTTGGGTTAAAAAAATCATAGAGAAAATTAAGAATTATTTAGAACAGAATGATAATGGAAGCAACTTGTGGGACAAAGTCAAAGCACTATGTAAAGTTTTATATATATTTCTTAGGAAACAAATAGTTAAAAATAGATGAGTCAAGCTTTACCATATGCAATTAGAAGAGAAAAACAGAAAATGCAAAGAAACAAGAAGAAAAATAAAGATAAAGGCAAATATTAATGAAATACAGAAAAAATAAAAAATTATTTTAAAAATTTGATTCTTTGAAATTAAGTAAAAAGGTTGAAGTAAATAAAATACAAAAAAATAAAACAAATAGCTACAGATAAGCAGAGATCTTTTGGAAATTACATCTAGATGAAATAGGTAAGTTCCTAGAAAAGTAGAAAATACCAAAATTGGTACAGGAAGAAAGAAATGTCTTGAATAGATTAATAGGCTTTAAATACATTGAAATAGTGAAAAAAATCTAGCTTAATTGTTCAGTAAGTTCAAACTTTCAGTAACAATTCCTGTCTTACATTAATTATTCTAAAAAAATTGAACAAGAGTGATAGCTCATTTTATGAAGCTTATATAATCTTTATTCCACAACCACAAAAGAATACAAGAAGAGAACAGTATAGTCCTATTTCACTAGTGAATGTAGATGTAAAAATTCCAAATATTGTATTGGCTAACCAAATTCAACAGTATATCAAAACATAAAACATTACATTCGAGTCATTCAAGTATGGTTTAACCTCAAGAAGATTCAATATCTGAAAATCCAACCAGGAATTTACCATATGAATAGACTAAAGGAGTGAAAGAACCCAGAGCAATAAACTACACCTCATGGATACAGAAACAGCAGTTGACAAAATTCAACATCTATTTATGATAAAAACTCATAGTAAACTAGAAAGAGAAGTTAATTTTTTTTTCAACTAGGTGTGCCAAAAACCTAAAGCAAGCATTCTAGTAGTAGAGAGCCTTTAGATGCATTATCTTTAAGAACCAAAAAAAACCCCAAAGATGCCCATTATCAACTCTGTTTTACACATTTATATAAACTATCACTCCAACTGTTTAATGCAGTATTACAGATCCTAGCAAAGACTGTAAGAAAAAAAATTTTTTAATTGAGAGGCAAATTGTAAAAATTTCATTATTTGCAAATGATATGATCATTATTTAGAGAAATAAAGAGAATCAATAAACTACCAGAACTAAAGACTTCAACAAGTTGCCAAGCATGAGCTTAGCCTCCAAAAATTGATACCATTTCTCTACATGAGCAGTAACCCACTAAAGATAAAATAAAAAACTATTATGTATCTAGGAATTAATTTTTACAATCTTTTTGTCGAAGTACTGAAGTATATACAGTACACAAATCATAAGTTTATAGCTCAAAGATTTTTCACAATTAGAGCATGCCTGTATAACCAGCACCCTAAAAACCCTGCTCGTGCCCCTTCCATTGACCAAGGGCAAACACATTCTGATGTCTAACACTAGATAACTTCTGTCTGGTTTTGAACTTTATATAAATAGATTCACATAGTATGCACATTTTTTTAAAAGATAAAAAAAAAGAGTGATCCAAAAGGAGATGGATATGATATGCATTTGCATGACACTCCCTGCTTTTCCTTCTGGGTACACTATTTCTTTTCATCACTATAACTTGTTATTATTGTTACATTAATGTCTTTCAAAACAAACAAACAAAAACCTCTACTAAGCTACAATTCTAAAACATTTCAAAGAATCTGAGCTTCAATTCTTTGTCCATCATTTTTATTTATTTATCTTTTTTTTTAGTGGGTAGCATATTTTCCTGAATATCTGTAAAGACAGAGAAGGGGTTTACATTACAGAAACTCAAACATCTGTCCATCATTTGTATAAACTAGAAGTATAATTTCTAGCAATATCTTCATTTCAAAATTTCACAAGGAAAAAACTATTTTGAAATCTACATTATTCATTCAATAAAATTTTACTTTCCTTCATTAATTATATTTTCAAACAGTTATCACAAAAATGATAAAAGAACAGAAATAGATTCAATAAAATAAAAGGAACTTACAGCCCCTTAGCCAAAAGCTGCCTTGGCTATATACCAAAGAGAATGTCTTGAAATTTCGAAAGGACAGGAAAGTGTATTCTAGATAGTTTAGATATTTACTTGCCCATAAAGAACCAAATCAAGTGATTCCTCAAGGTCACCTTAAGGTCTAATATTCTATGCCTACATCACAACTCTCCAATGCTTTGGAATTTTTGAGACAGTAACCAAAAATGGGAATTGTAATTCTTGATAGATTACTGGGCTTTCAAAATGAGGACACTGATGTTAAGCATTCTCACAGTTCTAGACACTGACCCTAGTGCCCTGGCTATGCTTCAAAATCACCCACAGAGGTTACTGATTGGTTGTTATAAATAAAAGTACCTACTCCCTCCTGACCTACAATTCAGAAGCTCTGGAGATAAAAACTTGGTGCGAGTTCATGTTTTAAGATTTCTCCAGGTGAGTCTATGCATAGCCAGAAATGAAAACCACTAACATAATTAACAATGGTTAAGATCTCATTTCACATTTTCACATATATCCATGATGCAAATTTTATTATATATGCCATAGAACGTATGCCCATTTGAAAAATTATTAATCACAATATAAGTTGGTGGATGTAGCACAATCCACTGAAGAACAACGAGCCAGGAGTCAGAAGACCTGTTTCTGACTGCACCTTTGTTACTTCCTGTGAAATACCATACAAGTTAGCTTTCTGAGTATTTTTTTTATTTATAGGAGTGGAAAAACTACACTTGTCTGTTCTTCTTCATGAGTATCATTTCCATAAATGAAAGAATACATAATAAAGCCATTCTAAAATATAAGACACTAAATTTAGTCAGAATCTGTTGATTCTTTGGAGTTATTGCCAAATACCGACAGACTCAAATGCTGTTTGAAATGAAACCAACCAGCTTTAAACAACTAGCTAACTAACGAGCTATCTAGCAAACTTCTGTCAGGTGTGAAAAGGCTAAGTAAGACAGTTCTGCCTCTATTATTAAAAACAGAGAGAATGCTTTCATTTTCTACTTCTTGCCCTTCAACTCTCTCAGTCAATCCCTCCCAAGCTAAGTTCTAAACGCATCACCTCCTAAGAAAACATATTCTGAAAGACAAACCTCAGCCACCGTGCTACGAATACGATCCACCACTTGCTCAAAATCCACCAAGCTGAAGAGTGGCTGCTGCTTGAGACGATGCAGCTCTGCAGCAAAAGTGTCCTCTTGGTTTTTCAAAATGGATCCTGCAAGATAGAACGGCACTGTCACAGGAAGACAGAACGACCAGGACAGGCCAGAATTCCCTGATTCTGGAAGTGTAACTCCTTTATCTGCTTTTCGGCAAGCACCTCATGGTTGTGCTGACATCTTTGTACATGAACATTACTAGCCACTCACTGTGACCAGGCGTACTTTGTGGTCACACAACGTCAAGTGAGAAGGGCCTTTGAGGAAGGGATACACTGGGCAAGGAGATTCCTACCTTTTCTAGTCAGGTTGACATTTTGATTCTCAAACATCTGGACAGATTCTCCAACAAACAGGATTTTTTCAGCAACCCTCACTGGAATGTAGGATGGCAGAATCTCCACTCGCAGGGAAAACTGCTTTAGAGATGGTGCCAGCATGTTCTCTTCCTCTATCAGGCGCTGGTCAAGGAAATAATCCAGATCAAAGATGATGGATGAAGTAAAGGGAAAACAAGAAAACATCCAGTAATTCTCCTAACCTGTGATCTATATTTCCTAGAAAGACTTTATATCTGATGTTATATAATTTTTAAATTACCAGTGGCAGAGATGCATGTTGGAAATAATAATTTTTTTTTTTTAACATTAGGATTTTAGTCCTCACGCTGCCTTTACTACTGTCTAAGAAATTTTGGGCATTAGATCTGGAACTTTGTTTGTACCATGGACCAATTGGTCTTTATTTTTTTCCAGGTCTACATGTCTATGTTTTTACTATCTCGCATGTGTTCTGCTCAGCTCTTTACGTGAGTCCATGTCATTCAGCCAAGTGGTTCTCAAAGTGTGGCTCCTAGACCAGCAGCGTCAGCTTCCTGTGGGAGCTTGTTAGAAATGCGAATTTTCAAGCCCATGCCTAGATCCACAGAAAATCTGAGAGACAAAGCCCAGCAATTGTGTTTTAACAAGCTCTCCAGGTGCTTCTGACATGCACTGAAGTTTGAGAACCACTCACTGGGGCTAAGAAGCCTCCCATCCTTAGCTCCTCCCCATTCCCTGAATTGCTTTTGATTTGACACTTATCTAGCTCTACCCCAGACTGGAAGATCCTGACTTTGATCCCTGCTTTTTGCCCTCTTTGTTGTGGGCTCCAGTGCTAATATTCTTCGGGACACTATTCCAGACCCTCTACCTCCACTCTCCACACTCTTCATAGACAATCACATATTCTTCTGTGGCTGCATTTTCCACTGTAACAAATATTTTCAATCTTTTTACATTACAGGACAGTTATAAAAGCCATGGACCTTCCAGACAAATATGCAAACACATATTTCACAGAACCTCCTGAAGTCCCCCACTGACCCCAGATTTTAAAATTCTGTATGCTGATGACTACTAAATCTTTACCTTTAAGTGAAATTGCTCTCGTGAGCTCTCTGCTCAGGCTACTAGACATTTCTTACAAGTACTGCAAACTCAAAAGACCCATTTTCTTTTCCCCAGTACTAGCAATACACATTTCTTACAACTACTTGCCTAGCTGCAGAAGGCAGACATTATCAACTATGATCATTTTCATTCTTCCCTCTGGACCCATAACAAATCAATCACTAAGGCCTATTTTTTCCTGAATGTCTTTCAAGCCTCTTTATTCTTCTCCATATTTACTGTTATCACCCTTGGTTTAGAGGCTTTTATTTTTGACCTAAGTGTCCCCAACATTCTCCTAACTGACCTACCTGCCGCTAATCTTGATTTTTTAAAAAAAAATTATTCCCCACACTACATGCAGAATAATTTGTCATAAAGTCTGATTATGTTAACGTCTTATGTAAAATTCTTCAGGGCCCCCAGTTCTTTTCAGGTTCAAATCCAAATTCTTTCCAATTGTGTACAAGGATTTTCATGATCTTACAGCTGCTTAACTCAACAGCTTCATTGATTGCCACTTTTCCCATCCCCTCCACTGTCCCTTACACTATATTTCCATCTCTACTTGGCCATTTCGATTGAATTACTAATAGTTCCCCAAATGAGCCATGTCCTTGATGGGCTCTGTATTTTACACGCTTCCTTCCCTCTGCCTAGAACATCTATTGAGCTCTCAAACCCTTTGCAATTAGACACATACTCCACTGTTATTCTAAAATCACGTTCTGAGAACACCCACACATACTTTTTCCAGAGCATTTAGTACACTGTAATGTTACTGTTTACTTATAACTTCCACTAAACCATAAGCTTTTTAAGGATAGGGAATGACTACATTTTATTTGTCTATGTAGTTCTGGCACCTGGAACAATGCCTGGCACATAACAGATATTTAACAAATGTAACATGATAAATGAATGGATAGATGGATGAATAAGGATATAGGACTTTGGGGAGTTTAATAGAAACTCCAAAGTGCATTTAAAAACTTTAGAGTAGTTATAAGACTTATTAACCTTTTAAAAGCATATATTGGGAAATAGGGAAACAAAAAAGAATCTCATAGTTCTCTATTTTAGCCTCACATTAAGTCAGGTATTAGTTAAATATTAAGCTAAGGTAAAGCCAAGTGTTTATATCTAAAGAATTTATGAAAGGTTCCCAGGCTATGATGAACTTGGAGAGGCTTGGGAGGATTACCAAAAGGTCATTTAGCTGTAGTTTTGTGTGACCCCTGGCAGAAGTATGCTAGGCTTCTTGCCATGCTCTCACCAAGTCCTGGAGTTCTCTCAATTGTTTTCCTGTCAGTCCACCAATGCCCAGATCCTCCTCATCCTCTTCTGGCTGGGCACTGACATTACCAGAAGATGGGCCCTGTTTGATAAAGAACTCTTCATGCTGATCCAAGAGAAGTCCATGTAGCATCCAGGCCGAGAGTTGCTTATACATGACCCCATGACACACGGCCAGGATTCTGAGTTGGGAGAAAAGCAAGGGCCTTAGAAGTCAACTTAAAGAACATTAACCCCATAACGGAACAGAGGGCATGCTTTAAACTACTATAGTATCAACAGAGGCCTGAAAGTTTGATGAGTCAGAAGGGAAATGACCAATTAAGCAAAAATTAATTGTGCTATTTTAATTTAAATGTTTGTGAGGAGACTGATTAAATTCCAAACTTGTAGCTTATATATTAAAGTCTGAAATGTTCAGCAAAATATTCTGATAGTTTTTTAGGAGAAGCACATTTTCTTTTCTCCTTTCATGCAAATTAAGTTTCAAAACTGATGATTCCTGTTAATTAAATGGACTTATAGGAGTCTCTTTTTGGCTAACACAGTGTTAAATTAGTTTTATTTTTGTTGATATTACATAGGGAGAATAGATTCAATATACTTGAAAAAATATGATCCAACAAAATGCAGAAACTAAAACAAAATGCAGAAAGATTGCTGGAGAATGGGATATTCACATGGTCTCAAAGGTTCACTCCTAGATAATATTCATTACAAAGGGGAAAATGTCCCTCTACAGTGAAGAGATCAACCAAAAACTTTACAACCAGTAAACTTACTTTCTGTGCTTTCCAATATGATGCAACAGAAAATATGACCTATGTCATATTCTCGCCAAAAATGTTTAACCCAAATCTAATCATAAGGAAATAATTAGAAAAATCCAGATTGCAGAACATTCTACAAGTGGTCAGAACTCCTAAAATGTCAATGTCATCAAAGATTTAAAAAAATAAAGGCAAGGAAGAGAACTGTTCCAAATTAAAGGAGATTAAAAAGATATGAACAACCAAATGAAACATGTGAACACTAAGTGAATCCTATATTGCAAAAAAACCCAAAAAACAAAAAACAAACAAAAACAACCCAGCTATAAAGAACTTTTGGAAGGCAACTGAGGAAATTCAGATAATCTTGGCTAACACTGTTGAATTACTGTATTGAAGTTATAAAAGAGAATGCCCTTTTTTCTAAAAGGATACAAGCTGAAATATTTAAGGGTTAAGTATTAAGATATCTGCAACTACTTTCAGATCAGCAAAAAATTGTATGCATACATGTACATTTATATATTTACATACATATATTGTTTATATAAAGGGAGAAAGAAAAAGTAAATCAAACATGGCAAAATGTTAACTGGTGACACTAAAGAACATACAGGTGTTTATTGTACAGTTCATTCAACATTTTTCTAGATTTGATATTTTTCAAAATAACTTAGAAAAAGAAACCAAAGATTTAGTCTGCTATTTGTAGTATGCTAATTGAATGGAATCGCACTTAAAAAGAAATCATATGGAAAGCCATTTACATTTTGCATATCTGAGTATGTGGTTTATAAAATTTGGTCCCTGCAAATATATAATAAACATGTATATATCACATTATCTACACAAGATTTCATATTCTATGCATAAAACTACATATATATTTATATAGAGAGAAACTAGAGAGGATAAACATCAAAGTTACGCTAGGTATCTCAAGAGGCTAAGATTATAGGTGATTTATATTTCTTCTCTTTGCATGTCTGCATTTTCTGTAATCAAAACACAGGGCTTTAATTAGGAAAAAAAAAAAAGGCACAGTAATAGAAAATTAAGTCCCTAAAGCACATTCTGGAAAGTGTCCTACTCTTCTGAGAGCTTACTTGTGCAGTGGTTCAATTGGAGATTGTTAAGGGTTGTGAGGGAACTCAGAGATCATTGTTTCTAATTTTGCAGTTAATGCCACACCCTCCTTTTGAAAAATAAGGAGGAAGAGGAAAATAGGAAGATCAGATGAGTAGCCTTTGCTCAAATTTCACATATATCTAATGTAGTTATAATCATAAGACTCATATAACTTTGTACCCTTTTCTCAATATTATAAAAAAATTTTTACATATTATAGTATTTATAGTTTTAATGGTTTCATAGTCTATCAAGTGAATATACCTTTACTTAGCTTTCTTCTGCTGCTGGTAATTTTCTAATTTGCTGATATAGTAGACAACATTGCAATGAATGATGTTTGTATATATGGTTATGGTCTTCTTTGGAACAATTTTTTTTAGGATAAAATTTCTAAGAGTTGCATTATGGGATTATAAAGAATATATATTTTTAAGGACCTTGATATGAAAATACCAGCTACTCAAAATACACAAGTTCAGATGTAGCTAAACACTATCGGGCTCATGTAATGGAAATTCTCTAAGGATGACTAGATCTGACAATTAAAAAGGATTGCCTCAAGGGTACCTAGGCAACAAGATCCTAGCTTTGATACTCAATACTTCATAGCCCTCTTTTTGCAGTTTCTAAGCCTTCCTGAGGGTTACATGCACTCCTTGCACATTGGTCTTTTCTACCCTTGTCATAACTTTCCCGAGGGAAACCTGAGATGACCTGAAAATAAAAAATGTGCAAAGTCAAGTCACTTGACCACCCCATCCCAACCCTCAACATTCAACTAAGCCATGACTTACTTTTCCAGTGCACTTCGAACAGGAGGCAAACCTCCACAGCTGTGTTTGTATACTGTTTCCAAGATTTGGCAACCATGAATCTGTGGAAAATACAGCCTTTTCAAACTGGATTCTGTTTTAATAGTTTATGTAGCACAAATTCATATTTGATATTCAATCCAAAGGGCACAATCCAGCAGAGAGTAGGGATAAACTTTCTCATCAGATCTATGCATAGTTCCAATTCAGACTCCAATTCCAATGTGTGGGGTTTTCCCCACACCGAGTAATTTTCCAACACCAGAGGGTGCAGTGTCCTATAGTTCAATTTAAATGTGACACTATCTACCCAGAGATAGCATCAGATTGCACAAGTTAAGTGCTCAGACTCACAAGACTGTACCCCATAAACACTTCAGATGCCAATCACAAGCCCAGGTTGTTACCTCTGCTTCTGTCCAACTAGCTACAAGACAGAAACCTCCTCCTTGGGTTCAATTAATTTGCTGAAGCAGCTCACAGAGCTCAGGAAAACAGGTTGCTCACTAGATTACTGGTTTTTTTGTTTGTTTTGTTTTTTTACAAAGACTATCAAAGGATACAAATCAATAGCCAGGTAAAGATACATAGGGCGAGGTCCCAAACAAAGGAGTTTCTGTCTCCAGGGAGTTTGGGCCCTGCATGGTCACACGGGAAAGCGTTATGTAGTCCATTAACCCAGAAGCTCTCTGACCCCTGTCCTTTTGGGTTTTTATGGCGGCTTCATTACATAGGCATGACTAATTAAGTCATTGGCCACTGGAGAAGGAACTCAATCTCCAGCCTTATTCCCCTCCCTGGAGGTGCAGGGTGGGTGGGACTGAAAGTTCCAACCCTCCAATTACATGATTGGCAACCAGCCCCCATCTTTAAGAACTTGCCAAAAGTCACCTAATTAACAACAATTCAGGTGTGGTTAATAGGGGTTTGTTATGAATATCAAGACAACTTTATCACTCTTATCACTTAGGAAATTCCAAGGGTTTTAGGAGTTCTGTGCCAGAGACAATATGAAGACCAAATATATATATATTTCTTATTATAAATCTTAATATCACAGCAGGTGTTCTCAAAGTATGGACTCTATAGCCTCTCTGGCCCTCTCCACCCAAATCCACTTCCAGCAGCATCAGTATCATCTTGGAAGTTAAAAGAACTACAAATTCTTGGGCCCCACTCCAGACCTACTGAATCAGAATCTCTGGGGTAGGGCCCAGCAACCTGGTTTTAACAATCTGCTCCAGGTGATTCTAATGCACAATGAAGTTTGAGAGGTACTGTACTAGAGAAAACAGAAACATTTAGAGTTAAAATCCCAAGCAAAGAAGTAAAGAAAGCTCTTTATTTCAGATTAAGGCCTACTTCAGACTACTCATAAGGTATACATATTTCTAAAAGTCTGCTTCCTCTTTCTATGTCCTTTGGCTCTCTTTTAAAAAAATTGCTTTACTGAGATATAATTTACATACCACAAAATTTACCCATTTAAAATATACAGTTCAACAATTTTTAGTAAAGTTAAAGCACTGTGCAAACATCACCAACAATTCCTTGTCATCATTCTAAAAGGATCCCTTGTTAAATAAACAAACAGATAAATAAATAAAGGATTTCTTGTGCCTGTTTGCAATTATCCCCATCTCACCCCTAGCCCATGTTCTTAACCACATCAGTTTTTTACTCTGTACAGTCATAGCACACTAGCTTCTCTACCACTCCCCTGGCAAAAAGGAAAATTTGCCCATCTTCAGTCCCTCTGCTCATTTTCTATTCTCCTTGCTGTGGCCAGCCAATGGAAGCTGAAAGTCAACTGAGAGATGCCACTAGGCTTGGAATCCTTACACTAAGTCTACTTACCAAGAAGGTCCTCTCCAATTTTGGGAGAAAGATTAGTAGAATGCTAAGAGCATATAGTCTTCTTAGAGGCAGACAAAACTGGGTGTATATGCCAACTTTACAATTTACTACCATCTGTGTGACTATAGGTACTATCTTAACCTATTTGACCCCTTAGAGGTTTGCATGTGATAAGGTAAGTGAAGCACTTTGCACAGTGCATGGTATACAGCAAGTATACAATAAAAGGTCACTGTTATTTGATGAGGGCAATCAGCTTTGAAGAGCCAAAGAGCATCTCCCCTGATGGCTTTGCTAGCACAGAGTGAACACAGCAGAGCATAAGTTTCTGTACTTATACAGCAACAAAAATGAAGTAGCAATCTGGCAAATTAACTGGTTAACTGGTTATAATCATCAAGCTGAACCCTCCTAATTAGTTAAGGCACAAATACAACAGCTTAAAAACATGGAGCTAAACATGTTTGTCTGTTTTGGTCCAATTAGGGACCACTGGGTAGATTCTTCTTCTAATGTGAAATCTCAAAGCATTTATTCCTCTGAGCTATTAACTGCCCAGAAAAGACATTCCCCTGACATTGAGAACTCTAACTTTTCAATTTGTGATAAGAATAGGAATATTTAACTAATAAAATAAACATCTGGGTTTTGCCCAATGGTCTAATTCTCTGAAAACTGCCAGCACCCTAACCATAACCCTATTACCGTCTTTCTAAGGAATAACTTTCAGCTTCTCCTCAAGATCCATATCCAACAGTTCTAAATCCTTAGTGCAAAAAGCTCTCACCCACAAATATCCATAGCACTTTTCTCTTACCCAGCAGCATTCCTGGGTACATCTATTAACATTTTCCCCATCTTCTTGACCAGGAGGTGCTTAAGGGCAGGGTTATAATTTATTTTTGCATTCATGACAGCATGATACCCAAGCAGATATTGTTGAATGAATAAATAAAAACTACTAAAAACTAGGGTCCTCAAAAAACAATGTAAGGAAAAATTAAAGACTATTTCCGTGATGCTAGGAAAGAGCGAAGAAAAAATGAAACTTCTCACCTTTTGGCTTTTAATTTGTTCTACTACAACCATCACAGAGGGGAAAAGGAGCTGGAACTGCAAAGCAGAGAATAATTAGGAGGATCTATAATCAAATACAAAGAAAAACATTACTTCAGAAAATGCTTTTGTTTCTAAATAGTTTCACTTAACATATAGCATTGACATGAGACGTTAAGTTTTAACTAAGTTTGGAGCTTTTCAAACAGTTCTGATGATCTTAAAATATAAAATGCTGGGCCTGATTTCAGAAGAAAAAAGTTTTCTAAAAAATGCTATAAGTTAGGTTACTCTAATAATATCAACAGATATCGTGGCATTTTGTTATTTGGACAGCATACCTGATCTAAGGAGTAATTGACATGTGATATGGAGAGATGGGGGTCGGCCAGGAACTGCAACAAAAAACACAGTGATTAGGGCTCCATACATAATTTCTCAAATCCATTTGTTCTATGAAAACTAGAAGGGAATCTGAGAATGGGCTTAGTGTTAGTTTGAGAACTGAAGATTTACAGAAGATTAATTCTGATTTTTAGGTGATAACAATACTAAAGCTAGGGCTTTTATACATTCTCTTAGGAACCTTTGCCATGATCTGCACAGCACTTTGATTATGGCTTGGGCAATCACAACATGTACACCGTATCCTCCAGCCATACAGAAAATAGCTCATTCTTAACTACCAGATCATATCAAAGGGCATTTCAAACTGAAAAACATGCCCTAATCTGCTGTCCCAGAGACGTTGTTCCCATATCTCCTCTCTCACCTCTTGCTCCAAATCAAGCAGTGCTTGGCGATAGGGCTGCAAAACTGAGTCCAGACCTGTGCAGAAGGCCCTTAGGTAGATTCCATGTAACCCACCTTGGCCCTGCTGAGATGGATGGTGATCCTGAAATCAAACAAAGAGAAGTTAGCTTCTCAGCTCAGACCCTGAAACCTGAGGAAGACATCCCTTGTTAGTTGTATTGTTTTTGCTTAAATAATTCCATCTCAAAGCAGTACTTCAGTGAGAGGAAAAAACAGCCAAAGAGATGGATTTTGAGTTCTTATTTTTTAAAATGTGATATTTTAATTTTTCAAGCAGCCCAGATATTACAAACAAGCAGGTACTACTACATACTGTCAGTGGAGTTTTTTCTACAACTTGATTTTATAATTTCCAGTTTAAATCCTTTTGGTAGCTTCTCACTGCCCCAGAATAATACCTAAACTTCCCTACATGGCAAATTCTGGTCCTTACCCTCTCTTCAAATTTATCTTTCACTGTTCCCAATTTCACATCCTCATTTCCAAATCACCCACAGTTCACCAAATGCGCCTTGCTTCCATTTCTCAACCCCACGAATTTGGATGTGTTCTGCTTATAATTGTACTCTCACCTTTGTGACAAATACCTATTCTTCCTGCAGGACCCAAATCAAGTATCTCTTTTCTGCAAAGTCCTTCCTAACTCTCCCTAGGGAATTAACAGTTTCTCCCTTGTTGCTTTCATAGCATCTCTAGTACTGAAATCGTACTTTTGTTTATATGTCCCCTTCAGGAGCTTCATGAAGCAAGGACCCACATTTTATTCACCTTTGTATTTCAGCTCTTAGCAGTTCATGGAACAGAGGGCAAATATTTACTGAATAAATAAAATGACCTCCATCCTCATTCTAATGTCTCTTCTTCTGCCAGGCCTGGAAAGTCATCTCAACATGAATCTGATAGCCAACATGGGGAGTTATAAGACTCTCACCAAGAGGCTATTTATAAATATGGTTGTCTTTCAGGAAACCTGTAATCTTTTTATAAGAACTTCTGTAGTTTTATATGGGGGATTGTGGTTAACAATTAACTAGAGGCCATGATGACTAGCTTCTCTGGCTATGTACTGATTTGGGTGATCAGGCTCTGGTAGTGGTAGATACAGCAGAATTCAGCAACAAATGTGTAAGGAAGCTTGGGCTTAAGAGTTATAAGGTACAGGGTAGCCAGAGGATGCTGCAAAGGATACTAGTAGTTCCTGGATTGAATGTTGACAGCTATAATAAGAACAGCATGGGCATAGGGTGAAGTAGATCAGATGGGCTTACAACCAATTTTGTTTTGATCTTTTGTTGCTCTAGAGAAATGAATGTCTTCATTTATCACAAAATAAAAGAGAAAATGAATATGCTTTTTACTTTTCAAACAAAGAGTTACTACAGATATCTTTAGTCTTTGGGAAAGCAGGAATTCACCTATTACATAAGATGAAACCCACACAGTCACACAAATATAGAACAGATTGTTTTTCTTTTAGGTATTATATACAAAAAATTAAAATTAGAGGCCTTTCCACTTATATCAGTATATATACAGATTATAAATTTGATAATTAACTGTGCCCTCATTAATATGATTTCTTGGCAAACTGACACTGATTATATTTTAACCTCATGTTTAGTTTATGTATTTTCTCTGTAATAAAATCAGTTTGAGTGAACCAGAATCCAACCCAGAGATGAAAATATGAGGCATTATCCTTTAACTCCTTTGCCTCATAGATTACTACCAAAGGCCGGACAACCAATTTATAAAAAAGGGGCCAGAGGGTATTGGTTGCATTGTTTCAGAAAAGCATTCTTCTTCTTCCTTTCTAGAAGTCTCATCTTTCTCTTCAACCAGAATCATTCTTTCAAATGGGAAACAGTCATCACTGAATTAGTCACACAATTTGGCAGCTTTTTTACTTACCAGTGATAGAACTGCAGACTGTTAAAATAAAGAGAACTTTAAAACTTCTCTTTAAAAAACTTTGAGCACTTACTATATACCAGGCATTTGGCATGAATTACCTTGTTTAATTCTCCCAACCCTATGAGAAAGGTACAGACACTGAGCCTTAGTTACTGAGCATTCGATTACTCTTGAGCAGTCTATGGCCAGTGAGTGATGGAGCGGACACAAATCCTTCACCTCTACACTATATTGACTTCCAATTAATTCAGAGTATAGATAATATTTATAAAATGCTTATAATGTTACAAGTACCTTCTCTGGTTTAACTCTTTTATTTATGACTTTAAAAAATGAAGCCCAAAGATTTTAGTTGCTTGCCTCAGTGTGACTAAAGTAGCAAGAAGCAGAGTGGCAAAGGTATTTGAAATAATGCTTTATGATTTCATCTCTGGAATTGGAACTCTGGTCCAGCTCCAACTAATTTAATCCAGTTCTCCTAAAACACAGGCAAAGCATATTTTCTCTTATACCAATCTACCGTAATTAGTCTCTGTGTATATTTTCCCTGGCCTTCATTTGAATAATTCCAGTGATAAGAAATTCATAACTTCTTGCAACTTATTTCACATGAATTACCAGTAGATTCACTGAAAGCCTCACATACCTCCCACCCTCTGGAGATGTACATTCCCTGAGAACAGGAACCTACCTGTTGCTGCACATGGCCTGTGTACTGTTCAATGAACTCAGTGAAGCGAATATAGTCTGTGCCAAGTCGGCAGAGTCGATTCAGGACACTAGTTTCACTGGGATGGAGAAATGGGAAGTCCTGTGACACCTGCAGAATAGGAACCAGGCTAAAAACACTAACCAGATCTCATGTTAATAACTTAGAGGCAACATGAAGTCATGCCAGATGGGCTGGGTTTGAATCCCTGAGTTGTCTCTTACTTGCTTGAAATCTTAGGCAAATTTCAATACCTCTCTGTGCCTCAGTTTTTATACCTATAGAGATAATAATAATTGTGAGGGTTAAATAAGTTAAAACATGTAAATCACATGTGCCAAGCACATAAAAAGTGCTAAATACATATAAACAATTGTTTTTTTTAATTAGGACAGCTCTATCCAGTTACTCCTATTAAAACTTGCATTTTGAGCAGTGCTTGCTGGCACAGTTTTAGAAAAGCTGAAGGTCTAGTTATTCTAAAACAGCAAATGATACCTTAAAGTTATTTATGGCATTTGGTACAATCTATTTATATAAACAAGCATTCTCTACATTAGTCACTGAGGTCAAAAGAGAAAATATTGAATCAGATCTGTAACAAAGTCATTCTATTAATCTCAATACTGGTGATTTAGTTTCAGCAAAACAGCAGTTAATGTCATATTAGATCAGTGGTTCTCAATTTTGCCCCCCAAGGGACATTTAGTAATGGCTAGAGATATTTTTGTTTATCACAACTCAGGGGGTATTACTTAGGCTTCCAGTTAGCAGAGGCCAGGGATGCTGGTAAACATACAACAATGCACAGGATAACTCCCCACAACAAAGAACTATTCAATATAAACTGTCAATAGTGCCAATGTTAATTCAAATTTATCATTTTGGTAGTTTTATTTTGTAAAAAAAAATTTGGTTTTATTGTTATTTAAGAGAGTAATATACTTGAATTTATACTTAGCTTAATGTGTATACATATTCAATATTACAATGAAAGGATTTTTATTAATGGTAGGCATTCATGACAAATTTCTCCTTTATTCAAATGTGGAAAACACTGCTCTGCAGAATATATGCAATATTTGCTGGTTTTGGTGGTCTTTTCTTGCATAAATATCTAAACACCTACTCTGTGGCAGGAATTGTGCCAGATGCTTCTGGTACATCTATGAAGAAGATCACTGTCGTCTTTGCCCCCATGGGCAATATGTGAGAGAAAGACTAGAAACAGTTAACTACAATAAATAATATTGTGGTAAGTCTTATAAGAGAAATAATTTGCTGTGAAAGAAAATAATTGCAATTGCGGAAGGGGAGGATACGTAAAGAGATGCTCAGAGAAAGTTGTTCTGAGGAGGTGACTTTAAAGCAGAGACCTTGAGGAAAATACCTCATTGAGACTTTTTTATAAGAAAGGCAGCCATCTTTCCTATACTGTTATGTCTTTGTACTTATAAAGCATCCACAAATTCTTCCTGAACAATTTCCTCCTATATGTCTGACATTGTGCTAGTTTTACAGGGGAAAAGAATAACAAGAGGAACTGTTGAATGTATAGGTTTTATTGACTAGAATATAATTTTTCTGCTCTTCCCAGTCTCTACTTGCCAATTCTCACAGAAACAGTCATGACTTTGTCACCACACAGAGTTAGATACAAATCTCGCCCTTACTAGAACTAGTCGCCACTATAAGCTTCAGTTTGCTCATCTGTAAACTGGGGCTAACAATACCTAGTTAGTAACTTACTGAGAGGATTATATAACTTTCAGAAGGATTAGTAGAAAAGACTAGTTCAGATATGGGAGCCAACCGGACCTGGGTTCAAGATCAAACTTGTCAATTACCAACTATGTGACACAGGCAGTTAATCTGTGATATGAAGAGAGGTGATTATAAAGATAAATGAAAAAATGCATATGGTTCGTAGCCTCTCCTCTTCATATATTCCCGATTACTCGAGGGCCCCCTTCTAAATTCTCATGGTGCAGAAATTTCCCGAGAAAGGAGTCATGAAACACACTTATTCATTTTTTCATTCAACAAAATTGGCTGAACCCTTATTGTGCGTTAAGCACTATGTAGCTGGTCTAGCTTTCAAAACTCAATTTAAAAGAGTGCGAGGGTGGTCTGCCACCATGCCACCCTGAACACACTGGATCGCGTCTGATCTCAGATGGGAGACCATCTAGGAAGACCAGGTGCTGTAGGCAATAAAAATTTTTTAAAAAGTAAGAGAGCAAGGGTGAAAATAGGAGAAAGTGCTTCTCTCACTTTTACACCCAGTTTTCCAGCAACTCTCGCTCCAACGCCTCAGCTTCAGGGGTGGTGCAGGTCTCCCTGTCCCCTCCCGAAGGCGGGGTCACCCCCCGCCTCCCAGCCTAGGCCCGGCTCTCCCGGTGCCGCCCGGACGCCTCGGGCACGGCCCTCCAGGTACCTGCCCCGACACGCCCGCCAGCCCCGCCTCCGCCCCTCAGGCCCCGCCCCTGCGCGCTGGCTCGGGGCGGCCGGCGCTGCTCTCGCCGGTTCCCGCGCGCCAAGGCGGGCGCTACCTGAAGGCCGCTCCGCTTGTTCCAGGTGAAAATGGACCCTGGGTAGCCGCTCAGAGCCAAGAGCAATTCGTGGATCATTCCCACGGCGGACCACGACTCTTCCTCATACACGTCGCTCCCTCCTCCAGCGGCCCTCCAGGCTCCCGCGAAGTCGAACGCCCCTTCCTGACACGCGCGCCGGCCCCTGGGGCTGCCGGCTCCCCTGGAGTCCGCCCGCCGGGACCACGGCGGCGGCGGGAGCGGACGGAAGCCGGGGACGCGCGCCCCCGGAAGCGCGCGCGCTCGGCGGGCTCGGGCCGGCTCCGCCGGGGCGGCTCGGAGCGGCTGGTGCGCATGCGCCGCGAGCGCCGAGTCGCCCGCTCGGACTTCCGGTTTGGGAGCTGGACTCGGAGGCTGGAGAGCCGAGCCGGGCTCAGGGTCCACCCTGGGTGGGTGAGGCTGGCCGGCAGGCAGACATGCGAGCGGGCTGAGGGACAGCCCGAGAGGGAGACATCCCCGGGGGTGGGCCGGAGGGTGCTCTCAGGGCGCCTGGCCTGGTCGGAGGCCTCTGGAAGGGACTGCACGACAGCTCCAAGAGTGACCTGGCCGGAGGGAACCAAGACAAAGAGGCCGGAACCCCGCACCCGCCGCTCCTTGAGCTAAGCTCAGCGCCCGCGAACGCCCCGGCGCTCGGGTCTTCTGGCCAGCACCCGAGGTCGACCTTAGGGGACCCACTGCTACTGTCCCTTCGCACTCCCTCTCTCCTTCCACTCAGTGCAACTCTCCCCAAGCTCACCCGGCCCTCGCGTCAGGAGCCAAAACCAGCTTCTCCCAATGCGCGAGGTTTCCCGTTAGTAGTTCTCGAATATTTGCTGAGCGGTTATTTCTACTGTGAGGGAAAACAAAGACCCAGTATTCAGTACTTTTTTGTGTGGGGTGGAAATTGATAGTTGTAGGTCCAAGGGGGCAGGGCGGACGTAGAGGACCGCGGAGGTACCGGGGAGGTCAGCCGCGACCAGCTGGACAGAGGCTTTTTGTTGCCTTGAGCATGATGGTGACTTGTCTCTATTTAGATCCTCTGAACTCCGGGTCTCCCATATAGTTTGAACTCACTATGCAGGATTGGTGAGGGGAGCTAGATGGGATCAGATTTGGGGGAAGTGGAAGAGAAGCAGGATACTATCTTCTGTCTGCTGCTTCCCCGGGCTGCCCTGGGAAGTCGCCCAGAAACGCTTTTGAAAGGTTTCTCTCCATGCTGTTTGGCTTGCAGTCCTGGAATTAGTGCTGCCTCAGATGGCTACATGGGACATACATATGAGAAGTCAGGCCAGCTCTGGCAAGACTTAAGATATGAGTATATTCCTTCTGATAGTGTCATCTCTCTCTACCCTAGGAGGAAACTCTTCTTACAGAGAGATACTCATCTGCAGGTGATTCTCCAAGGACATGGGAAGATAGGTGTAAGGCCTGGAGCCCAGACCCTTAAGTGGAGGGAAGCTGCTTTCTGCTGTGAATGATGGCCAAATCCACTCTGAGAGGGAATGGCACTAACTCTGAGACCTTCCGACAGCGCTTCAGGAAGTTTCATTACCAGGAGGTAGCTGGGCCCCGCGAGGCTTTCAGCCAACTCTGGGAACTTTGCTGTCGGTGGCTAAGGCCGGAGGTGCGCACCAAGGAGCAGATTGTAGAACTGCTGGTGCTAGAACAGTTTTTGACCATCTTACCCGGGGAGATCCGGAAATGGGTACAGGAACAATGTCCAGAAAGTGGAGAGGAGGCTGTGGCTCTGGTGGAAGATTTAGAAAGAGAACCTGGAAGACCTGGACCTTCGGTGAGAAGGGAGGGGAAATTCAGAATTGTGTGATTGGGCAAGGGCAAAGAGAAAGGGTCAAATTAAGGGTCAGACAATTTTAAAGAGGGGCACAATCTCCCTTGGTGGTTATACTTCTGGTCCTGGAACAGGTAATTTTTATCAGATACAGCTTATCTGGAGATGCTACCTGGGGGTACCTTTGCTATCCTGTGATGAGTTTTTCAGTTTCATAGTTTTTTATTTAATAGGGAAGAAAGGGGACTCACTTTTTAGCCTTTTGGGTTTGCTATTTTGATATTTTCCTTCTGGAGTTTTAGCTGCTCTAACAGTAATGGAATAAGAATGACCGTTGTTTGCTATTAACACCTCGCCCCTCTACCCAACCCTAGCCATATCTCAAAAGGATGGTCTCTTTTAGGGTATTAAATCTCCTCTGGGAATGCCCCTCATTTTGACTTTGCAGTGACAATTAATGGGGGTTGTTTCTAGGTCACAGTCTCTCTGAAGGGGCAGGAGGTGCGCTTGGAGAAGATGACACCCCTGAAAGCATCACGAGAGTTATTAAGTGTTCGGCAGGAGTCAGTGGAACCCCAGCCCAGGGGTGTACCCAAGAAAGAGAGGGCAAGAAGCCCAGACCTGGGACCACAGGAGCAGATGAACCCAAAGGAGAAGCTCAGACCTTTTCAAAGGAGCGGTGAGGAGTAGATTCATATGGGAAGACAGGATGCCATCCTAAGTTGGGAAAGAGGGTTGGGTTCAGTGAGTGGGAAAGGGATTTCAGGAATGAGTGAAAACTGTACAGTATGTAGTTGTTGGGATCCTCCTAAAGGCATGTAGTTTAGCTCTCTTTAGCAGTATTATATTTCGTCTTTTGATAAGTCTGGCAGAGGATGGTTCCCTAGTTTTTATCAGAACTTGGAACTATTTTATTTCCTCTAGGTAATGATGATAAAAATTCTTTTCTATACTTGAAAGTACACCTTTTAGTCATTTTCCTTCTCCAAAACAAACTATTTGTTTCTTTAAACTTTTTCCCAAAAGCTCCATTATTCAGACTACTAAGTTTTTATTACTCTCCCTTGGAAACTTAAGTTCTCCAAAATTATATATATTCCAGCGAGGGTCTGGTAGGGAGGCAGAGTAAGAATTTTAGTTTAGAATGTCACTGTATTTTCTTTCAGAATAGCTCAACTAATTATTTGATGGTTACTGTTCACTTGTTTTACTCCCAGAACTGAGCTTTCCCCACTGTCTTTGTGCCTAGTGCTTATTCTTGTACATGATTTTGTAGAGCTTGTTTTTCTTCTTTGTACTGTGTTGAACCCCATATTGTATGTTTATTTCTTTGATCATGTAAGTTGTTGAGGTTGTTCTGAATTCTGATATTATCATCCAAGAAGCTAGCCTCCTTAGCCAGTTTGGTAATGGTCTCTGTTTAGTCATCAGATGCAATCCCTCAACACTATATACAGATTTATAGAATTAATCAGTTTTTGAACACCTACCATGTACTCAACACCTTGCAGGGAATTCTGCAAAAGAAAAGATGCCTTTCTTCAAAAAGCTTGCAATATGATTTGAAAACATAACAGCAAACATAAATATGTGCTGAACTGAACTGTACTGAAACAATGCCTTGTTACTCTATCGTGAGTACAATAGGGATTTGGCAGAGTGGGAAATGAGGGAGGGCTGTAGGGAATGCTTCACCAGGGATGCAGCTTCTTGAAGAATGGGTTAAATATGGATAGGAGAAGAGTCTGATATGAATAGATAGTGCACTCAGGTTAAGATCCAGCAATATAGCATGTGAGCTGAGGAAGCAAGAGTCTGTCTAGAGTTAAGTAGGACAGTGACTGCTGTAGTTATCTGGGTGTGAGGTGAGTCTAAATCTGGGTGGTGGCAGTAGGAATAGGGAAGGACATACTAAGGGAAAAACCTTTAAAACTTGGTGATTAAGTGTGAAGGAAACAGATAAGTTGATAACCGTCTCTATTCTGCTCCCCTCCCCCTTGAAATCACTCTGAGTTTAATTCTCTAGCCACAAGTGGAAAACTGTAGGAGACAGGAAATGACTGTTCCCAGCAGTGCCAGGACCTGCCTACAAGTGGTCAGGAGGACTAGGGAGCAACTTGGAACTGAATTATCTTCTCTGAACGCACAACGGAACCTTTTCCTCTTTTGTCACCCTGCTCTGGAAAATATTTCTCATATTTTGAGGTTTCATGTCTTTCCCCCCACTTCCTTCAACTCACTGAACTTTCTGAAAATATTTCCTTAGATACTTTCTTTATAAGCCTTTTGGATTAAAAAAAAAAAAAAGGCAGGTCTGAACTCAAGAGATGTTTTTTATGATCAGTCCATATGACATCCTTTGTTTGCTTCCCTGCAAGCAGGATTTCCATTTCCTAAATCTGGTGTGGTCTCCAAGTTGGAGCAAGGAGAGCCTTGGATCCCAGATCTGGGCTCCAAGGAAAAGGAACTCCCAAGAGGCAGTCACACAGGAGACAGACAAATGCATGCTGGTCTGTTACCATCCAGGAGAGAGAAAAGAAGCTGGGTGGAACAGGATCACTGGGGCTTTGATGATGAGAAGGTGGCGGGTGTGCACTGGGGCTATGAAGAGACCAGAACTCTCCTCGCAATTCTTAGTCAGACTGAATTTTATGAGGCTCTCCGGAACTGTCATCGGAATAGCCAAGTATATGGGGCTGTGGCTGAGCGGCTCCGGGAGTATGGCTTCCTCCGGACCTTGGAACAGTGTCGGACCAAGTTCAAAGGTCTCCAGAAGAGCTATCGGAAAGTCAAAAGTGGCCACCCACCTGAGACCTGCCCATTCTTTGAAGAGATGGAAGCCCTAATGAGTGCTCAGGTCATTGCCTTGCCCAGTAATGACCTGGAAGAGGCAGCTTCTCATTCTGGATTGGTGGGCAGTGATGCTGAGACTGAGGAGCAAGGGCAAGGGAGCTGGCAGCATGAGGAGGGAGCAGGAGAGGCCATAGCTGAAGAGTCTGACAGTGATGAAACAGGCCAGGAAGCCACCCCCCAGGACCCCAACAACTCGACTGCACCTGTCCTATTCCGAAGCCCAAGTGGTAAGGTTTTGTTCTTGGGGTTTTGAGATTAGACTTGAGTTGTGAGACTGGATGTGGAGTCAGGAAGTTTAATGTCTCTTGTCAGCTTTATCATTTAAATAGAGAACAGAGGCACTTTTCAGTTCTATGTGTATTTCATTCCCCTGTGGGAAAGTCAGTGAGATAAATAGTAAGTAGGGAATAATTTTAGGTATTTTAAAGAAATACGATCAGAAAGTTCAAGAGTCTTGAAAAAAATATTCCTTCCATTTTTTTACTATCTTCCTGATTATAAAACCATTGAAGGCTGAAAAAAACTTGGCATTATTTTATCTTTGTGAACTAATATCCATTGAGCACCTTATTTAAACTAGTGCTTTATCCTTTACTCCCCCTAATCTCAAAGTCATTTTATTATGCGTTCCTTTTTACTTAGAATAGCATATTGAAGGATTGCTCAAAGTTGGAGAAACATTTTCTGAGTCTCCCTTATGAGATTCACAACACACACTGGCATTTAAAGAAGAATGAGAAGTCCTACAGCAAGACATATTTTTTAACACTTTATGTTGAAATATTATTTGCCTGTGGAACAGTTTTGTATCATTTATTACTGCCAACGTAATTCTACAACCATGTTGTTATGGAAAGAGCACCAAGTACGAGTCAGGAGGCTTTGTTTCTAATCCTGACCACCAAACAGCTGAGTGCCCTTGGACAGCTATCTGACCATTTCAGAGTTTTTTTTCCTGCACTGTAACATGGGGCATGGCAGGACTACATCTCTAAAGTTGCAGGTCCACTGTGAACAGTGATCTCTTCCTTTCATTTTTTATGTGTGTGATGTTACTTTAGTTCTGTTCTAGTATTCCTGTCTTCCACTTTTCCTTTCTCTTTCTTTTTTCATTCTTTTTTTGTTACTGGAATAATGTAGGTAAATCATAAATGTGGCACACATGCTAAGCTAGTTATTTTTGTTATCTTTCTTTTCCTTTCCCACTGCTTTTTCTGTTTTCCGATTCTTTCTCCTCCTCCTTGCAGTGAGTGGAGGATAATGGAAGCATGTCATCTCTAGCTAGCTCTCAAGTGAGAGGAAGATGCTTTGACTCCCTTCCTTTGACCTTGGGTAACTTCAGGGAGCAGAGTCTGTAGTGATTCTGATGAAATACTGCCCAAGTGGGGCCTGCAGCACTGGCATGTATTCATGCCAGGAGATGTCTGATCTGCTTCCTTTCCTTTTCTGGCTTCTGCCAGCCCTCTCCTAATGATAAGGTGCATGACTATCAAGTTCTTATCTGGTACCCTTGCAGGCCTTTGCTATTGTTGTTTTTTGTTTTTGAGATTGTGGCAAGTGAAGAAGGGGCATAATAAGGATTCGGCAGCAATGTCATATTTTTAAAAGAGACTATTGCTTGATATTTTGAGTCATTCTTCAGAAATTTTCATGGCACTGAGGCTTTAAACCCCTGGATTAAGTGGAGCTGAAATTTCTCTTTTGGTGACAGGTGTACACTGGGGCTATGAAGAGACAAAGACTTATCTTGCAATTCTCAGTGAGACTCAGTTTTACGAAGCCCTCCGGAACTGTCACCGCAACAGCCAGCTGTATGGAACAGTGGCTGAGCGGCTATGGGAATATGGCTTCCTTAGGACACCAGAGCAGTGTCGGACAAAGTTTAAAAGCTTACAAACCAGCTATCGGAAAGTTAAGAATGGCCAAGCACCAGAGACCTGTCCCTTCTTTGAAGAGATGGATGCTTTAGTGAGTGCCCGGGTTGCTACTCCACCCAGTGATGGTCAGGAAGAGGACACAGCCTCTTGCCCCATCCAGGAGACCAGTGAGGCCGAAGCTGAGAAGCAAGCTGAGGAGGCAGAAGAAGCCACAGAAGATGATGATTCTGAAGATGATGAAGAAGATACTGAGCTACCCCCAGGGGCTGTCATGACCCGTGCTCCCGTCTTATTCCAGAGCCCTAGTGGTAAGATCTTTTTACTTCTTAAGATCTAAACAGCAAAGGGGAGGCAGTAGACTTAGGAGAAAAATCATCAGACTGAAGACCAGGAGAACTGGCCTCTATACCCAGGTCTCATGGATTCTTCTTGTGACCACCTCTCTTTTCCATGCTCCCTTTCTACTAAAGCAGCTCAGTGAGGGGATATAAATTTTTTACCTGACTTGGCTCTTCACACACAGCATCAATCCGAGATGGTTGCAAACTTTGTAAATTTGCTATCATCTACATGTGAGCTGCCAGGTTTTTAAAAGTTGATTCTCATTATCTTTGTTCTTCTAGTTTCAGCTTGTATACCAACTGAAAACCTGGTAATCTCTTTCTTCAGATGCAAAAGCCTGTGATTTCTGAGGAAACTGACCCTTTGAATCTTAGCTGCTGTATAAGGGGAAAAAAAAAAACCCAAAAAACTCTTCACTATGACTTCCCTCCTTGTGGGAATAAGAATTGATTTTTGAGTCATACATGTATATGCATGTGAATCTACACCCGTTTTTTATTAGCTGAGTGACTTAGAGCAAGTTATTTAACCCTGTAAGTTTACTTATCTATGAAGACCAACCGCAAAAGGTTGATGTAAATGAGGTACCTCGGTGAAGCACCTAGCACAATGCCTGGGCACACAGTAAGTATTCAATAAATAGTTTTTTTCCCAAAAAAAGTTCTTTAGGTCATCATTCTTCAAGAGTGTTCCATGGAGCATCAATTCCATGGGGGTAGTAATATGTTCCACTAAAAGGCTTCTAGGTTTAGGAAATGCTAAATACCCGTCAGGAAGACTCAGAAAACTTATCCACATATTAAGGTGCTGAGATTTCATTTAATCTGGTGAACTTCTATTTCATGAGGCATCTCTTAAGACTGGGCTTCTATGTAGAATTACTGCTTTAGGGGGCATATATACAGGCTGACACTCAGCAGTCTTATGTTCTCAGATTTAGTCCAGGAACTTTGAGATCCAGAGTTTATCTGAAATATCTGAAAATTCTACAAATTCAAACTGAAAATTTGCAAGTATCTGAAAATCCCAGGAAGCCTAGCATTTGGTACTTAGAAGAATATTAAAAGCTTAGCTGGGGCATTAAAGTGCTTCTGAAACATTTAGTGGTATCTTTCCATAGGCAAAGAGAATGTTTTAGTGAGATACTGCCTAACAAAATTCTTCTCTCAGAAGGACTTTTAGTCTTTGAAAGACATCAAGTACTTTTCTACTGTTTTTATTCTCAGCATAGACTGGAATCTTAGTGGAAAAGAGACTCATGTAGCTCTTTTTGAATATAAAAGTCTCCCAAAGTTTTCCTGGCCATTCCCTTCTAATTTCTTTAGTTACTGGCAAAGAACATAAACTAGAATATCATGATAGGCCTGAGATGAGACAGAATGTAGCATTACAAAGTGTCTTTCCTGTATAAGCATGGTGATAGTTTTAAATCTGGTAGATTTTTCTTGTTATACTGAGATTTTCTGAAGATCCTGCGTATCCAGGAATAGTTAAAATATATAATTAGCCCTATATCAATGAGAAGCATGTGACATTACCAAATAGAAAAGTAAAACACTGGAATTTTAATAGATGGTAGTTATTTGGGATCTAGAGCTCCCTAATTTTTATCTTTAATGATCTAATGTGATACTTTACCCTGGGAAAAAATAATTGAAGAAATGGATAACTTTTAAAATTCTATTCTCATATCAGGTTTTGAGGCTGGATTTGAGAATGAAGACAATCTAAAACGGGATATTTCTGAGGAAGTACAACTACATAGGACATTACTTGCAAGGTCTGAAAGGAAAATTCCCCGGTATCTTAATCAGGGTAAAGGCAGTGACTGTAGAGCAGGAAGACAGTGGGAAAGGACCTCAGGGGAGAGAAGAGGAAAATCAACACTCCCAGAGAGGAGTTTAGGTAAAGTTCTAAGTCATCAGAGACCTTACTTGGGAGAGAGACCCTGTAAATATCTCAGATATAGCAAAAGCTTTGGTCCAAACTCCCACCTCATGCATCAGATATCCCATCAAGTGGAAAATCCATATAAATGTGCTGATTGTGGGAAGAGCTTCAGTCGAAGTGCACGTCTCATTAGACACCGGAGAATCCACACTGGAGAGAAACCTTACAAGTGTCTTGACTGTGGGAAAAGTTTCCGTGACAGTTCAAATTTCATCACCCATAGAAGAATCCACACAGGGGAGAAACCATATCAATGCAGTGAGTGTGGAAAGCGTTTTAATCAAAGCTCAAGCCTTATAATTCATCAGAGAACGCACACAGGAGAAAAACCCTATCAATGTGAAGAGTGTGGAAAAAGCTTCAATAACAGTTCTCATTTTAGTGCACATCGGAGGATACACACAGGAGAAAGGCCCCATGTGTGTCCGGACTGTGGAAAGAGTTTTAGTAAGAGTTCTGACTTACGTGCACATCATAGAACCCACACTGGAGAGAAACCTTATGGATGTCATGATTGTGGCAAGTGCTTCAGTAAAAGTTCTGCTCTAAATAAGCACAGAGAAATCCATACACGAGAAAAACTTCTGACACAGTCAGCACCTAAGTAAACCCCTGAGGATTTATAAAGAAAAGAGCCTCAATAAATGTATTGAAATTGTTTGAAAAAGTCTTCCAATAGTAGATCCATCTCCTATTCTGTGCTCAACTAGCTTAAGAAATATTCTAGGATTTACCCCATTGTTTGTTCCTGTTTCTCCCACATCTAGAGTCAAAGTCCTAAGACAGTCATCTTAAGAATGAAAGGAAGATTTCAGTCCCTTTCCATGCCTGCATCCGAACTGACAGATAATACCTTTCCCTCTCAGTCTCTATGTTGTTCCCTTAATAGAACAAAGCAGTAGATCCTATGAGTTTGACATGCACCTTATTTAATCATCCTGTTATTCGGCTGCATTTTGACTGGAAAAATCTATCAGAGTAGCATTTTAGGGAGAAGCTGTGAGACTTTTCACTGAGTGGGTCTAGCTTGTTATACAATAGTGAAAATGTGAAAAAAAAATTACCCTTCCTGTTCACTTAAATCTATGCTCAGAATGATATACAGACAGTCCCCAACTTACAACAGTTTGATCTTATAATGGTGTGAATGTGATACACATTTACTAGAAACTGGCTAGGCTAAGCAATGATGTTTGGTAGATTAAATCCATTTTCAATTTAAGATATATTCAACTTATGATGGGCTTATCCAGACATAACTCCATCGTTAAGTCAAAGAACATCTGTATTTGTCATACACACCCTTTACCTTAAAGAAGAGTTTAATGTCCATCTTGGTTTTGACGTATGAATCATTTTGTCCAGAACCTAGGTGTTCTATGTGGGGAGACAATGTAAACCTTGTAGAAATATTGAGGTGTGAACACTGGATTTCTTAGTTTCTTCCAAGCCCTAGAAGATTTGGTATAGAATAATACTACATTTACAGCATCTAGTTTGATTTACATTCCCTCTCATCTGAATTTTATCTGTCCCTGTGATCCAGAAGCCCAAAGAGCAAGCCAGTTTGAAGTGGTGATAGGGAAATCTGTTAAAGCTGCCAATAGGGAATTGCCCATATTCCTCACAGTCTAAATACCTCATCTAGTGTTAGGCACCCTGTGGGCACTCAATACTAACCTATAATGAGTGGAAGCCACTGCCACATTCCCATGGATTTGGAAAACAGACTATTTTGTGTCAACAACTCTTTAACCTAATGGCAAGGAGTGGCAATTGGTCAGTGGACTTGCCAATACTCACATGCATGCACATATATTCAACTGTATATATCTATTTTTAAAAGCAGCTTTTCAAACACAAATGTAATTTTGATCTCTATAATTAAATAGTATTGAGTTGCCTGTATATTCACAGTAGTATGATGAGCCCTGTACAGCACAAGTTAAACAGTCACTGTCCTATGTAAAATGATGATGATGCTGACAAAAAGTACATGTGTATAGTTGCAACAGTTTTAGAGAAATCTACAAAGCTAGGTAGTAACATTGCATAAATCATAGGTCTAATACATTAGAGCTTGCTGTCAGAAAAATCTAGAAGGTATTCTCTTTATTCAGGAAGGCTTCATGAAGCAAAAAGTGTTCAAAGGAGAGAAGGTTACAGGGTAAATTAGAGCGGGGTGAACTTTCCAAAATTAATCACAAAACTGAATGCTGAATGGTTTAGAAACTAGAAAACTGGGGAGCAAGGTGTTTTGTGCAGATGGAGCAGAGGGCAAAGGAATAACTTTAAGGAAGTTTAAACAAAGCTTGGAGCAGCACAAATTTGAGGAACAGTATTATGTGGGCTGTGAAGGAGGGAGAGAATCACCTTAGCTGAAACATGGAGTGCCAAAAGCAGATCAAGAGGTTGTATTCTCATCATTAGTAAATCGGGTGCTATGCTTTACTTATTGATAAGAAAACAGCTGGCTGGTATGGGAAAAGCAGCAGCAGCAGTTGTAGGAGTCTAGCTCTTATGAGAGAGAAAGGTCAGAAACTAGTATCTTGAAAAGATCTTGGGCAGGTCAAGAAAGAGGAACATGAGCAGATGTCCAAGGTCTGGTATAAGTAGCTGTTTCACATTCACACTTAATTAAGAGTCTGGCTAGACTAAGGTCCAGGAGAGAAGTGGAGAGATAGAATATTCTATAATTCATAGCTTACTGTGTTAAATTAGAGATTAATTAGGGTGCTGGTGTTGAGGGATCCTAGTACAAAGAATTTAACATTTATTAGGAATTAAAGGGAGATATCTCAATTATACTGCCTCAGCAGACAGGAAGATAATAGAAATACCAGTCTAAAGTAATGCTTCAGGATCTGATCTGAGATGGTTTAGGAAGAATACTACAATGTTTTTTAAAAAATGAGAGATTACTGTCTTTACTATATCTATGAGTTATCTTGTGGAAAAGTATTGGCTGGGGTATAAACAGATATGATATCTGGTTCTAGATGTCTTGTAAATCAACTTTCCTCCAACTCCCTTTCTGTAAAGCAGAATAATGTTTACACCTTAATCTGCCTCAGGGATACCATGTTAATAAAAAATTATGTCTATAAAGTGCCCAGTGTTTCTTCAGGTATTTTTAACATATATGTGAAAATTATAATTAATTTGTTGCTCATAGGTAAAGAGAAATCTTTACCCTCTTTTTTTGTCTTATTGTGTGGGGTCACTAGACACATACCTGTCAGAATATTGATGCTCTAGGCTAAAAAATAGGATGTAGTAAAAGAGAAATTAGAATGAAAATCTTTCCTTGATCTCTGTATCCATCAGTATCTATCATAACTGAGCATGGAGAGAGAGTCTTATTTTAAAGACATAGAACCAGCTTTCCAACCTCCAGATGAAGAGAATGTACAAAAGGACCAGGGCAGAGGCAAACTCTCTTACTGGGGAAAACCCAGTTCATCTTGAACTAGCTCACAAACCATTATCTGCTACCCAATCTACCAATCCTGTGAATGGAAGAGGCAAGAAATAATGTTCTTCAAATATTCCAAGAAGGAGAAACCAAGCCCACTGTTTGGGGAGCAAGAGGCTCTATCTACCCATGCCCTATTAATACCCATAAGACCTTTGTGGGGACAGTCTGGGTGGCATGTGCAGCAAAGGAAGCAAGAATATGTTAACAGGAGCTAGACGTTCACATCTCTTCACATCAGTTGTTTCCCTAGTGCTGTTATTTTTCTTTATTTTCCCCATGCTATCATGCTTGCTTTCATTGCTTGTGCTCAATGACCAATGCCATAGAACTTAATAACATTTATATGTATTCTCTGAGTTGCTGCCATTTCTCTCTTACCATAACCTGAGTGTAGAGGCTGTCTTGTCATCTCTGTAGAGAACTATTTTTATGGTGACCACGTAGGAAAGGGAAGATGAGATATGAATGTAAGAATGGATCAATTCTCTATTATTCAATTCAAAATCTAAAATAAAAACTTTACTCCTATATACTCAAAGAGCTATCCAGTGAGATGCATGTCTCAGAGCTTTGACATATAAAATGTTATTGAGTGTTCTCTGACATCATGGTACTTAAAGTAATAGATGTCATATGAAGATATTTTAGTTAGTTTAAATTCCTCCTATACCCACCATGGGGCTCTTTCAGAAACAAAGCTTTGAAACAACTGGAAGTCAGATTAAAGACTGGAAATAGAAGCCTAAAGTACCCTCGAGCTAAAGAAGCATCTGGCTGACATAGCTCCATTGTCAAAATACGAAAAGGGTAAGACAGGAAAATTTTTTAAAAACCTTGATTTCAGGGGATTAATTACAAGGGTGAAGCCAAATCTCAGCAGCTAGCTCTAGTTGTCACTATGAACATAAAGATAACAAGAAAGGTTTCATTTTTAAACCAGACTCCATCTTGTCTTTAAGGTCAGGAATGTAGAGGGAAAGAACTCAAGACACTGAACTACTTTCATTGCCCACATCCTGAACGTACATTACTAAGAAGGGAGGAAAACACAATGCAATAAGCAGACCTTGTAAAAATAACCAGCATGTCCCATTCTCATGAAGTTAATCATTGTAAGAAAAACCGGAGATTGTAAAACTCCTGTTTAAGTTTGTTTTTACAGAACCTAAAATACAAGAAACCCTGTCATGAAACAAGATTGAACAGACATCTCCTGACCATGAGATGGACACAATTTGCTGACCATAGCAATAATGTTCCTGGGACAGACCACCAGCTTTCCCTCCCTAGCCTTCTCTCCCTTCCCGGATAGCCCACATAAACCCCTTATAAATCCTATGGATATTCATAAAATCCATGGTATGCAGTGTAGCCTGGAGTCAGTTTTGGAGAATATATAAGTGAAGGGAATCTGGTTAAAGTAAGCATAACAAAATGAAAAGTTGTTGTCAGAAGCTAGAAGGCTTAAAGATCTTGGTAGTAATCTGTTTGGCCCTTTCCTCATCTTATTTAGACTAGTAATTCCAGAACTTTTCTGGTTGAGAAACTAAATTTCCTGAAGTTTTATAATCAGTAATGGAGAGGGACTGTTAAGTCAAAATCATTGGTGGAATGAGGAATTTAGCACAACATCAAGTCCCAGTAAACAACATGCAGGTAAACTATGTAAGACTTCAGAGCCTGCTAGTCAGTTTAAGACATATTTACTAAGCACACACTATGAGTAAGCACTGATGATGGAACCCATTGTAAGCTACAAAGGGAGTGGTGGATGGTTTACTAAGTGGGATATGGCAGGAAGATCTTGGTTGCAACACATACTTAAAAATAATTCACCTCCTTACAGCTTAAAATGTAACACTTTGGGCTTCAGATGATTCCACTTCCTTCTCAGTTCAGACCTGGTACTGTCAGAAGCAAAGATGTAGTCGATGGATTCATAAGACAGATCCCATACCTGAGACTGGGTCAAATTAAATGTTTCAGCTGCCAGATGGTACTCCTGGGAAAGGTGTGTTGCAAAAACACCCTTATCATCAGTCTGCCAAAATAAGCAAAAAAGTTACAAAATGAACAAGGAAATTAATTAAAAACAAAAAAACAGTCTATTTTCCAATTCACCATGCTTCTTTTAAGAGTCAAAACAGGGGGCTAATAAATGTTTTATCCTTTTAAAATAATGACCCCCCACAAAAAAAGGAACCCCAGCAGAGTGGTGTTCGCAACCATAGCTGCATATTAAAATCACTTAGTGAGCTTTTAAAACTTCTGTGCCCAGGACTCAACCCAGATCAAATAAAACAATCATAAGGGATGGGTGCTGGGCATCACTATACATTATACACACACTTTTATGTTCCCCCAGGTACCATCCAGGACCTTTTCTCGTAGAGCTAAACCAGAGTCACCCTGGCCCTCTTCAGCCTCTCATGCCCCAGTCCCCCATGTCCTCTACTTGAGTATTACTGTCAGGCATACAAGAGAGTCAGCTAGGTAGTGTATATCTGATCTAATGCAACTCAGACTAAAAGGAGCAAAATGTTTGACACAAAACACCTTACACAGATCACAGAAGGATGGGCAGTGCTGTACCAGAATCCGAAATGATGATGGTTATAAGACGGAACTGTCTGACTTTTGACGTTTGATGTCAAACAGAGTTCTAGATGAAAGCGGGAAAAAGCCTGTCATTAGAAGCAGATTAGTGGACTATTCTGTGCTCATCAACCAGATACATGAGAAATCTTTTCAAACAGTGCTAATTTTCAGTAGTTCATTATTTTTCCAAATTGACCTTTTCTTATGTGTGAAAAGTCATAGTTCAATTAGTGTAGTTGTGTGGGAAATATGTGCTGCAACTTATAGCAGCAACTGTGCCAATCTAGGAATACCCTGTTTACAGCCATGTGCTTCCTCCTTTCTTTTACCAAAATGGAGAGGAAAGAGGAATGTTAAAAGCTAGTTACCATGAAGTAGCAAGGAAAGTATCCTGATAGAGAAGTAGAAGGAATTTTTGCAGGATTACTGCACTTCTTGGTCTTACAGTGAAAGCTAAAGTAACAGAAAGAAAACACTAGCACTGCTTAAAGGTTATAGCATTATAAAAAGCCAAGAGCAGAAATGGACTTTAAAGAAAACCCCCAAATTCCTTTACTCAGACAACTGTCCAATTACTGCCTGATGTAAGTTCATTTTAAGAATGACTTCTATTAATGAATTCCTGCCTTGAAACAGTGTAGCAGCCCCCCCACCCCCCAGGATAATAAAATACTTCACTGACTTGATGGATGGCATCTGTTCACAAGGCAGCCTCAACACAGGGCCACTCAGTATAGAGAATGGCAAAGCCAACCTGCCCTCTCACTCTGCTGGGAGCAGAGCTGGGTCACCACACCAAGTAAGATCACTATGCAAGTGGTTTCCATTTTCTCTACTTTTGTGGATGTTTAAAAATTTTCTCATAAAAAGAGCTGAAAATTCTATAAATAGTAAAAAAGACACATCCCTACACAAATGTTTTTGCAAATTGGTAAATATGTAAATTCAATGAATGTATCATTCAGTAAAATTGATGTCAGCCAATTGCTTCTTTCCCTCTTTAGAAAGGCCTTCTCTGACCATGCAAGTCAAAGTGACTGTTTCACTATTATATCTGCCTGTTTAATTTTCTTCAGAGAACTTAACACTGATATTTTCTTGTGTCTATTTATTTTCTTATCTAATCTAGAATATAAATTCATTGAGAAAGAAAGCTTGTTTGTCTGTTTTGTTTACTGTTCTATTCCCAGCAATTTGAACAGTGAATGGAACAGAACTGGCACTTCATAAATATTTGCTGTTAAATAAAAACAGCTCTAGGTATATACATGTAGACAAACAGAATTTTTACTTTTTAAATAAATGTTACACATTTTCATAACACATATTAATATGGTTAAAGTCATTTAAAAATACTAGATGACACTTATTCCTTCAATATAATATTGAGTTCCAGGAACTGGGGAATATTAACAGTGAACAAGACAAACAAGGGCCCTGCTCTCATGGAACTTATATTCTTATGAGAGCTAATACTTTGTTACTTAAATGAGGCTCAGGAAGCACACACACCATGCATCTTTTACTTTCTAAATGATATTTATATATTTAGAATAGTACTTCCCTACATATGTGTGGTAAACTGCGGGGTGAGGGAGGAAGGAACCGAGGGTTGTCTAGAGGACCTGAAGTCCTAAGCCTTACCCAGTGGTATCTGGTGTTTTTTCACAAAGTCCACCAGATCCAGGGATCCTCCCTCAGAGGAGTTGAGAAATGTCCCATGTCCAATTCTGTCAGGAAGCAGATCCAGCAGTACTTGTGTTTCTTTTTTTTGGTTTGGAATCTCAAAAAAAGGGAGAGAGGGCATCAATAATCTCTTTTAGTGGCTCTTAAAAGTACTTTTTTTCTATAGCCAGGTACTTTGTCCCTGACATTCTGGAAAGCTGAACCACTTTTATCTTCTCAGCTCTCTTCTTTGCCTTTTCTCTTCCCCCTTATTTACCAATATTCTTCTAGATTCATTTCAATGATAATAATTATGGTCAATTATAATAAATACTTATTAAAGACTTACTTTGTACCTTTTCACATAAATTCTCCTTTAAACCTCACAAGGATCTTGCAAAGTGGGGTGGCTCCATTGTGTAGTGGTTAGCACATCTGCTTTACACACAGTAGGTCCTGGGTTCATGCCCCAGGTGGAGCCACGGACCATACCCCGGGTGCCCCAGGCCTTGGGTACACGCCATGAGCATGTGGGAGGAGAAACCCTGCCTTCAGAGATCCAGTTCTTAAGGGGAAACAACATCCATAGGTTGGGGGTGGAAGTGGGGGGGGGGATTAAAAAGAGGAAAATAAAAAAGAATCTTGCAATGTATTAAGATGAAGAGATTAATGCTCATAAAAAGTAATTTTCAAAAAACAAAATCTCACAACTCCATGTGCATATGTGTTCTGTGTTATGTATATGTGTTCCTATATATCAGAAAAAGGTCTGAAAAATAAATACAAAACTGTTAATAGGATCAACTTGTTAGCAGAACTGAAACAGGAAGGCGACCTTTTATTTTTCATTTTTTTCTTCTAATAATTCTCTACACTTGGATTTTCTTCAGATATAACTTTTATAATTAAATATATAAAGTATTTTTAACAAAAGTTGTCCAAGGTCATAGAGCCAGTGAATGATAGAGAAAAGGGTGAAATCTAGCTCTATCTCTAGGGCCCAGACTTTTTCCACACAGTGTACTCATGTTATATTTTGACAAGGCTAGCTACATACATACCACGACCACCATGAAAATGTCTAGCTGTGCTCTTTATTTCCTAGATAGCTTAAAAGGCAAATGATAATATGTTGAAATAAAATGCTTTATATTTAACGGATCAGCAAGAAAAGCAACAGAAACTAAAGTAAAAAGCAGTTCTGAAGCTGCACAAAGACTATATAGATAACTGGTCACAGTGATGCACACTGCCTATTTCATTACATTGACCAATTGTGTTAATCAGGCAACAGTTAAGGCAGTGAGCTAGAGGGTACCCCTCAAAATGAAAGGTCTTTTTGATCAGAGTGTTAACACATAAACCCTAGATTTCAAGTTCTGCTACTAAATAACTGACCCTCTGCTTGTTGACATGAAAAATACCAGTACTGACAAGAAGCTCCAATTTTTTCCTTAATCTTTAAATCATGATGCTACTCAACCTTTACACATTACATCATTTAATGCTCACAGTAACCCCATGAGAAAAGTATTTTTTCCTGTATTTAAGAAATCTAAACTCATTATATACAGCTTTTTGTATGTTGGGGAAAAAAAGAGAAAAAAATAGGACAAAAGTAATACATCTGTAAAATGGGGAAAGTGCAATAGAGTCCTTGTTTGACTCACAGTGATGTAGTTAAGAAAATGACTGTTCTCCAGCCATTATCTGTCACTTACTCATGCTACCAAGGGGCTGAGGACCAATGACTGTCATCTGATCTCCCTGCTGAGCCTTATAAAATGATGATGAGCTACTTCCTTTCTTGCCAGTGCATGTGATACATTCAGGTCCCCTCTCCTACAAGAACTAATGAGATAAACTGGTGCTTCTCTCAATGTCAGTTACCAATGACAAAGTCGATGACAGAAATTCATGCATTTTCTCTAGCAAGATGTCCTTAGCTGTTTTTAAAGTCACAGCTGTACTGTAAGTCAACACACATCCCCCCAGGAACCATAAAAACAAAAACAGTAACATGAAGGACTAAAAAGTCATACCTTTTATCATTATAATTCATATTAAAAAATATCTCTACTTTCCCCTTCTAAAATGTTTTTCTAAGTCAGGTACATTTTTAGCCATTTAAAAATGATTATTATTTTCCATTGTAATCAACCCTCTCCAGACTAACTTTACAATATTATTTACCTCTGAAAGGTGCAATGCCAACTTCAGACCTGCTTTTTTTGCTTCTAAAAGTGGTTCTAAAAAATCTTTTCCTTGTCCTGCCTTGAAGATAAAAGTTAAAATGAGGATGCATAAGAACTCTAGGCAAACTGAGAAATTGGGTATTCTCTCAATAAACAAAGGAATAAAATAATAGGTAAAACAGCAGATTGATTCATTTGCACATTCTATACATAAAGCACCTACAATGTGCTAGACACTTTGGGGAATACAAAGCTGACAAAGACACAGTCCTTGCCCTTAGGAATCCTAAGTCAAGTATCAGTGAACCTGAGGTTAGTTAGTTAAGCTAGATATAGCAGTCACCAAATTTTATTTCTGGAAGGGTATCTAGCTAACAAAGAGAGTTTATCTGATGTAGGAACCCAATTGATTACTAAAGAAAGTTTCTATCAAATGGACAGATGAAACAACAGCAGAATAGACCAAATTTAGACAAAGCCATTAAGAACCAGTTTCATGGGACTCTAATTCAGTGGCTTTCAACCGGGAACATTTTTCCTTCCAGGGGACATTTGGCAACATCTAGAAACAATTTTGTGTGTCACAACTGGGAGGGTGATATTGGCATCTAGTGGATAGCAGCCAAGGATGCTGCTAAACACCTTGCAATACACAGGACAGATCCCACAACAAAGTATTATTTGGCCCAAAATGCCAGTGGTACCACAGATGAGACACCCTGCTTGAATATGACATTCAAGAAGTCCTAGGCCAGCCTTTCCTAACTAGAGATTCTATGAGATAATTAAGCCCTAGCCAAAATTAAGCATTAAAAAGGCATTAGACATCCACTGTATGTAATGAATTAACTTCTCTCCTAGTTATATAGAATGGAACCAAGTGTGTACTATCTTTAGAAAAATGAAGAAAATAATCATGTCATGCAAATCTTTTTTTTTATTTTTTAGGGAATTAATTATTTCAGAATCCTAGTTAAGAGATGATGTAGACATTATGGTCATTCAGGGCAGAATAGGGCTTCATCCACACAGAGTATGGAACCTCTGGAGAATGCAGGATGCTTGAAGCTAACCCTTATCCTGCAAACTAGTTCAACCTTTTAGAAATAAAATGTATGTAGGAAAAATACTTACAGTAGGGTCTCCACTGAGGTCTAGGCCAAGAACTGTACCTTCAGTAGAAAGGAAGAATTCTTCAGCAAGTTTAACAGTCTCCTTGGCCACTGAAGGACCACCTCTTCTGTCTATTGATATCAAATACCTTTAATATAAGAAAAACATAATTGAAAATGAGTATGGTGCAGATGAAAAAGACAACTCTTGAGTATGGCCAGAGAGCTATGGCAGGTAAATGTACTACATCTTTCTAGGAAAAATATGGCCTGACTGACATGACATTTTACTTTGATAGAGGGAGTGAGAGAGACATAAATTCCTAAATAGCACCAAATATTTAGTTAGTATTCAAATTTCTGTCTCATGGTTTTTGGTCAAGTATTTGTTTTTTACAATTTGTTTCATTTAGAATATAACTAAAGTTCTACACATTGTGTTGATCAATGCATCTTAAGTCTCTTTTAGTCTACAGGTACCCTCCACCCCCTTCCTCATCTCCCCCAGCTCTTATCTTAAATTTAATAAACCAGGTCATTTGTCCTATAAAGATTCCATAGACTGGATTTTTCTGACTGAATCCCTGTATTGCTAACTTGTCCTTCTCTTGTATTTCCTATAAACTGGAAATTGGATCTAGTCTAGAGGTTTAATCAGAGGAGATTCAATTTTTTGGCAAGAGTATTTCATAGATGGTCTTTTATCAGGAGGCTTACATCATTATTTCATTAAAGTTACAAAACTGGTAATATATTCTAATTCTAATATGTATCCAATAGCTAACATAAATTCATTCTTCATATATTACCTGAAATTCTATAAGGAATCTAATACCCAGAGAACCCCTATTAATATCCTGTAATTTTTCTCCAGCATTTATTAGTTTATCTATTTAGTCACAAAATAAATTCCTCCAGCATTTATTTACAAAATTTGGAACAACTATATATAAAATGCAGTATCTTTTTTTTCTCTTAACAATTTCCGCTGCCATTAAATAATGTTAGAAAACAATACAAACTACGTGGACATAATAATGTAATTGTCCTCTGATTGCTGGACATTTTAGGATGTTTTCTACTTTTTGACATAAATAACACTACAATGAAGAATCTTACAAATAAAATCAATTTATTTTCATAAGATATGTTTTTAGAAGGGAATTACTGGGTCAGAGAGAAAATTATTTTTATAGGTCAATTCATATTGCTCTTTAGAGAGGTTTTATTACTTACATATGGTCACTAACAATGTGTAAGTTCACAAACACTAGTTATTACCCTGGTGGGGGGCGGTGCTAATGAAATGGCACTGTAATATTTTCTTTTAAAATCATCTAATTTGAGGTCAAATAGTTTTATACACATTTATAGATCTTTTGTATATCTTCTGAATTCTCTTTTTGTTTTTGGGTTTTTTTTAATGGGAGTATTAGTCTAGTTAAGCTTACTTTTGAGAGATTTTATAGCCAGAAAACACTACAGCTAGCTTGCTTTCTTTGAGGACCTACAGAGCCCTGACTATGTGCCAGTTCTGTTCTAAGTACTAGATGTCTAGAGGTGAATCAAAAGACAAGGTCCCTGGCCTCACTGAATTTATACTCTAGTGAGTGAGCATATAAATACAAATAAAACAAGATAAATTCTACTTTGGTTAAAAAGAGTGCCATAAAGGAAATAAATGGAGTGACTAGAGGATTTGGGGTGCAATTTAGATAAGGTGGTCAAGGATGGCCCCTCTTGAGGAAGTGACAGCTAAATTGAGGCCTGAACTACAAGAAGAGGCCAGCCATCCAAGGATATGATGGAAGTGTGTTCTAGGCAAAGTTACAGGAAGTATAAAGGTGCTGAGATGGGATAGTGTTGGCCTATTTGGAGAAAAGAGAGCAGGCCAGTGCATAATAAGTGACAAGTGGTCTAGATAAGGCTACTGAAGTGAGAGACAGCCAGATCATGTGGGGCCTTGGAGGCCACAGTAAGAAGTCTATATTTTAGCTGAAGAGCAATGGGAAGCCATACTTCACTATAGCAATGGTACTCAGAATTTTATTGCCATATGAATAAATTCAGAATTGTATTCTCAATGTTAAACAATAGAGTTGTTGACTTTTTTACTATAAGATAAAAATCGGTTATTGGTTGATTTATAAAAACCCATTATACCTATGATTAAAGCAGTAACATTTTCACACATTCTAGATTTTTAAATGGTGCTTCTTACCTAACATCAATGTCTAAGTTTTCTTGTTTAGACTGTTTTATACCCTCAAGCACAGATTCCACATAAGTCTTTTTAGTCATTCCTGTAAACGAAACAAAGAAAACATATAAAGAGATCATGAATTATTTCATCCTTCAACATTAACATCCCTATATGAACAATTACATTTTCACTTTATGCTGTGACAAGAGCATGGTTAAAGATGAGTTAAAACATGGCCCTTATGGATACATTTTAGTAAATGCTAATTGAACTTTAATAAAACAAACAAAAAAAATAATGAAGTATTAGAAAAATGAAAAAAAAAAAACCATAAAAACATAAGCCCATCTAAATATTATTCATAGATTCAATAGACAAAATTACTCTCAGAAATTGCTAAAAAAAGAGTTTTAATGCTTGTTCCAACAAAACAAGAACAACAAGCCCCTTTCTAGTCTGTCCTTAATAAAACCAAAAAGATATTTTTCTCTATTAACAGAATGTTTTTCTGCTGGTCCAGAAAAAAAAACAAACAAACAACAACAAAAAAAAAACCTCTTTTGAGTTCTTTCCCTTGATTCCTGCTTGGGTTCACTATTTCTCATCTATAGCACTAGAGAAGTTCTTAAATTTGAGTGTTCAAGACCTTCTCTTCTGGAGGGTCTCTGAAAGAGCACTCTCCAGAACAATCACCTCTAAAATACTCTTGCACCCCAATTGTAAAATGCTTACTTTTAGTGGAAAATCTCTAGTAACTAAACTCAAAAAATTATAAAGAAAAATAAAAATAACCTGTACTCCCATCACTCAAAGATAACCATTATCTTTATTTTTCTAAGCATAGAGGATGCTACTAGGTATGTGCGTCCTGTTCAGTCATTTAACACTGTGTTCTGAGCATATACCCATGTCATTAAAGTGTCATTGCAACCATATTTTAATAATTGCCTATATTCCATTAAGCTTTATTTAACCATCCCCCTTTCATTAACATACTTAGGTTAACACCCACTTTGAATCTCCACTCAAAGAATAAACTAGCTCTAATAACTGGAAGGCTTCTTCTCTCTTCCATTTTCATTATCCTCACCAGCACAACTTAGAACTGATTCTGCATTTAAAAATTCAAGGTAAAAATCTTCTGCTTGTCTCATTTCAACATTTACTTCACTATAGGTAGTTTCAAAAATTTTACCCCCCAAAATGATAACTGTACACATGTCAGGGTGCAAGATGACCTGGTAGGATCTCTTCAGGTCAAGACTAGGTGCTAGGAGGGACCCAAAGATACTATGTATCATTTCCTGATGCTACTCTTATGGAAAGCGGGTCCCAGCAAATTCCTGCAGACCACATCCAGATCTGTTCATCTCCATCCAGAGAGGTTTTACCACTTCGCAGCTTGCTCCTGACCTAAGATACTATTAATCCCTGAGTAATGAATGAATAACCTCGTTTCAATGATTGTCATAAGATTCTGTATCCACTCAGGGCCATTGTTTCACAAGTGCTCTTCTTGCAGGGAGCAAGAATTAGCCTATGTTTAAGACACTGCAATCTAAGGAGCAAATGTCCTTTCCTCAGAGTAAAAAAACAAACAAGAGAACAAACAAAATTTTTGTAGGCTTTTTTATTTTCCTTAAACAGATAATACCTGACCTAATTTTTTAAAGAATAACTCATTTATTAATAATGTACATCATTAATGTATGTCATAAGATTTGGAGTGTTGATTCTCTAATATAAAAGTAACTGCTTCATATTCTCAACTTGTGAACACATGAATGTTAGGGAAAAGAGACAGTACATGGATTGAGAAGTAATTAAATTTTACCAGTAGCACTGTCTTCTCTGGGTGTGCTCCTTAGTTCCAGGTACTTGACACCATCATCTGCAAATTCTTTAATGACATCTTTTGTGACCTGATTGATAATAAAGGCAACGTACACAGTATTGATAGTTAGTGTAAGGGTCCCAACGAAAATGCCGAGTGCTATAGCTTTATTTTACTGATTAACTTTGATTTGCAAGGAAGATGGAAGTCTTCCCCATGGTTAAGACTATCTACTTTGTCACACCCGAGACCATGACAGAACCACAACATTTCCCACAGTTCCCATCATCCCCCTCATTCCCACATTAAATCTAAATCCACACATCTTTCACACTTTTGGTAAGGTTCTTATTCAAATTATTTAGGAGTAAGTTGTATTTTTCAAGAAATTCTTTAGGCAGTTTTAAATTTTCCCCAGAAGTACTTAGGAAAATTCCTCTTAGATAAAGAAAATGGGTGATAAATATGAGAAAACTATTCAATTTAGCACAAATCTCAACAATCCAGGAATTACAAAATGACCAGGGTAAATGATATCTAAAAGGCTAAAGGCATGTTTTCTTTCTCTGACATCAGTCCTAAAAAATACCAAATCTAAAAGAAAAAAAAAAACAGGTTAAAATGCTGTGACAACTGCCCTCATTAGTCCATATAGTTAGTATCTTAATCTTAACCTGTGTTGACTATGTGTACATGGTGCAGGCAAGTACAGTGTCCTGGAAGAAAAAATAAGCAGCTGGATGGTTGTGCTAATAGTGCCTAATAAGGAGGCACCTACCTTAGTGGATTCACTGCAATCCAAGGTCTGGGCCTCATCTTTTCTCTTTTCATTTTTTAAATAAAGCCCCAAAGATATAATATAAATGAAAAGCGTGGCTTAGATTCACCAGGAGGTCTAGAGAACCAGCCCGAGAGACAAAACAGCTTAGAACAATACAACAACATTAAAAATCATGTGACACCCCTACACAGAGACACTACTGCTTCCTCTACCACTGAGCACAGCCTGCAGCTATGTGCTAGACCCCATGGCACTGCTTCTCTAGGAACTCCATATTGCCACCATTAGATTGTGGGCCTCATTTTTACAGGCTGAAGAATGTGCATTTTGTCACTGCTGCAGAACTGAGCAGACCCAGAGAGACCAACTCACTCTACCCTAGCTCACATTAACTAATGCAGAAGCCTATTTGTTAATATGTGCACTGACAATGAGGGTGAAAGTAAGAGTGTGAAGTGGCAGTCTTTCTCAGTGACTGAAATGATCACATCTACTATACAGAGCAACCCTCTTCTTGATGGTGAGATATCTGTGAAACCAAATGAATAACAGAAGGTTGCTGGCAAGTATGGAATGAGAGCGACAGGAGGAAGATTTATCTAGGCCACTAGGTCTGTGAAATGATCCCTACCCACATTTAAGAATACTTCCCTGGTATCCATATCTGTGTCAGCCAGAGTCAGCACTGACTATAAATTCTGCAGGGGCAGAGACTATGTTAATCTATATTTATTATCTCCCAGTATCTAGCATGGGAACATTATGGGCACTCAGTCAACTTTTGTTGAACTAAACTTTAACTTCCTCCAAAAGGAGATTAATTTACTGTTTAATCAGGAGAATCAGTCTTGATCAAGGAGGAAAATTCTTTCCTGACCAGTCAAAAGTTAGTTCTCTAGAAACAAAGATTATACTACTTACTTTGCATTTTTCTAATGATTAAGAACACTGACAGGATTTTTTTTTCCCATTTACAAAGAGAACATTTAAATGCCATCCTGGTCAGATCAATCTTATGGAAACCAGTTTTATATCATGGAGACTCTAGTATCATGGAGCTTTGGATAAGAGAAAACAGTTGTATCCTCTAGTCCTCCATTCCCACAGGGAAGGCACAATTTCCCTAAGTATTAATAATTCAATCTCTAGGCACATTTAGAACTTCTTCACTCTCTATAATGTCCATCTAGGCAGTGAAAAGTCTCCCAAGCAAGAGAAATAAAGCCTTATGAAAGACATTCCTAGCTGTAGTCAAATATTGTGGAAAACAGGACCAGATTTTCTCCCTCATATCATCTTCCATCTAACAGAAGATATTTATCTGGTTCTTTTCTCATATCTTTTATAATGAACATAGTCTTTTGATATTAGTTCTTAAGCAAATATCTTACATTGGTTTTGAAAAGAGTTGCCATTAAAAAGCAGAAAACATTTTTCTTCAGACTCAATGCAACAAGAGAAGGGCATTAATTACTAATAAATTACTAACTTTTAAACCAGTCTCAATATTGCTTCACTTCTTACCATTAGAATATCTTCAGGGCTAGTAGTTAGCTGATGAATAATCTGAAACATCTGAAAACATCTGTAACATGAATGAAAAGTTTTAATATATTCTAGTCATCAAAAACTCAAGACAAAACTCACTAAGCTGAGTTAATAATAAATTTTAGGCTAATAATAATTTTATATTTATAAAAAAACAGGAGTTTTTCTAAAATTACAAAAAAAGATAATGAAATGACTAAAAATAAAACATTACTGATATTTTTATTTGGAAAATAATAGTTCCCCTTTTCCAGCATGCCCTGCACTCCATCTTACTAATAGGAGCAAATGGGAATGGGGGGAACCCCCATCTTCAACTCTAAAGAATATTCCAATATACTATAACTTCACAAACAACATAGATCATTAAAAATATTGTCAAGAGTCTGACCATTGGAAAAATGCTGTATGTCAAGTTATACTCTCCAAACCAGATGGCTACCCTATTCCTTTAACTACTAAAATCTGAATTCTTACATATCATTTACAATCTCAAAATAATGACAGAGAAGAAAAGAAGTATGTCCACAATCTCCCCAAACTCACTCTTCTAAAGTTCTTTTCTTCCCCTTATCAATCATAGTCATCTGATCATGGATTTTAAGATCTGGTTTCTTAGCTATTAATTTCTTCATGGTATTAGAACTAATGGATCCATTCAAGTGGGCATGAAGTTCCTAAAAACAAAAAAGAATACAATCAGTACAAACACATCAAGTATCCACTAGATTCACTGCATCATATCAGGTACTTGATTTTGCGGTCTGTACTAGGCAAATTGCCTACTAGATTTAGCGATATAATTCTTAAAATTCAAAAATTCTACCTATAAAATTTACTTTTCTTTTGTGAAAAGAAACAACACAGAAGTCACTAAATTCGCAACCACTCTGGAATTCTGTGAATTCTCACCACTTTAGGTAATTCTGAGTAAAAGGTTGTCTTCCATCGCTGCTGTTCTTCTGCCTCCATAATTTAGCAGAATAAGTTTTCTCCAAACACTCTTATTCTTAGTATGAACAATGCAACGTATTTCAGTCAGCAAATTTTATGGTCTTGAATTTCCTTCTAATTGCTTTATTTCCACACATTTTAATAAGATGAGCTATGTATGTAGCTCTGGGCTCAGCTTCATCTGTTTAAAAAAATGAGAACATTTTCAGATGTTGACATAAAAGCAAAGAAACAGTATTTTGCTAATTATTCCTCAAATGACAAAAGCCCCTCCAAAGCTAATTTAAATGAGCTAACGATATGAATTAGAAGTAGGGAAACGCCTCAAACTGGTTAAGAGGTAGATTACAACCTGAAATTTAGTTGGGTATATCCCTTACCCATTAGCATTTGCTATAAAACTACTTCTAACATTAGAAATTTATAAGACCCATCTCAGGTAAAATAAATTTTATTTTTGAATTTTTACATTTTGAATTGTTTAAAATATATGAAACAAGAGCAGCACTGGCTTCAGTGGACTGAGGTTAATCCTTTTACTAGTTCTGCAGTTTAGTAGCCATGTGGCCTTAGTCATTTAACCTTGTAGCTTCAGTTTCCTTATTTGTAAAAATGGGATAAAAATGAAGAGTAGCTCTGAGGATTGACAAAGTAATTTAAATTCACCTCCTATATGCTCCCATATAATCCAGTGACTACCTTTCACTCAGCACTTTATCACATTGTTTCTCCCTCACCAGACTATAAGATTCCTAAGGAAAAGGACTATGACTTATTCTACCTCCTAGTACCTAATGCAGTTCCTAGTGCATTGCAGGTGATAAATAAATCCTAAATTTTCCTTCAGCTCTGAAGGTGGCTTATACATTAAAATTCCAAATGAAATTTAGTGATTTTCAAAGTAGCCACTTTGACCCTCTGTAGTTTCTCACATGTCAATGATGATGGTGTTGATAACAACAGCAGTTTCTATTCAGAATCTGCTGGGTATGTAGCAAGCATGTTTCATAACATTATCTTTAATTCTATCAATAACCTTGCAAAATAAATATTTTTACCACATTACACATCAACACACTGATACTGACAGGTGTTAAATAAGTTGCAACACATTAAAATGGGCAATAAAGAAAATAGTTTGTATAGGACTAGACAGAGGCATAGAAATCCACAGAAAGGCCAACTTGGTATGAAATAAAAGTGGCATTTTGACGGAATACCATTGTTAATAGTAACAAATAAAAAAGATGGACTATTTAATAGATATTGAATATCTCTATTGAAGTATATAACAGGTGTCATTAAAATGAGAAAACATACTTTTTCTTACATAAGTAAAATCAATTTGCCATAAACTGACTTATAAAGTATATGTTAATCAAAATAGTCCCAAAATTATTCCTTAGAAATTGATTTTTAAAGTTCATGTGAAAGACAACTTATAAAATTATCCAGAAAAAAATTCTGAAACCTCAGAAGAATAATACCTAATACTGGTGAAAGTCTGAGTAAATTTTCTGGTGTGAGCAGAACTTGTTATGGTCTTTTTGGAAAGCAAACTGCCTACATTTATCAATATAGCACACACACACACACACACACACACATGCAGCTGTCTCACACACATATTTTGACTCAATAACTCAAGAATTTTACAGTTAAGAATTTACTTTATATCTTATAAGGTAGGTACAAATATAATTCTTGTAGTACTTATAAAAGCAAAAAATTGGAAACAACCTAAATGTCCATCAGTAGAGTACGGGCTAAACTAATTATATATCCACCCAAATGAATATCTATGACTATATGGAAAGCCTTCTGTGATATAAGATAGCATTTATGAATAAAGCATGTATGCGTGTACATACACTCTTATTTATTTGTATATTTATTCTTAAAACACATATGAAAGTGTACACAGAAACTTACCACTAGAACCTGGGTTGGAAGTGACAAAGGTCAGAGGAGAGAACTTTTATTTAACTTTATATAGTTTTGTGCAATTTTAAGGTTTTACAATGAGCATGTAATACTTTACAACAAGCTTGTAATATTTCAAATACCTTTTGAAATAATTTTAACAAATTAAAATTTTAAATAATTAATTTAGATAAATAATTTACTTAATAACTTTAAAATGTAAATTAATTTAAAAATAATGTTTATGAAATAATTAAATAATTTTTTAAAAATCTTACAAAACAGCTTTATTATTATGAATTATGAAAGGGAAGAATTTATATGATTAGACAATAGAATGACAACCTGAAAAAGCACTCAGGACATTTTACATAGCCAGCTGGTAACAAATCTGACAGGTAGCTAGCTTTTTATACACATTTTTAATCCTACTCTAGGATCCTGACCTTATTTTGTGTCGCATTCAAACCACCCTCCAGACTTAACTAGTTTTGAGTAAATTTATTGACCCACTGGCTATAATGTTAATCTATGGATATTTGAAAGCCACCAAAACAAGCATAATCTTTGCACATTTGAAAAACTGGTTGTTTCACTGATCCTTGCCAGAATATTGCTCTCAACAATACCATGCTCTCTGCCAAATTCAACCTTCCTGGACTGGGTTTGGCATAGGCCATCAGAAGCTGGGGTGGAAGAGAGGAGTGGAAAGACAACAGACTGAAATAATACCTTTCTACATTTGTACTAATAGTTCATCAAGTTAGAGAAGGGCTAGAAACAAATCTGTCTCCCACAGAACTTTCTGCATGCCAAAAGGGGTAGGGCACAGTATAATAAGAATATTGGTTACTATTTATTAAGCACTTACTATGAGCCAGGCGCTGTGTTAAGTGTCTGAGGTCCTAACACTTAAGTGGTTATTTTACAACCCATGAGGTTTTCATATCCTCATTTTATGTAAGAATAAACAGATTAAAAATAGCCAGAAACAACTGTAAGATATCCATATCACAAATTTTGCTCTATTCTTTCTTCTTGAATCACCTTTCTTGATTTCTGCTCTTTACCAGAAAAGTAATATTTCTAAAATACCATGTATATTTTACTAAATTTTCATTAAAATATTCTTTTCCACAGCACTATATACATTTTTTTCAAAGTCCTACAACATCCCCCACCCCCTGCCCACCTCTTTGGTCCTTTCCTATTCCCTTCAAAGGCAATTTCAAACTTCCCAAGTGTTCCCCTAGACCCGACGGCCTCACACCCAAGTAACAACGCCGATGCAGGTTTACAGAGACACCAGAAGCGATCAGGCATAAATTCCCTCTATTTCCCTCTGTCTCCCCCGCACTCATCTTTGTCTACACCCTTTTTTTCCTCATGAGTCAGAGAAAAAGAATTCATCCTTGTCTCTAAGACTAATTTGTGCTCAGGATCCCATTCCTCCCCACCTATTTCAAGTCATTACTCTAAGTTAATCGTCTCTCTTTTCTCCAACCTCTCTTCTCTAGCCAATTTCACTCACGAGACCAACATGCAAGTAGAGCATTTGCTTCCACCTAAACAAACAAACAAACAAAACTCCAAACTTTCTTTTATCCCACATTTCCTCTTTAACTACTGCCCTGTCTCTCCTTCTGAGCTAAGGTCCTTGAAAGTGTAATTTAGACTGGCAGCCTCCATTTATTTATTGCCCATGGATTCTGCCCTTATTGCTCCAGAGAAATTGCTCTCCGAGATTATTAATAAAAGCTCTTAAACACAAAATCTAAATGAAAGTTTTCAATTATCAAAGCTTTATCTTGACTCAAACTTTTGAGGTCCAAATTCAATTTGGCTGGACTCCAAAACGTATGCTCTTAACCATTATGCTATACTGCTTCAAGGTAACCACACCTACAATTATCCTGATTTCCTTCTCGGTCTCAGGCCCCCCAGTCACCTAATCCCAATTAATAAATTGTAAGCCTCCACAAGTATCTCTGGAAGCAGTATTCTACTGGTGATGACACCCAAACACCCAACTCAGAAACTTGGGGGTTATTTTAAACCCCCTACAAGACTCATACCATATCACGAAGCAATAATCACCCACCTTTCCTGATTCTCTCCTTACCCGAGAATCACAAAACTCTGAAAGTGTGGGGGAACATCATCTTATAGCTGAGAGACTGGAGCTCAGTGATTTACTTATTGTCAGCTTAGCACAGAGCCAGGAATACAAGGGAATGGATAGTACGTACATGGGAAAACATTTATTGGGTGAATCACAACCTCTGTAAAGGTTTCTTCATTTTGCACCTGGCCTCACTGTTTTCAGACTTAAATGGGATTTCTTTTGTAACAATGAAAGGATTAAGTAAATCAGCTCTAGTAGTTACCATCTAAGGAACGCCCCCTTCTCCTCGCCCACCAAGGTCACTGCTGTGGACCCTGCCATCCAAGGTCTAGTAGTTAAGGCCCCAGAGACTCACCTCTTAAAGATTTTTGTCAACAGTTGAGTCAACTATGAGACCTTAGATAAGAATTTCCCTTCAGACGGACAGGCTAGCAGAAACGTGACAGGCTGTGCTTCTCTGACACAAGTTTACGTGTCCACAATAAGCCGCAGCGGGCAGCCTTCCCGCGGAAACGCAGCCTCAGAGAATCAAAGAAAAGTCAATCACCGTCGAATTTCAGCCCACACCGCCCCCTCCTCAATTCTGATTGGCGAGATCCGGGCTTCCGGAAGTGACGCACTCTGGTCCGCGGAAGCGGGCGCACGGGGGCGGGGCCACCTTTCGGCGCAGAGGTCCACGCGGGGGTCCCGGAGGCCCGCAGAGCATCTCTGCGCTGGGACCGACCGCTGCCGCCGAGCACCCCTGGCCATGCGCCCGCGCAGTCGCGAGCGTAGGGCGGGGGCAGTGCAGAGCACCAACGACAGCTGCGCCCTCAGCAAAAGTTCGCTGGCCGCGCGCGGGTACGTGCGCGACACCTTTGCCGCGTGGCTGGTGCCGGGAGCGCGGCGCCGCGCGCCGCTCGTCCACCGCGGCTACTACGTGCGCGCGCGCGCCGTGCAGCACTGCGTGCGCGCCTTCCTGGGGCGGCCTGGCGCGCCCCGCCCAGCGCGCCGCTCCCAGGTCCTCTCCTTGGGCGCCGGCTCCGACTCACTCTATTTTCGCCTCAAAACTGCAGGCCTCCTGACCTGGGCTGCCGTCTGGGAGGTGGATTTTCCGGATGTGGCGCGGCGCAAAGCAGAGAGGATTCGAGAAACGCCGGAACTGTGCGCGTTAACGGGGCCTTTCCAGAGCGGGGACCCCGCGTCGGGGCTGTGCTTTGCGAGCTTGGACTACCGCATCCTGGGCTTGGACCTGCGGCAGCTCCAGTCATTGGACCAGGCCCTGGCCAGCTCGGGCCTGGATGTGGCCGCACCCACTCTGCTGCTGGCCGAGGCTGTGCTGACCTACCTGGAGCCAGATAGTGCCGCGGCCCTCATCGCCTGGGCAGCCCAGCGCTTTCCTAACGCCCTTTTCGTCGTCTATGAGCAGATGAGGCCGCATGATGCCTTTGGCCAGTTCATGCAGCAGCATTTTCATCGGCTCAATTCTCCCTTGCATGGCCTGGATCGCTTTCCTGATGTGGAGGCCCAGCAGCACCGCTTCCTTCAGGCTGGCTGGACTGCATGCAGCGCCGTGGACATGAATGAATTCTATCGCCGCTTTCTCCCCACAGAAGAACGCCAGCGCATGGAAAATCTCGAACCTTTTGACGAGTTTGAGGAGTGGCATCTGAAATGTGCCCACTATTTCATTCTGGCTGCCTCCAGGGGAGACACCCTTTCCCAGACTTTGGTGTTTCCACCCTCAGAGGCATTTCCTCGGGTAGATCCTGCTTCTCCGTCGGGGATCTTCCCTGCCAGTGTAGTCGCTAGAGATAGCCAGGGACCGCAGCTTAAGAGATATGGCCATGCCTCTGTCCTTTTGAGCCCAGGCGTCATTCTCAGTGCAGGTGGGTTTGGAGAACAAGAGGGGAGGCATTGCCGAGTTAGCAAGTTTTACTTACTCTCAAGAAACTGTGACTTTGAATGGAAAGGCAAACAAATATGCAGTTTCAGGACTGGAGCTCAGTGGGATGGACGCCTTTATCACACCATGACAAGACTTTCAGACACTCAGATTCTAGTGCTGGGAGGGAGACTGTCCCCAGTGACTCCAGCTTTGGGGGTTCTCCAGCTTCGTATTTGTAAGAGTGAGGATAATAGCACTGAGGACCTAAATGTAACAGTAACAAAACCTGGCCCAGGAGATTCTCCTTTGTCACGTTGGCGGCATTCAACAACAGAAGTGTCCCATGAGAATCAGAGATATTTGTTTGTGTATGGGGGTCGAAGTGTGGTGGAACCTGTACTAAATGACTGGCATTTTCTACATGTGGGGACAATGGCTTGGGTCAGGATCCCAGTGGAGGGGGAAACACCTGAAGGTCGGCATTCCCACAGTGCCTGCAGCTGGCAAGGGGGAGCCCTTATTGCTGGAGGTCTGGGTGCTTTTGAGGAGCCACTGAGCTCTGTACTCTTTCTGAAACCAACCTCTTGTGGATTTCTCTGGGAATCAGTAGACATCCAGCCTCCCATTACCCCAAGGTACTCCCACACAGCTCATGTGCTCAATGGGAAACTTCTGCTGGTTGGAGGGGTCTGGATTCATTCCTCCTCAGTTCCTGGAGTGACTGTTATCAATTTAACGACAGGATTGAGCTCTGAGTATCAGATTGACACAACATGTGTGCCATGGCCATTAATGTTACATAACCATACCAGCACCCTCCTTCCTGAAGAGCAACAGCTCTTGCTTCTTGGAGGTGGTGGGAACTGCTTTTCCTTTGGCACCTACTTCAACCCTCATCCAATAACATTAGACCTCTCTTCCTTAAGTGTTGGGTAGTAAGGACTGGACTTTTAATATATTCGGGTCACACTATAGTAGACAATACAGATTTCCAGAAATAGGAGTTGATTTTGGTTATAAATATTAACACATTCTCAATGTCTCTTTTTTTTCTCTCTCCCTCAGCACTACTATATCCAGTGCAGAAAGTGGAAGGTTGTTAAAACAACATTCACAGAGATGGTACAAAAATAAAACATAAGTGGGCCTACCTGAACAGACTGGTCACACAGTCCTTAGATTAAGAATTGGGGCTTCTGGATCCCTGTATCTAGTTTATTGGTCTTCCTCCCATTTTCTTAGTGTATTTATTGAGTTACAGTGACCGTTAGCCTAGGTCAAGTGAAAAGAATTCCTACTCCTAGGCTTTGTAATTTGAAATGTTACCTTGGAAAAAGTCTCACATAGATCCATGGTAACAATCCAAGATCAATTATATTTGATGGGACGTGGTATTGACCTCATTCAGGTTCCTATGAAACCTGATAGGAACCCATTTGCAGTTTGATTAAAGCATTGTGACGGTGCAGCAGAGAACCCTGGGATAGCTTTAATGTGACACATTCATAGGACTTACTGAAAACTTTTTGCTTTTGTCACTGATTCCATATTTAATTAATGAGTGCTAATAAACCAAACAATAGATGTTTCAACTCATTTTGTACTTGGTATGATAGATAATGTTTTGCTCAAGATCCACACTTACCCTTCACTATGTTCTGCGACCCAAAAGGGTGACCTTTATTAACTGCATTAATGAATTTTCTTGTCCTCTAGTTTCTGGTGAGTTCCACCAGTCTGAGGCACCAGAGAGAAATGGTAGGGCAAGAAGAGTGAGTTGGTATTCCCAGTATTTCCCCTACCAGTCTGCGAGTTGGCAGTGTCTGCATTTTTCTGTCAAAGGCCACAGCTCCTGTCATGTTGTCCCCCTCCTGTGAGATATAGATCTAATTCTGCGTCACTCCAGGTTCCAGTAACTTTTCCTTCTTACCTCTTCAGGCCTATGAGTTTTAATGGCTCTGCTAGACCTGAGTTGCACTGTCCAATATAATAGCCATTAGCCACATATGGCTATTTAAACAAATTAATTGAGATTAAATAAAATTAAGAATTCAGTGGCTTAGTTGCATTAACCATATTTTAAATACTTGATAGCCAAATGTGGCTAATGGCTACAGTATTAGACAATACAGATGTAGAACATTTCTATCATTGCAGAAAGATCTGAGCACTGCTGAGATACTTCATCTTGGCTTCGGTTCCCTTAATCCTGCTCAACCCCTTTTAATTAGTATCTCCATTAAACTCTCCTCACTTATCCCCTCTTAAATGGATCATCTTTTCTAGTGAGCCTTGAGAAATCAATGAAACATCTTAGGTTTTCATCCTTAAAATCTGAGCCTTAATTTGTCATCTAAGTTGTGTATACTTTAGGAAATTTGCATCTCAAAAGGTAGTGGCTTTGGTGGCACTCAATGTACCACTTTAGTATTTCTTGTTAGTCTTCAGTCTTTGAAAGCTTAATTATATCTTGAGATCCTACAACTACCTAAATTCTGCAAATACTTAAATTGATGTTAACATCTTGATAGAATTAATAGGACAGAATCCTTTTTCCCTAAACATTTTCAATCAACAGCTTTGCACATAATGTCAAAGATAATATAAAAACTGAGTAGCAAACACAAAGCTAAGTGTGTAGAGAGCAATGTTTGCTCTGTTAGATGAAGGCTCCTAGGAGAAGACATCCTGTGTCTAACTTCAACTTGCCTGAGACTGCAAGAGCCCTTTCTGGGGAAATTATTAGCTGTTGTCATGAGTGAGTCCTGGGAAACAAAGAGCTTACCACAACTAGGCATCTGGCAAGACTATGGGTGGGCCATGAACTGAACCAGCAGGATTATGATCAGAAGGGGATCATATTTGTATTTTCTGTTTCTAAGTTCACCACAGCCTATCTCCAACTTTCAAGAGCAGACCAAAGTAGGACATCAATGAAATGAGTGTTCTCTGCTATGTAATACTACCAGAATTCTAACCTAGAGGTAACTCTAAAGCCCAGGATATACATTCTATTATGCTACCTTTTAGATGGTGCCATCAACCATTATTATTTCATTACATTTTATGGGAGAAAAGATAGTGGGGGAGGCACGTTGTGGTAAGAGGATTATAAAGAGAATGTGGATGTGTGCCAGACCCAAATTAATAGTATTGTGGTGCCTATTCTCTTGAGAACTACCCAGTATGGCGCATTATGAGTAATTGGGTTTGTTCTGAGAAATTATCCACATTTCCTATAAGTGATTACCGGATTAAGCATGCCCTCCACCTCTACCTATACATGCATCATACTCAGTTAAGGAATTAGTTATTTTTCAGGTTCTACTCATTAAAGCACTTAGAAGCTTTGTCAACAAGCATTTATTCTGTGCCTTTGGAACAATATTCAGTATGGACTGGTGCTGGATCCCAATTTCTTAACAGTAACTTGCAGCAGTTAGTGATGTGGTCCAGACTGAGAACACAAATTGGACAACAATTTTTGCTTCCCCATTTTACCTCTGAATATTTTTGTTCTAAAATCCTGAAATGGAGCTCTGGGGTAGTTATGGAGTAGAGTAATGAAAGGGCATTTCCTCATTTAGTGATTGTGCTTATTTTTAAACCAGAAAAACTAAGGAAGGAAGAGAATTTTTTATTTTGAATCTCTACCCTGTCAGGGTCTCAGAAACAGTGTATCATAATAGTGAGGATATGAAAACAGGTTAAGTACAACTCTTCTAGGATATGTTCTTCAAAGGCCAGTGTTGCCATTTCCTTGTGTGCCTTCTGGATTTTACCACTGAATGTCCCTTTCCCATCTTTCTATAGATTTAATGCTCCTTAGTGATGGTAGGAAGTGCCCAGGCATAGCCTTGGTTTTCTCTTTCAGTGATCTTGAAGTCATGATTTAGTCCATGTGCCTTTTGTGACCCCAAACATAACCTCAAACAGCCCATACTTACTTTGAGACCCATCTTATATGACATCTCCTAGAAAACACTCCCATAAGACAATCCCAAATGTAATTAACCACTCTCTCCTGTGTGATAGAAGCCTGGGCTCTTTGGTGAGTCTGGTGAATAAGAAAAGAACTACTCACTAGGGTAAGTTCTTAATCATAGGGACCATCCAACAATGTCTAGTGTCATATTTAAACTAAGCAGTAATGAAGTAATTTGACTGCAGTAATGGAGAAGGGGATATTAAATAACATTAGGCTGACAAAGTAGGTTATAAATCCTGGTTAACCACATTTGGATTTAATGTTTAAAAAGAGAAGGAGAATATATAGAGCAGAAATTATGAAACTTATAATCAGCTTTAGAGTAGGTTGAGATTTTCTTGGATGTCAATAATTATGTGGTTTAAAAGTGTTCTGTCATTCCACAGTTTAATTATAAGACTGCTCATTTATCCTTCTTGGATGATGAAATAAAGCATTTGGTTGGGAAGGGGCATATCTGGGACCTGTGTCTGTCTACTTCACTTTTGTATCCCCATCTAAGTAGATGCTCAATAAATACGTGTTGGATGGAGGTCCAATCTAACACTCAAATGAGTTATATTTGAATTTACTATTGTGCCTACCATATACAAACAGATGTCAAAATTCCCTTAATTATGGTGTATGTAGGGGACATTAAAGTTTTAAAGACCCCCTGTTTGAGTTTTTAAAATTTAGCTGCCTTGACCTGGGTAAAGGTGGTAGACTTCCCAGTGTTACTCCTAGCTTTATAGATCCCACCCGAACCTTCTCTCGGATTGCAATTTCTAGCTGATCTTCATCTCTTTTGCTCAACAATGGACCATGGTTACCCCATATCCTTTGGAAATGAAGTGAGCTAACTTTGCCAAAGGCTAATCCGAGGAAGTAGGAACATGCAATTAAATGTGTTAATGAGTGTATACATACAAGATCTTCCTAGGATGTGGTGATGCTTCACTGGCCATGACTTGGTGTGTAATTCTCAGTTTAATAGAGGAAGAGAAAAGACCTTGCCCTAATATTTATGTGAAAAGTCATTTGCCACCCAATTGGCGGACTAAGACTAGGAAATAAATTGTAATAAGAATGTTTTTAGAATATTTCACTACCTTCTGCTTTTCTCATTTCCTAGCATTTGTCTACATTTTTAAACTTTTCATTTCAGCCTCAACCTCTGATTCATATTTAGACTTACTAGTTTGGAAAAAGATAGCAAAGCTGATATCTCTTATTTATAAAAACATCAGGAACATAATCAATACTTAAAAGGAAAAAACAACTTTACCATCACCCTTTCTTCCCCCGCCATATCCCCACCCCAAACTAAATTTAAAAAACTGAGTCTGGATCTCAATCCATTGAATTTATACTTGAACAACTGAATCCAGCCAGCATACTTTTATTTCCAGTGCATGACACATAGTAAATGCTCAAAAAGTCATATGAATGGATATATGTTTGATTTAGCCTAAAATTAGTAACAAATAGTGAATTGTAATAAAATCAGAGATTATTACCAGAAAATTAAAATATAGCATAAAGTTATGCTAATTACAATTTGTTTGATATTGCTGCCAGAATAGACAAATAGATCTAAGAAACAAAGAATTCAAGAACAGACTATATGATAAGGTGACATTTCAAATTAGCAAGGAAAGGCTGGACTACTTAGTATATCATTTGGGACCACCTGGCTAATCATTTGTAAAAAATGATGTTTATTTCCTACTTCTCATAAAACACTAGCTTAAATTCTAAATATATTACAGACATGACCTAAACTTAATGAACAAAGTAAAACTAAATTAAATGAGCTTTAGGAGAAGTATAAAAGAACATGTTTATAATCTTGGTTTAGAAAAGTCCCTAAAGAACACATGTATATAAACAAAATTTGGGAAAAAATCTGATAACTTTATTCATTTAAAACTTCAGGACAACAAGAAAATGCATTAAAATGTTAAAAGATTAGTCCTCTCTCCCCAGGGACATACCTTAGGGAGACTTTTTTTTTTTCATTCAGTCCCTAGAATTAAAATGCATGTGACTCATCCCTCTGTTTCTCAATACCAGTTTCTGAGCTATGTTAAAAATAGGAAATTTGAATAATGTAAAGTGGAGATTCCAATGAACAATATCTACTTATTCATTCATTTATTCACTGGACATTTAAGTGTTCTGAATAGGCTATATCAGTGAACCAATAATCCCTTATGGAATTTGCAGCCTAGCAGGGGGAAACAAGAAATTAAACAATAAAGACAGTAAAAACATTATGTTAGAAATAATAAGGACTGTGGGGGGAAAAGGTAGAGTAGGTAAGGGAGATCAGGAATAAATAGAAGGAAGGGTAGCAGATTATAATAATAATAGAGTGGAAAAGGTCACTCTCACTGAGTGGTGAAATTTTAGCAAAGACTTGAGGAGGTGCCAGAGTTGGCTAAGTAGATTATTGGGGGAAAAGTATTTTAGGCAGAGGGAATGGCAAGAGCAAAGCTCCTAAAGCAATTCATTGTGAGAATTTCAGCTGTTATTCTGGGTGAAAAAGGGAGATGTGTGTGGTTTTGGGTGATATTATTTGACTTACATTTTTAAATAATCTCTCTGGACGTTGTGAGGAGAAAACTGTAGGAGGTCAAGAGTTAAAGCAGGAGGATTTGTTGGAAGGCCATTGCAGTAACCAAGATGAGAGATGATGTGGATTTAGCTGAGATGGTAAAACATGGCAGAATTTGGGGTATATTCTGAAGGAAGAGCCCACAGAATTTCCTAATGGACTGGGTATGGGATATGTTAGAGAGGAATGAGGATGGGCTTCAAGACTTTAGGCCTAAGCAACTGGAAAGTTGGAATTGCCATCAACTGAGATGGAGATTACAGGTGGTGCAGAGTTGTGGGCATAGATTAGTAGTTCAGGTTGGAAATGCTGACTTTGGGATATCTGTTAGACATACAAATGGAGAGCCACTTCTTATTCAAATATCTATTTTATAATCTTCCTCATTCTCTACATTCACTTACTTTTTTTTCCCCTTCTTCAGTAAATAAGAATACTAAACACAGGAATAGGACTGGCAAATAAAAATGGCTGAACTAGAAACACAAATTGTAGCTTGAAGAATAAGAGGGGCAAACCCTCTGTGAGGTGGACCAAGCCTGGCTACTCCGGGTTCCCAAAGCCCCTCCAAGAGCCGCTTTCATTCAGACCCGTTATCTTGTTGTTGTTGTTGTTGTTGTTTCTGATTTTCATTTCTTTCTATGTTAGTATTTATTGTACATAATGTATACATATATACTTCATTAGCAACATTTTTCATAAAACCAGAATGCCTCATCCCCTGCCATACCCGCTCCCCTCACTTGATATCTCAGTTATATGGAACTATACCTAGGTCCTAAGTATATAATACTGTTTTATGCCTCCATTCCTTGATTTACAGTGTTCTCCCTGTTAGGATTGGTTTTTAATTTACTTTGAAGAAAAATATTTTTCAATTGTAGTTAACATACAGTATCTTAGTTTCAGGTGTACAATACAGTGATTAGACATTTATATAACTTACTAAATGATCACCCTGATAAGTCTAGTACCCATCTGACACCATTCCTTTTAGGGTTCTTGACATTGATCCTCTTACCTTACTTTCACACCACCCCAACCATGTTAATACAACTCCTATTTGACTTTCAAAACTTATCTTTGGAAAGCATTCCCTGATTCTAATCCCCACCCTCCCCACCAACTCCATCCTTTTAGACTGGGATGCGTTGAGCTCTGTATTGACATAGCATCTTATAAATATCATCCATATTACACTTACCATATTCTGTTATAATCTGTTTTTCAGTCTGTCCTCTCTGTCCAGATTGAAGCTTCTTAAGAGCAGGGATAGAATCTTATTTATTATTGTATTCCTAGCACTTGGCACTCTATAAACAAACTGAACAAGGATCTCTCTCTCTCTCTCTCTCTCTCTCTCTCTCTCTCTCTCTCTCACACACACACACACACACACACACACACACACACACACACACCCTTTCAATATAATACATCCTCTTCCCTTAGGTCATTCAGCATTTAACATTAGGCCATGAGGCTGAAGCACAAAATAAGAAGACACAGAAGATGTACTTCAGCAGAGAGTTAGAGAACAAGGCGGGACCAACTGAACCTCGGCAGAGCAACACAGAACTCAGCAGAACCAGACACAGGACATCCAAGGTCAGAAAGGAGCTAGAGGTCTGTGCCCCTTCCCTTGTAAAGATATGTAGGCTCCCCCTATTCAGAACCCATCTTGGAAAGAAGGCAGGGAGGGAGACATGTCTTAAGAGTGAAGAGACAGCCTAAACAGGGAGTTTATATGTTGAAATGACTAAGGGCACACAGTTGCCTAAGGTTGCACAGGAAGTGGTGGCACACCGGAACTTGTGCCCTCAGTCAGTACACTACACCTGGACAGACACCAAGCAGGGTGAATTCTTAAGGGTGTTGGAAGCTGCTCAAAAAAGAGTAGTTTGGAAGCCATAGGTATTGAGGAGCCATTGTGGATTCTGAGCTGGAGAGTTACATGCTGTTTAAGGAAGACCAGCCTGACATAGCTCTCCAGGACAAGCCAAGAAAGAGAAATCTGGAAGCAGGATAAAATTAGACGTCAGTTTCTGTAACCCAAGCCAAAAATGATAAGAGATTAAAATGGAGCAGTTACAACAAAAATAGAGAGAACAGAATATATCCTCAGCTATTTCTAATAACAATAAAATTAGTACCAGAACTGTATCAATTATTTCACTTAATTGTCACAGCAACTCTATTAAGAATGAACTGTTATTTTTCCGATTTTAAAGATGAGGCAATTGAGGTACAGAGAGGTTAAGCAACAGGCCTAATGTCACACAACTGTAAGTGGTAAAGCCAGGCATCAAACCCAGGAGAGTCTAATGTTGGAACTCAGAATCTTAGCCAGTCTGCTTGACTATGATGTAGCAACAGGACCAGTTGGCTTCTGATCAGAGAGGAAATGTGGTGGGAGAATCATAAATCACATCAAAATCTTTAGGTTTGAGGATGAGAGAATGGTAAAGCCATTGACAGAAATAGGTTGTTGGGAAGGAGAAGCAGTTTAAGGAGAAAAATGAAGTGAGTTTGGGATATGTTGAGTATGTCAATATGACATACACAATTCAGTTTTGAGAGGGCTAGGATAGGATTTAATGGGACCTGAGTGAGTTTTTTAAGGCTTGATCTGTAAATTTAAGCTTTTAGTTAATGGGGAGGAGATAGTGAAGCCAATCTTTGAATTTAAAGACACATATTTGTTAACTGAAATCTTCTCTGTTGCATTTACACTATAATAAAATAATTTTTTGAAAGTAACTCATTTTCTTTTCCTGACATTGAGGGTATTCACTCAGTAGAGTCACAGGTGAATTTAGAAGTCTAGAGAACATAAGTTATCAATATTGTTCTGTATCCAGCAGAAAACTTGCATAGTTACTCCTTTGCAGGGCTCAGCTATTTCCAGATGCTGGACCCAGGCTTGCTTCTCAACAGACACCTTTACCCTTCTTACTTATTATATCAAATAAGGTGTCAACAACCCATAGTCCTGATTTCTCATTACCAAAAAACCTGAGTCATTTGCTGAGGTAATAATCATAGGTAAGCATATTAGAACAGTGGGTGAACTATCCAGAAATGTAATGGAATGACAGGTAATGAAGATCATTACCAACGGGTCAGTCTCTGTAGTCCCAGCTAAGAACTTCTTCAGTAAAAATAAGGAAAGCTGAGAAAAGAGAAGAGCCCTACTTGAGCAGATGCATACCTTTTAAATAGTCCTTATTGCTTTCTTCCATTTGTTGAGAGCTCACTCTGTGCCCAGAGTTAGACCAAGTGCATTTAACCATTATTGCCTATATTCTTCACAATTATTTTGTCCCCTTTGAGGATGAAGATACTGAGGCTTAGAGAAATGATGCAATTTGTTCATGGACACAGGCTAATTATAGAGGCAGGATTCAAGCTCAGGTTTGAGAATCCTGTAGTAATCCAGTCTCAAGGTAGCTCTGAGGCTTGGACTGAATCTCATAACACAGCACTAATCTGCCTTGTAAGAACAACTAACTGCCATGACAAAATGCCTTCACAGTTTTTAGACCCAAACTGGAATAGTCAAGCTGGCACTTGAGGGAAATACCTCTGTGAAGGTGCTGCTGGTCAGACTGGCCATACAGGCAGCATCGACCTGCCCCTGAAATGCCAAAACTCCCTCTCCACATTGTCAGCCCAGCAACCTGAAACTCATTTCTGTTGACTTTGAGATATAAACATTATGTAACCCTTCTCTGTCTCTACTGCTTTTATAGGCCCATGATTTCATGCCACGCTGAAGTCAAATAACCAAGGCATTAAGTAGCAGCTGAACACAGGCCATCAGGGGAACCATTGTCCTTTTGTCCAGAACAACCAACCAAGCATGAATTTATGAAGGAAATGTGTGGTATTTCCTGGGGCTGATGTAGTGAGCTGCCCCAGGTGCTCAGTCCAGACATCGTTAACTTGAAAACTAGCTGGGATGGCCAAGTTTGGGGATGAGCACTGGAGAATGAGTTAACCTGGAAGCCATTCTCTCATCAGCAATCTGCTACTTTTATATCAGGTGCCTTAGAAACCATACTCCTTTCAGCTCCTTATTTCATATCTATAACAGCATTTGCTATAGGTCAAAAGGTAAGAGTGGTACTAACTTTCAGACCCTGGGATATATACCCACATAGAAGAAATGATGTCTGTCCTGATATTAGGCCTTTCTGGGGGACATCTTTTTTACTCCTTCACAAGATCATAGGTAAGTGTTATTTTCAGGGGGATTGTGAATAATTCTCTGGCCTGAGTAGAAACAGATGCTGTTTTGAACCGTGGAACTTCAATTAATGATTATACTCAGCACCTCACCTGCCCCAGCCCTGAGGTGTTGCTGAAGTCACAGGACATTTCAGGACATTTTGTCTCATTCTTAAACACTATCTAGATACTCTCTTGCAGGATGCTGTGGTTACAAGGAAATGGGGCTTCTCATTCCTCTCCCTCTAACGAAAATCCTGAATTGCTGCCTTTACAGGAGCTCTATTTTATTTATTCATTTGTAGAAATTATGGAGTCATAAGTAATGGATTGAGGAAAAAGATGGTGGGTCAATAGAGAAAGACCAAGATGTCTATAAAAGTAGTGAAGCTCTTACTTGATTCCAAGCCAACACCTCTCATGAGATGAAGCCATCTTTTAGTCAGGGCTTCTGGTGAAAGTGTGGAAACAATGGTTTGGCCACGTAGTCGTCCTTAAATTATAGCCTGGCCCCTTGCCTAGTACAGGGTTTCATCAGCCAAAGTTAGAAAACAGCCACACCTCATCTTAATGATTTTTGCCAGAAGTCTGTCCCAACTAGTAAGAATCCAAACCAGAATAATCATTAACATCACCACAGACTGACACGAATGATCTTAACCTGGTTTTCTGTCAGGTTCTAAACAAACTTCCCAGCACCTACCCTGATGTTGCTTTCTCTGGTTTAAAAATTGTTTAGGGAGTTGCTTGAGTTCATTCTATTTGTGAGCTGAGCCTTCCCAAAATAACAGGCAGGGAATTGTCAGTCACAGGTGGAGACCTCAGACCTGCAATAGGAGTTTAGGAGCAATGGAACCATCAAATGCAAACCAGGGTGCTTTATATTCCTTTATTTGTCAAAGGGTCAGAGTGTGCTTTAGGCCATGGCTGAAACCCAGTCACAGAAACTGTGTGTGGAATGTACCTGGTCAGCTAGAGAATGCCCAAGAACCAGAAAGAAGATCAGAATGACGTATTTCTTATAAAGAAATAGTACCTGTTCTTTTAGTAGAAGTGGAAAAGGCAAGACCCTTCATGGACAGTAACATGGGGTATAGAAAAGAAACATATTTTACAACCTGAATTCACCACTGGGTGACGTGAGGAAAGTCAGATAATCTCTCTGAGACACAATTTTCTCATCTATAAAATGGGTTAATAGTACATAATTCGTAAGGTGCTTATGAGGATCAAATAAAGCAAGAGTCTTCCATAGTGTGTGGCAACTAAGATGCACACAAAACAAATGTTGGTTTCCCTTTTATTCTGCTTTCTGGATTTTACATTAATCCCAGGTCATTCTGAGTTCTACCACCCTTAGACCTGGATGAATGAGGCTCTCAGAGGGCCCAACACTTGGAGTGACTTCCTCACATTTTTCTAAATCCCTCTCTAGCAGGGGCTGACAGTCCTGTCCATACTGGTCCTGGTCCCACATAAGAACCAATCTCCATTTTAGCTCTTTGAAAGGGCCCTTTGACTCTCCATGCATACCCTCTTCTCTTCCCAGGCCTCTCCTCCCTCCCCACATACATGGGGTTGACTAGATGCCCTGAAGAGCTCTAGTATTCACATCTATGTGTTCATCCCTGGGTTCTGTGGCCAGGACCAGGTTCCAGGAGGGCTGACTGATGGAATGATCACTCCCATTGGCCAATGTGATATTTCTTTGAGAGCCCTTGCAAGATTGAGCTGCCATAATGGTATTGACATGCTGACTGTGGGTGACTTAAAATTTTATTTAGACAGAAGCTCTACAAAAAGTTATTTGCCCAATGGCTCTGCAAACTCAAGAGTGGCTCTGCTTCTAGGAACCTAGAAAATCTTGTTCCCACAGGTAGTTGGATTTATGTGGGATTTATTAGTATAGTAATTATTAATATACTAGCTGTCAACATTATAAAATATTAGGCTATAAAAATGGCAACAATTGAAAACTGTTTTTAAGTGAAAATTCCAGTAACATCCTCATTTCCCTCCCCTTTCTACTGGGTTCTTGTTTCTCTCACACTGTCACCAAATCTAGTTTGTTCTAATTTTGCATGTTTCTCAAATCCAGTCTCTTCTTTCTATCCCTGATGCCTTAGTCCATGTCTATAAGCAGCTCCTTTCCACCTGGACTCACTACTTCTAGATTCTCCCCACACCATTCTATCTCTCACACTTACAGGGAAGGAGAAAAAGCCAATATAAAAACATTTATATCATTCATAGCAGCACTTTTTATGATAGCCAAAGGTGGAAACAACCTAAATGTTCACCAGCTGATGCACAAATAAACAAAATGTGGTATATCCATACAACACTATATTCTTTAGTCATAAAAAGGAATTAGATACCGATACATGTTTCAACATGAATGAATCGCAAAACATATGCCAAATAAAAGAATCTAGCCACAAAACGGTATATATTGCATGATTCTATTTATATGAAATATCCAGAATAGTCAAACTTATAGAGATAGAAAACAGATTTGTGGTTTTCAGGGGTTGGGATAGGGAGAAATAGAGTGATGGTTTCACGGATATGAGTTTTTTGGGGGGAGTGATAAAAATGTTCGCAAATTAGATAGCAATGATTTCACTACTGAATGCACTAGTTGTAGACAAAGCCAGTTACTGTTATGGGCAACTGAGGCTCAGTCCTGCTAGGCACTTATAAAGAACCTAGAAGAATGTATCTCAGAATTGTTCACCCTGAAGGAGATGAAAGGGAGCATTGATTCATCAGATCCTAGTTCCCAGTGGTAAAGGATTGGCCCTTGGGGTATTGACTTTCTTCCCCCTTTTCAGGTTTGCATATGTGTGAGTGTCCAGCAGGTCAGAGAAATGCGGGAGCAGAATGTGGAAGATTCCTGATGACATTGAGACTCACTGCTATCAGATGGCATCTGTGGGAAGGTGTGCTGTCAGGTCACACCTGGCTGTTGCAGAAATAGCTGGAGTTAAAAGTAGGCCAAAAAGATGCGAGGTGGAGCATGAGATGTGTCCGATATATCCTCTGTTTGAACTACTGCAGATACAGACTCATAGCGGTAGAAAGTAGGGGAGGAGAGAGAAGTAGGAAAGAGGGTGGGTGAATTCTTGTCACTCCTTTCACTTGATCTTCACTTGAGCTTCAGAGTGTTGTTGTCTTATCCCCTCTCTTTAAAACGATGATTAAAATATAGATATAAAAAATAATGATTATCAGCTGTCTGTCCACAGCCTAACTTCTCCCTCTCCACCATGACCTCCTATTATTCAAAGTTGTCCACTCAATTTTCTCCACAGAAACCTTTCTTCCATTATATTAGGATGTCCAGGTCATTAGAGTCTCTACTATCTCTCCACCATCAGCTTCCTCCTGCCCTCACTTTTCTTCCAAACCTAGTGTATACTTTATGGATCACAATTTTAGTCACTCTCTCAAGACAGTTCTAGATTCTGCTTCTTAGCGGTTTTATACCATTTATCTGATAAAACCCCAACCGTGGTGAAATCAGCTCCCAGGTTTCCTCATGGCCACATTCTGAGATGGGACCCACTGGAGAGCAAAAAGCGGTTGTAGAGACTACTAACTCCATACTCTAATATACATTATTTAATCGTAGAACCCTGATGTCTAGTTAGACACATTGCTGTTAGGGATAAAAGACTGCATTTCCCAGATGCCCTTGTACGCAGATGTGGTCATATGACTGCATTTCAGCAAATGTGAGAGAATGTTGAATGGCTGCTAAGAAAAGCTTCAAAAGAGTTGATTCAGCAGAAGAGTCCCTCTTCTTTGCCTTCCGGTGCAACTCTTGTGGCTCTCTTGAACCATGAGGTGACCCTGAGGATGGAATCCACAAGCCAAGATGCTGAAGTAAAAAGTAGTATTGATCCCTAATGAAATCATGTAGCAGTCCTAGTTTTAACTCCATAATTCTTTTATATGAAAGAGAAGGTTTGATTTTTAAGCAACTATTGTTTTGTGTATGTGGGTTTTTCCTTTTTATCTTTTATAACCACCAGCCTCAGAAGGGCCTGAAATAGTATCTAACAGTCTTATCTTTTTCTGTTCCATTCATTCTCAAATTCTCCTCTGCGGCTATATCAAACCATCAATACTCTCCTCAAATATCTTACTTTCCACTTCCTAGCTCATAGTCAGCTAATGCCTGGGCCTCCTGCTTCAGTGGCAAATAGAAGTCATCTGATCAGAAATCGCTCAGATTCCTACCACAGGCTTGCCTGTCTGCTTTCCTGCCCTTAGTACCTTTCTTCTTGTTGCTATAGAGACAATATCCATCCTCCATCTGAGGCAAAACTCTCCATCCTGAAGTCTGGGCCCCATCCCTCATATCTTTTCAGAAGACTCATTCTCTCAATTACTCCAGAGGCCATAAAGCAGTGTTTGTGGCCCACAGACATAGCCTATTTGACTGATATTGGTTTTTTCCCCCTTTTGTTTTAATTTTACTTAAAGAAAAGTGGAAGGTAAAATCCATAATTTTTTTAGTGCATAATTTCACAAGTTTTGACCAACACATATATTTGTATATTACCATCAAGAATAGTTCCACCATCCCCCAGAACACCCCTGTGCCTCAGGCTAACATTTAGAAGGAGCCTATACTTTCCTCTCTAGTTTCTTGTAGTTCCTGACACTGTTTCTTATGTCTCACTGCCTCACTCATTTAGGTTACTGACCTGACCCCTTGGAAATCTGAGTTTGAGGTACATGGATTATTTTTTCTCTTTCCTGTATTTTTTAACCAGTCTCTTTCTACTTTCCTGTCTTTCCTGTCAACGCTGCTCAATTCTCTGACATTAAGGAAAGTCTCTCCTTTCCCTCTCCAGGTGCTACCCCTTCCCTCACAACCAAACTGCCTGAAAAAGTTGTTATTTGGGAACACCTCAGACAAATTCCCCCTCACGGGCCTGAAATCCTCCTGACACTTACCAGATAATTAAGAAGTTTCTTTTTTCTATTTTGTTGGAAAAAAGCAAATAAAGCAAATTAAACCAAGATTTACTGCATCTTTCTCAGGTGATAAATTTCTCATGCGCCACATGTAACATTTCTTTGGAATTTAGGTGAGAAATTACTATCCAAATCATGCCAACTTTCATGTTAAAATTACAAATAGTGCAAAATCTGCTCACTGAGATAGCCTCAAGTGAGGGAATGGGTTTAGATCCAATATTATATCTACAAATAATTTCTGCCTCCATTGTCTCTTTGAAGGAGTCATCTTTTATAAGAAACCCTGTGTATCTTCTCTCCTATAAAGTGAGGAATCCAGATAATTTGGAAAAGCAAACAACAACAACAACAACAACAACAACAACAAAAACAAACAAAAACAAAACCTGAAATCTCATTCGCAGAAGGTTGAAACAAAGGTGGGTAATATTTAAATATTACTGAACATTGTTTTGAGTAGAAAATAAAGGAACAATGAAAAAATTTTCTTCAACAGGCTTCTGCCTCTTGGTGTCCTGAAATTATTCCTTCATTGATTTTTACTCTCTTCATTGATTATTTTTAAAAGAACAATAATGAAGCTTGGCAAACAAGAAAGATGTCAACCCAACTTTGTTCACATTCACTATCTCCATTTCTTCTTCTCCCAACATAAATCGCACCAATGAAATCTCTCTCAGTAAGGGACAATAGTCTCTACACCACAAACTGATGTACACTCAGTGGCTATCATGTCCTTTACTCAACCTTTAGATGCTGGAGTTCCTCCAATAACTAGGCTTTCTTCTTACTCTATGACCTTTCCTCTCATGTACTCATCCACACCCTTGGCTCCAATGATAATTTTTTATGTCTCTAACCCAGACCTTCCCTCTCAACTATGGATTTGCTTATTTAACTTCCTAGCAGCCTCTCTGTTGTATGTGTAATGGGCATCTCAAACTCAACCATAAATCCTGAACCTGACCCATGTTCTGATCCCATAAAACTAGTCCTCATCTAGTGTTTCCTTTTTCAAGAATAATATCACCATCCACCGAAAAGTACAGAGGAAAACAACCTTAGGACTCATGACATCTCCTTCTCCCTCACTCCACACATATAATCAATCATTACAGTCTATCAGTTTTAGCTTCTCATACCTGTAGAATCCTCCACTGAGAACATCTCTAATGCCACAACCATTATTTCTCACCTGTTTTACTGCAAGAATTTCTCAGTGGGTCCCCTTAAATCTACCTTTGCCCTCCCAAACCCTGCCATCTATCTTCCACACTAAAATCAGAATGATCTTTTAAACACAAACCTGACATTTTACTACCCTACTCATTTCTCTTACTCATTTCTCATTTCTTTCAGGAAAATAATCCAAAATAAAAATCTCTGGCATGCCTTCATCTCATTCTTTGCTCCTTTTTGCTCAAAGCACTTCAGTCACAATGCCCTTCTCTCAGGAATGTTGGAGAAATTACACCTGCTTCTTTATACCTTGGGGTGTTTGTTCCCTTTGCAAGAGACACTCCTTGTCTCTCAGCATCATATTCTAATACTTAGAATTTTTAATCATCTTACAAAACAAAGTCAGTTATCATCCCCTAGAGGAGCCTTCTGTCCCCAACCCTCCAGCCTTCCCCAGACTGACCAGGACCTCTGGAAATATGGTTTCAGAAAAATCTGTACCTGCTCAATTGGAACTAAGTAATTAATTATGAGATGTCTATCTCCCTTGGTAGAATGTAAATTCCATGTATACAGGAACCATATCTGTTATTTACTACTGCACCTTCAGAATTTAGTCAAGTACCACACTCATGGAAGCTCCCGATAAAACTATTTGTTGAATAACTACATTAAAAACCTTCTTTGTCTAAACTAAGAATGCTCATTCTGAAAAGAGTCACTGCAGAACCTCCTGGGGTTGCAGAATTACCCTCTGGGAAATAGCAGCAGCTCGCAGAGACTTGTTGCTTGAGTCTCCAGTGAAGCTTGGGAATAGCCACTCTTCACTCATAACCATATGTCCTCTCTAGGGACTAATAATCATATATCTCTTTACTAAAAAATGTATGTTTAGTCTTCACTAACAGCCAAATGTCCTCTCTGGGGTTCTTAGGGAAATCACCACTGTCACTAAATAAATAAACTTTGGAATACATAGTGCTGCCCATTTGAGAAGCAGGTGGGTCCAGAATCAACACTTATAATTAATTTGAAATTGCTGCCTTCACAGGCCCACCAAGTCTTCATAAGATGTGTCCCTTTCAGCCCAGAGCCCTGGAGCCACTCACTACCTCTGAAGCTCCGAAGGATGGCTGTCTTTTTCAGGTGCTCCCAAGGAAATTCCCCAAGACAGAATTCTGGGCATACCATATAAACCACATTTCTCATCATATCATCCTACACATACCTCTCTAATTTGATGAAAATCTGTTTAATTATATATGTAGAGCCTAGAACAGTGCTCTGGCTCATGACAGGCACTCAATAAATCTTTGTGGAATGAATCAACAAAATGCATACAAAGTATGGGGACATATTTATTAAGAAAGTATTCCAGGAGAAGGGATGTTTAAACTAGAGTCCTGAAGAAAGGGGAATAGTTAGCTAGGAGGACAAAATTGGGAAGAACATTCCAGACAGATGTATGTGAGAAGGCTTTGGGCAGGGAGAAAATGAATGTGCCCAAGGAAGCAGAAGAACTCAGAGGAAATTCTAAATACCCAAGCACAGTTTACAGGGCCAGTGAGGTCTGGCCCCTCCCTTCTTCTCTGACTCCCTCTCCAGTCATCCCCTCTACTTTACCCCCCACTGACAGTGGTTGCTCTTTTCCTCCAATGGAGCACTCCCCGTACCCTGGCTTCCTGCCTCAGAACTTGTTTAATTTTCTTTATTTTCAAATGACATTTATTTCTTGTCACTTAGCCTCAGTTCAATATCCCTACCCTAGAGATATCTTTCCTGACCACCCAATCTAAACTAGCATCTTGCTCCTAAATACTCTCTCTCTCAAACCTCTTGTTTGTTTGTTTTTGTTTGTTTGTTTGTTTCAGAACAATTATCCCCACCAGAGCATTTTTAGTTTATTAACTTGTTCATTGACTATCTCCCTGCTAAAATGTAAGTTCCATGAGAACAGAGACCTCATCAGTCTTGTTCACTTGCATCCTTGGTGCCTGACACTTACAGATGCTTAACAAATATTTGTCAAAGGAATGAATGGCCGCATCAGAGAGAGAGCAAGGAAAAGGGACACAGAAGATGGAAGGAACATGCAGGGCTTTGGGGGACCATATTGTATTTTTTTTAGATCTAAGGGGAATAAAAAGACATGGAAGAGTTTAAGCAAGGGACTGATATGACAATCCTTGCTTTTCTAAAATATCACTCTGGCTGCTTGCTGTGTAGTATAGGGACTGAGTGAGTTTAAAATGCAGCAATAGGAGGCCAATTAGAAGGTGCAGTAGTCCAGGAGAGGTGATAATGAGCTGGCCTGGTGAGGGGTAGAGTGGGAATGGAAAGAAGAGGAGGAATTTAGATTATGTGCAGCCTGAAGAAATAATTGTAGCATAATTAATGGGACTAACATATATTAAAAAAAATGTTTTTAACTAGACAAGCTCATGAGGTTTTTGGTGGCAGAATTAGGTATAACCTCCACCCTAAGTTTTAGATGTTTAGGCGAAACTCCTCCATTACTCCTCCATCATTTTGAAGGGGCAGAGGAACATCCTGGAAAAAAAAAGTATTGGGGGACCAACTATAATTAACTTGGATGTTTACTGATGAAAACAGGTTTGATGGCCTGAGTGGTCCAGACTGAGGTCATACAGGCAGGTGAGGACAAGATGGGTGAAGCTCACCACCAGGCAGGGCCTGTCTGCATAAGAACCCAAACTCAACAGCAGGGGCTCAGGAACTGATCCCAGGCAGAGGGTGTGGCTCTCCTGCTCCACCCTTCCAGCTATATAACTGAAGGCCTTTGCAGTCCTCTCAGGCTTATGGAATTGGTCAAGAACCTCTAGCCCAACAGAGCCAGTCAACTCATTCTTGAAAGTGTGCAGCTGAATTCCCATTCTCTAAGCAGGTACCAGTCATTGAGAGAGCAAGACCTATTCTTGGACAAAAGTAAGCATCCTTGATGATTCTCTAGTATTTCTGGGGAGGGAATCTCAGGAACTACTTTATTTCCAGCTAAAATCACAGGGGAAGTATTGGCATTGTTGTAATTAAAATATCATGGAAAATGGGCTTTATTTTGTAGATGGCTCAGCCTGTTCAGATGGGATCATCCAAATGACATGTAGAAAGACAAGGAGTCTTACAGAAACACTTTAATTTGGGAATTTGGTAATTGGGCAAACCACCAAAAGATCAGAAAGCAAGTGAGAAGAAAAACTGTGGGCAACACAGCTGGAGATGTGGTCAGGGTAAAATATGGTGGCAGAATAAGTGACCCATGTTAAGTAAGATCTCGGACTCCGGAGCAATGCAAGCCATTGATGAGTTTGAAATGGGTATGACATAATCAGTTTAGATCACATATGAATAATGCGTCAGTCCCCTGAGAAAAATCGAGCCAGGAGTACTAACAAGACTTAGTGAGGCTGAGCCTGGATTCTCCATGCTTGTGAGTGTCTCCTTGGATGGCTTAGCAGCACATCTTTCACTTCACATGAATCTCACATTCCAAAGAAACACAAACATTCCCCTTATTACCAATAAAACTAGCTAGTGTTTATATAGTACTTTAAGGCATTCATATGCTTCCACAAATCTATTTGATCTAATTACCACTGTCTATTTTATTCCCAAAGCAATTCTATGAAGTACGCACTGTTATTGGCCTTGTTTTATATAGGAGTGGGGCTCTCATCAAGGCTTACTTGCTTAATTGTGAGTTCACAGGAGTCTACGGATATGCCACCCTCAACATGCCCAATCTCGTCTGATCTTAGAAGCTGAGCAGGGTCGGGCTTGGTTACTGCTTGGATGGGAAACCACCTAGGAATACCAGGTGCTGTAGGCTTAAAGAAAAGTTCAGAACCAGGTACTCTAACTCAGAAAGCTGTGTTCTGTCCATTTAGTCACATGACTTTCAAATAGCTTGTTTTAAACAACTAATCAATTTTTGTAATATTTACAAGGATGAGTAAGAAATAACATGAATTGGGGGGATAGGTGGAGCCAATGAGTTCAGTTTTGAAATGACTGCAGGACTTTTAAGTAGAAACCTCAATAACACATATGAGAGTGTAGAGCCAGGCAAGAATTGTAATGTGTCTGTATTTATTTTCAAGTTAAAAGTCCACAGAGCTTGCTGTCTTATTGTGGGGCACATCTAATGGATTAACGTCAGCAGAGGTTGGTCTGCTATCAACATAGAGATAATTCTATGGTAGAAGGGCTTTTATGTTCTGGAAACTAAATTTAAAACTTGACTGTATTGGGCATTTGTCTTTTAAAGAAAAAATCTATAAACAGAATATAATATGATCAAAGTACATGATTTGCAATACCATGATGAATATTGAGCATAACATAATCAACTGATTGTAACCTAATTTACAATTAGTTGTTCAATATAGCTGGGATGACAACCATGCGTAAGAAGCTGATGAAGGTAGGGCTATGAAAGAAGCTAAGGGTAATCAAAAGCTCAATTTAAAATTCTAAACTTATAAATCATAAAACTCTAACTTCTAAAGCAGTACATGAAAAACAGCTTTGTTTTTATAATTTTGAAACTTGCAAGCCTCTGACCCTTTCTTCTTGTCTCTGTTAAAAACAATTGCTTTATAATAAAAAGTGAGTTTTGGTTGCCATGGGCATTTCCTCAGCCAGTTCCAGAAGTACTTCCCCATTTCCTCCCACTTTGCTCATGCTGTGCCTTTGGCCTGGAATGTCTTTCTCACTCCATCTCTCTCTCTAAAATCCCCTTCATCCTTCATGACCAGTGGCTGGTCACACATTACAATGCCTTTCTCTAGCTCCCCTCTGGAAGACCTCCATTGCTCCGAGCCTGATACTCAGGGCAGTTTCATCTGTAGAGGACATTTGTGTGTGTGTTATCTCCACCAAAAGATATCTCCACCAAAAGATTCCAAGCTCCTTGGGGTTAAATTAAGACCAGCATTTAACTCTGTGTGCCTCAAAACTTCCAACATGATGCCATCAGTATTACAGTCACTCAACACTTGTAAAATGAAGGAAGGAAGTAATAAAAGCAGTACCCCAAATTGGGACACTCAGTCTTAAGGAGGTCCTTAAGGCTGATCAAATAGAATTTTTTTTTGGATAGCTTGGATAATAATACTGTGATTATTTTGGAGAAACCTCTTTTTTCCACTTAAATCCCCAAATAAAATGAAAGGAGAGAGAGAGAAAGAGAGAAAGAGAGAGAGAGACAGAGAGACAGAGAGAGAGGGAGAGAGAGAAGGAAGGAAGGAAGAAGAGAAAGAAAGAAAGAGAGAGAGAGAGAGAGAGAGAGAAAGAAAGAGAGAGAGAGAGAAAGAAAGAAAAGAAAGAAAAAGAAAGAAAGAAAGAAAGAAAAAGAAAGAAAAGGAAAGAATATTTGAGATGTAAAAGCTTACTTTTTATAAGGCAAAAGTCATTACATTGTTAAGGCTGTGGTAGAAGGGCTTTTATGATCTGGAAACTAAATTTAAAACTAAATTTAAATATGGCAAATTGTTTTAAATGGAAATTCTCACTTTCAACAAGTTCTGTCTTTAGGATACAGTAAGATTGCAACTATGGAATAAAGACTACCTCAGCATAGGCAAAACAGGAAGAAAAATTACCAAAATGTACACTCCCTTCTACCATTTAAAAGTGTTATGTTCAAAATATCTTTAATATAAATTAGGATTTTTATTCCAAAGAGTTGTTTTCTTAAACTTCTCTGTTCCTCAAAAGAGCATCTATTTCTACTATAAAAGATTCTTGCACCAGTACCCAAAATGTTATTTTTCTGAGCTGTAATGTATAATAACTTTGACAAAAATAATGATCTTAAGGTGCTCAGAAAACACTTGGTAATGACGAGTTTAATGCATTCAACTGATGACCATTTCCTAAATACACTCCACACATTAAAAAAAAGGAAGAGGATGTGACAGAAAGTTTTGGTTACAACAGGCACAGGAATTTTCTCTATGAATCACACAGATTAACCTGAGGAATTAGGTACCTCTGCCATACCTTTGACAATGACCAGTAAACATGCAAAAAGCTTTATGTCTTCTCTGTAGCACTATTCTTTTACCAAACGAAATTCTTCCTCCAGGAGTGTTGACTGGATACTTCAGCTTCTCTGCTTAAATTGTGAATCTGGTAAAATACACATGTTCATATCTCTAGCCATGGTCCCCTTACCCCTTTTCTTACTTTCTCTTAAAAATATATTTTTTTCTCCCTGACTAAAAACATCTTACTCTCTCTCTGTGTTTCCTTCCTTCCTTCCTTCCTTCCTTCCTTCCTTCCTTCCTTCCCCTTCCTTCCTTCCTTCCTTCCTTCCTTCCTTCCTTCCTTCCTTCCTTCCTTCCTTTCCTTCTTTCCTTCCCCTTCCTTCCCCTTCCTTCCTTCCTTCCCCTTCCTTCCTTCCCCTTCCTTCCTTCCTTCCTTCCTTCCTTCCTTCCTTCCTTCCTTCCTTCTCTTTTAATTCAGGAAAGTATCAATAAGGAAAGCACAATCATTCACAATCTCACTGCTCTTAGAGAACCACAGTTTATATTTTCTTCCATTTGTTAAAAATGGCTGTCTGTATAAATATCATCTTCACACCACTTAGATAAGCTGCACCTGCTCCCTCAGCACCAGTTAACATGTCATAGGTATTTCCCCTGGTCATTGGAAACTTTACTAACTTCATTTTTAATCAATGGCATAATAATCCACCATTTCAATGTACTTCATTTTTCTTCAAGATGCAAAGTTCTCTGGGTTCTAATAGGCTGTTCAAAGGCATTTTCATGGTCATTTGTGTATGACCTTCCTGAGGGCATCTCTGTTCCCTCATCTCAACGCTGTCAGGTGATGCCTGACACCAAAATGAGCTGCTTTAGAGTGAATGGGGTCCCAAGCCTTGAAGCGACAGAGGCACAAAGGGACAGATCCAAACAAAGCTTTGCGTTCCGTGTCAACTGAGTCTTCTCAGCTTAAAAAGGAAGCCACAGAAACAAATCCCTCAGTAATTTTTAAAAAGGCGTCAGACAGAGCTCTTTTCCTTAAGTTAAGGTGTTCCCAGAACAGTGTTTGGAAAGTTTAGAGCAGGAGGGACTAGGAGGAGGAGGAAATAGCAGCCCCACCCCACTCAATTCGGAAAGAAAGTTTCTAGTCAGATGACTATAATTGCTCAGAGAGGCAATTAAGTCTAGAATCTTAATCCTGATTAGTTGAAGGGCCCTGACGGACAAGAGAGAGATGGATCAGGGTGAGTACTGGGAATTTAACTTTTCTAAGGTGCTAATTTAAGAGGGGAGATGTGTGGAGAGAGGAGAGGTGAACAGAAAAGATAGAAGGGCCTAAATTGATGTTGATAGTTCCTGTGTAATCTGGTTCCTTTCTCCCATTTCTTTACCTTCATTCAGACCTTGGGGCACAGACCACAGATTAATTTTATGAATGGATTCAGCTTAACCATAAAGTTGTAGAAAATCTTTTCTTTAACATCTTGGGATTGGAATGGACTTGGAAATCTGAGGGGGCTCTTAGGGCCCTTGATCTTTACCACTTGGTGCTTTGTACCCTTGGTGCTCGGTGCTCTTGGTGCTCTTGGTACTTGAGAGGCCATTTATGAAGGCTAACCTTGGAGCTGTGGGAGGACCACCTCTTGGATCCTAGACTTTCTTCTGGTCCAGTTTCTCCTCTGGCTCCCAGCTCCCTTTAAAGAGATGTTGCTCCAGCCTTGTGAGCTCAGAAGACTTTTGGGGTCCCCGCAGAGCCCCAGCTGCTCTGCTGCTGGGAGTGAGATAAACAAGGCTCAGCAAGCTTGGCCAGCCTGGAAGACACATGAGGCCTGTCGTGAGAGGGCACTAAAGATGGATTATGTAGTTTTGAAAATTGCATTCTAAATTGTATGTCCTAGAAATTATTAGAAACTAGAGATGTACATGGTTTATTTAATGTAAGTCAGTTTAATAGTAAAGGCTTAAGAGGCTTATTCATATTCTAGATTCCAGGGTATCCTTGTGCTAAATTTTATGGTATTTTTTCTACTCAATTATCTCCAACTACAATAAGCCTAAAACATTCTAGAAACTCTTAAAATACTATCCTTTAATTAAACAAGTAACACAAAAAATATATGTGCTTGTTGTAAAAAGTCAAAAGTTCATATATTAGGATAAAATAAGTCCAAGTACCCCTTTACATATATATATGTACTCTCAATATGGCCTTTTCCTCACACACAAAAAAAACTATTAGCAATTTAGTTAACTGCTTTTAAATAATATTAGGTTATATAAAATTGTTTTATAAAATGAGATTATATAATACATATTATCTGATGACTTGCTTTTTAAAAACTTAATCATATACCTTAGAAATCTTTGCATGTCAGTGCATTATTCGTCTATCAAAAATTTGAAGTGAATTATAGTTTTGCATTCTAGGCATAAAAGCACAATTTATTTAACACTTTTATTAATTTGTTTATTACTATGCTTTGTTCATAGACATTTAGATTGTTTCCAATATTTTCCTCCTACAAACAATGCTGCAATGAACATCCCTATTGATAGATATAACTTTGCATGTGTGTGCAAATAGTTTTCATATGAAAGATTTCTAAAAGAAGAACTATTGGATCAAAGACAACATCTACTTTTTTAAATGGATATTGTAGGGGAGGGAAAACTTAACTTGTTTTTCCTCTATCAATTAGATTCCTGGGGACTTTTAAATTAAACAAAAACTAACAATAGAAAGACAAACAGAGGTTTATTAACATGTGCATTGCACATACATATGAGAACACACAGTGATGAGTAACTCAAAGAAGTAGTTAGAACTTGGCCTTATATGGCATCTTAACAAATAAACAATGAATTTTTAGAGAAGCGAAAGACAAAGGAAAAGCACTTTGAGTTTCTAGGGTAGCAAATTGTAAGATAGTAAATGTATGGGGGAACTAATGGAAAATAAGGGCTATTAATAGTTTATTATATAGATCCTTCTGATGCTTCTCTGGGCTGCTGAAGGTCTAGAGCTGCTTCTGGTTATTAACTCTGACCTTCCTGGTAGAGAGGAGAGGGAGGACACCTTTACAAATTTATATCCTGTTTTTAGGCAAATGGTGGAGAGGGAGGCAGAGAGCCTTTCTTTTATCTGTTTCTTCTCAATTGCCTTCAGCTCAAAATAACCTTTATGCCAAAGTGGCATATTTGGGATAGCATATTCTGTTACCCTTCAATATTATCCAATTTCTCTAAGAAGTCTGTATGAATTTATACTCTGCCATCAATATATGAGACAGTCCATTTCCATAACCTCCCTTCACAAAATAGATTATTGGTATTCCTTTTAACATTTCCGAACAAATCAAGTATGAGATCTCATTATTGTTTTAGTTTTTGTTTATCTGATTATAGCAAAACTAAAGTATTTATAGAAACTTTAATATATTATGTATGTTAATTTTATGTTATATTTGCTGCAAAAGATCTAACGATTTAACCTATATAGCCAACGGGGAACATTTTTCTCCTGCCAGCAGCTAGCTATTCGAATGCTGAGTATTGGGTGTATAATCAAACAATATAGTTAATCATGTAGACACCATTAAATGATAATGATTCAAAGAAACATAGCAGTACATGGTTAGCTCACAAATAAGTGATTCAGAGTATGAGAAATCTCAGATCAGGAGAGAGACCAGGCAGGTCCTGGAGCTGATTCTGCCCTGACCAGCTGGCATTTCAGAATGAGGAGTTGAGACCGGGCTGCAGTTTTCATTTTCTTTAGAACCCTAAGGCACTACAAGGTGACCCTGCTCCAGTTTTTCCATTTGAGTATCTCCTCTTAGGTCTGTTCATTATGTTTTTATTTGAATAAAGCATAATATTCATTTACTTGGGGGAGAAAAAAAAGAGTGTGGGGGTGGGAAACTCCAGAGCAGCGGCATAGGCCAGAGGTTCTAGAGTCAAACTGTCTAGATTTAAATGACCATGTTGCCTGCCACTTACTAGGTAGGTGACACCGGGAAAGTTACTTGACCTCACTGACCCTCTCTCTGCTTTTCTGTAAACTGGAGTTAATATATTGTTGGGTATTTATAGGGATAGTAAATAGTGCACATAAAGCCTGGAGCTTAATAACACTTGGTAAATATTGGCTAGATTTAAAACTATTGTTACGTGTTCTGAAATGTTTGGGAAGGATTTCATGGAGGAGGTAGATGCTGAGTTTTGCTTGAAAAATGGTAACAATGGGGACACTTATCGATGAGGGAAAGGTCAGGGACCATCCAGAGGTAGAGCTGGGTAATCTACTTAGAGGCCACAAGTGAAGCAGAGTTTATTTATGGCTGTTGGGAGATAAGATTGGCTAGATATGTTGGGACCACAGTGTGGAGGACTTTGTATGTTTGACTAAAGAATTTGGACTTGAACCTTTAGATAATAAGGTACTTTTACTCTTGCACATTTATTTTATTATTATTATTATTTTATTTAATTTTTAATTTGTTTAGGCAAAGCAACCCTTAGTTGACCTCACAGATTTCAAGGAACTTGTCAGTTTGCAATCCCTTAGTTTTTAAATTTTTTATGCCTGCAGCACTTTGTCTTCCTAGGTGGTCTCCCATCCAAGTACTAACCAGGCACAACCCTGCTTAGCTTCTAAGATCAGACAGGATTAGAACTCTTGCACATTTAAAAGGTGCAGAAACATGCATCACATAGAAGTTTTTCTATGGTTTCACACAGATGATCTTTCCACATTTTTTAAAAGGGAAGAAATGAAAAATAATAAAGTATTTATTAAAGTCCCAAACTGACAATAACGAGGAATGAAAAAAGAAAAGACATTGACAAGAAGCTGGCCTAAACAGGGACAAAGGCAAGAGAAGGGAAGGCGCCAAGTCCTGGGGACATTTGGTGGCAGGTGCCAACTCTCTGCTGGCTGTGCTGTATATAACTTACCCTTTGCCATACTCACCTGGAGCTTTCCAGTCCTTCACCAGTGGACTGATTGGCTAAAACATGTTGGTAGTGGACTCTTTCCACCTGCCCCAGTCTTCATACAAACTAGCTGGGGCCTTAGGAAGCCCTGGAAGTCAAGGTACTTCACCCAGTGTTTATTAGCCTGCCACATGCCCATGGATGCCAGTCCCTTGCATACAGAGGGTAGTCCCTCCTTTTCTCTTACCAACATCTTTGTTGAGGTCCTCAATAGCCTTTTGCCTAAGATTATTGTGACGGAGTTCTCACTGCCCTCCCCACACTAGTCTTTATTTTCCCTCCCGTCTGGGCTGCATACCATGGCCGGATTAACCTAGAACTACATGCCACTCCTGTTCAAAAACCTGCCTTCAATCAAAGTAACACTTGTCCCTAAGCACAAAAAAGAATACATGCTTAAAGCAAAAGCTTGGAACCCCCCTGAAAAAAACTCAAAGAAAAGAAAAATGTCCCATAACTTTCATATAAAAAAAATCTGTAACATATAGTTTTTTTTTTGTCTTTTTATATTGCCTCTTAATATCTCATGAATCATTTCCCCATACTCTTTGTCTTTTTCACTGGTTACATCAAGATGAGAGGAATAAAGTTTTTGTATCCAGCTGTTATTGTAGGATATTTGGGTTTCACTGAACATCCTTATGCTTACTTTTTTGTACACAGTTACGACTTTTTAAAGGCCAAATTCCTGAAAGAGGAATTTATGGCTCAAAGGCATTTATGTTTTAGAACTTTCTTTAATTTTGTAATAAATATTAACAAAATGTCCTCAGAAAGGTGTGACATTTTATTCTTCTGTCAGAGATAGGTGTGCCATTACTGCCGAAGCTACAGCAGCATCTTGGCCCTGCTGCCCTTGTAGGTTTTACTCCCTCTCCTCACCTTCAGCCCCACTGCCCTCCTGTCAGATCATTCTTCTGTCCTTTGTGCATGTACACACATCCATTCAGCAAACATCTCTAGGCATCCACAAAGGGAGGCAGGAGATGATGAAGGTTAAGAGGACAAGATCTGGAAACAGCCCTCCTACATTTGAATCTCAGCTCTATCCTGCAACTTCCTGCGTATCAGGAACAATATCAACACCTCTGTAGAGAGTGGTTGTGAGAATGTAAATGATTTTGGTCATGTAAAACACTTCAGACTGCACCTAGCATGTAATAAGTATTAAGTAGGTGGTAAGAACATTAGCTATAATTATCAGTGATTAAGAACCATGTTCCATTTCAAGCAGGTTTGAGAAGACAACCAAGGACTCTGCTTCCATGGAACTAATTCTAGATACGATTAAGTGCTTTGCAGAAAATAAAGATGTTGAGATGGCAAGTGATCATAGGGTGGGATGTGGGGCATCAATGGTCAAAGAAAGCCCCTGTGTGGTTGTTACTTTGAGCCAAGCCCCAAAGGAAGAGACAGAACCATCTATAAGAGCAGGGCTGCCTGATGTTTTGATCTCTTGGGGAGCGGCAAATGTCTCTGTTTTTGTTTGTTTGTTTGTTTGTTTGTTTTGTTTTAAGGCTGATAATACATAGGAGTATATTTTGATTCTTTTATATCCTTGTCTTTGTATTAGTCAAGCACCAGGAGTCTTGTGGCTGGGGCTTACCTTCTCTTACTTGCTATTAACTCTGGTGGGCCAAAGGCCAAGTCAAGAAGGCCTTGTGGGTGCTGACATATTTTTACTAATTTATTCTGCTTAATGTTCTGCTTTGTTGAATTCTTTCTGATCCTCTTGTCTTTCTTTTCCTGCTTCCTTAAAGGGCCTCCTTTTGATTCTCTGAAGTCATTGTCTCCCTGACGTGAAAGGCACTTCAGTAAGCCAAATGTATAATTATATTAAATGGAATAAAAGAGAAAACCTGAGCCTCCAATGGAGAATGAGTTTTCTCCATGTACTGCAACCTGTCCAGGCATGAAGAGGAAGGTAGCTTCCTTCTTCCTCATCCCCTTTCCCTCCCAAACCAAGAGTCAGCCTGGGTCAAGGGAAGATTGAGTTGGCTGCCCTTAGGAACTATGCTTTGAGCAGTGAACAGCAGCCAGGTAAAGGTTGTTCCCAGTCCTGCTCCTTTCTGTGGAAGTGATGTAAGCGCTCCTGTGTGCTCTTCACTGCCTGTTTTGGGGATCTGATGTTTCAGGGTGGAATGGCCACTGGGCGTTACGTATGGGGTGGGGAGGCTTCCTGGGAAGGCTCAATGGGTCCTGGTGTGAAAATGTCAGGACCCTCAGGAATAAATGAGATGCAACTAGTTTCCAACAGGATCTCAGCCAGTTGCTTTCAAACTTTTTGACTGTGACCCACAGTTTACATCATGACTGGAAACAAACTCACATTTTTCCTCTATGAGGCTGAATGGCAGCATCTGCTTCCTCAGTCCACTAGATGCCAGGTGCAGCCTCTCCTCCATTTTTGACACAAAAATATCTCCAGACATTGCCAAATGTCCTACAAGAGACAAAATTTCCCCAACTGAGAACCACTGAGATAAATTAATATACTAGAAGGGGAAAACACCTGAGGGTTTTTGTTGATAGAAATGCAATAAAAATCACCAACAAAAATAGCAAAGCAAATGCAATCTGAGGCTGCATATTACTAGTACTAAAATCAGCTAATGATCCAAGTGCTTACTTTGTTGCCGCTATGCTAAGGTTTTACACGTGAATTCTCACTTAATGCCCATGTGAACCCTATGAGGTAAGAATATCATTGTCTCCATATTTCAGCCAAGGACACACTAATGTCTAGGGTCATTAAGTAACTCACTCGAGGTCTCACAGTTGAGGTGGTGAGAGCTTCGCCTTCTGCCCACTGTGCTATATAAACCATATACTAGGTATACCCATACAGTAGCACCCCAGGAAGCAGTCAGCGCCATCATATACTCAGAACATGGCCGAGAAGCAAGAAATAAGCTACAAGTAATCACAAGGCTCCCACCTGCCCAGTATCCTAAAGCAGGAACTTGTCTGTAACTGAGGTCCCAGCCTCCAGTCAGCTCATTGACTTAATTCATATAAAATTCTAATTTGCTCTTTCTTTACTCAGAAGGATAATGAAGTGATTTTTAGAAAGATTGTCAACAGAAGTGTTTAGGAGTATGTGGTGGCATTTCAAGGGTTAAGTTTCAGTTGTCTGGAAATCATTAGCTTTCAGGGACCCTGATTTTTTTAGCAGGTTGGCTCTGGGTTCAGTTATAGAGGTCACCGAGATCACCGTCCTTCCACTCTTGGGCCAGGAGCTGCTGAATGGCCTTCTGAGGTTAGGTTCTGAAACCAGGGAGCAGGTGGCAGAGGGCTAAGATCTAGACAGAAATCTTACTAAGTCAAAGCCAGGTGCCAAAGAAATGGATGAGAAGTGTCAGGGGATGCTGAGCCCAGGGAGCCACAGCTGAGCAGTGACCTGTCCCCTCCTCTTCCCTAGTGGTGGCCTTGGAGCTCAGGTCCATTGACCTGCAGATCTCCAAGAACAACAAGGAGCATCACACCAAGGAGATGGGCCTGAAGCAGCTCATCGTGCGCCGAGGCCAGCCTTTCATGCTCCAAATGCATTTCAACCGACCCTTCCACTCCAGGACCGACCACATTACCTTCGTGGCTGAGACTGGTGAGTTTGCTCCATCCCAAGGCAAAGCTCACCTGTAGGATCCCTGTCTCTCCTTTTTGATCTGCCCTCCCTCTCTTCCCTTGGGACCCCAGGACCCTATTAGTGCTCAGCATCCTGTTAGTGCTATTAAGAACAGATTTGGCCAACTCAGCAAACTGAAATTGTGGTAATAACTAACCTTTAAATATACAATGTACTAAATTCTACACGTTAAACCTGTGACAAGACTTTCAGGTGCATACTATTAAGATCCCATTTTACAGATAACAAAACTGAGGCCCAGAGATCTTAAGTGGTTTGCCCAAGAACACCCAGTAGCAGTAAAAACTTTAAAACAAAAGGATTAGTAAATGATGGGAGAAGGTGTGGGGTTTTCCTGCCCCTGACCCCCCAGAATCATGTCACATAGATTTGGGCCTCACATTGGAGTCACTCTCTCCTGCACAGGACCAGCACCCATGGAGCTGCTGGGAACCCGAGCTACTTTCCCACTCACCCAAGCCCGACAAGGGAATATCTGGAGTGCCTCTGATTTCACCGTTGACTCCAACTCGCTCTTGGTCTCCCTTTTCACACCAGCCAATGCAGTCATTGGCTCCTACATCCTGAAGATAGAGATCTCTCAGGGGCAGGATCACATCATGACTCACCCACTGGGGATTTTCATCCTGCTTTTTAACCCTTGGAGTGCAGGTACAATTTGCTCATAAGTGGTAATGTTAACCCGATCTCCTGAAAACGTTCTAGTTAGAAAGCCCAGAAGATAAAATGCTGCATATCTATGCACTACATTTCCATGTGCTCACTAAAAATTATCTTTACAAAGAATGATGAAAATGTTCATGGTGTGATGTTATGTGAAATAGACTAGGAGATGGAACACAATGTGATCTGTACTTGTATTACATGTATGTACAGGGAAAGAGAGAATAGCCAGAATACCCCAAAATGTAGTAGTGGGTGCCTCTGAGTAGTGAGAATGAGTAATTTTCATTGTCTTCTTTTTGTCATCTGCATTTTCCAAATCTCTACAGCAAGCTTGCCACTTTTACAATCAGGAAAACAGAATTATTATCTTCTTTTAAGTACAGATTCTATCTCTGGCCTCTAGAAAAGCACATAGACTTCTAAGAGGTTCCACTCCTGATTTCTATTGCCATCAACCCATTGCTTCTCCTATTTTCCAGCAGGATACTTTCATTACTGTTTTTTTAATTTTATTACTCTGTTTTTTGGTTTGGTATTTTACCCCCTTCACTGCTCTTAATTACTCAGAGGATGACGTCTACTTGCCAAGTGAAACACTGTTGCAGGAGTATGTTATGATGGACTATGGCTTTGTGTTCAAGGGTCATGAAAAATTCATTACCTCCTCGCCCTGGAACTATGGTCAGGTAAGATTATCACAGGAAGGCGGGCTCACAAAGGACTGCTAAAAAAAAGTCAGAGTATGCTGTGCTAGGCCAATTTTCTGTCCAGTGAAAGGAGCAAGGAAGAAAGGGAGATGCCTTTCCTTTTCAGTTTTTAATATTTTATTAGGAAAAACTTAAAACACAATCCAAGTAGACAGGCTACTATAATGAACCTCCATGAACTTGTCTCTCAGCTTCAATTGTGATCAATTTATGTTGCATCACGTTGTATCTATACCAGGGATTTACAATCTATAGACCATGGGACAAATGAGGCCCACTGCCTGTTTTGGCACAGCCTACAAGCTAAGAATGGTTTTAATATTTTTTAAATTGTTGAAAAAAGTTTTAATAATATTTTGTGATTTTCAAATTATATGAAGTTCAAACCTCAGTGTCTATTAATATCATTTTTGGGAGTGTAGCCATGTTCATTTGTTTAGGTATCATCTGTAGCTGTTTTTGTGCTATAGTGGCAGAGTTGAGTAGTTTAAACAGAATCTCTCTGGCCCACAAAACCTAAAATATTTATTATCCAGTCTTTTATAGAAAAAGTTTGCTGATGCCTGGTCTATACTCCTCTGTTTCTACTGGATTCTTTTGAAACACATTACAAATGCCGTATCATTTAAGCCAGTGATACTTTAGAATATAGCTCTAAAAGATGACTTTCGGAAAAACTGCACCACAGTACATTATCACAACTGAAACACAAATAGCAATTCTTTAATAACATTAAATATACAGTCAGTGTACAGGGAGGGGGACCTCTGGCTATGGGCAACTCACACTCTCAACCACAGACACGTAGTTTCTCTCTCTCCCTGCACTGGCTTCTCAGCCCTGTCCACACACCAGGTATCGGGGGAGGCAGGGAGCCTTGTTGAGGAAGCTCAGTGTCCCTGTTCTCCAACTGTGGCAACTTGTGTAATTTTTTGAAATGGAGACAAGTACCAGTGCATTTGTCAGTCCAAAGAATTGCAACATATCACAAATATACATTGTAAATGAATGTCATGAGCCTGCACTGGCTTCTTCTGTGCTGATAGCATCAGTGCTAAATCCTCTACCTAGTTTAAGCCTCCCACTCTCTTCTCCCTCTCCTCACTTGCCTGGCCCTCTATCAATCCATCTGATCTTTTTTAACAAGCCCTCCAGAAATGAGACTCTCTAAGCCCCTATCTTTGGTACCCACCATGCTCAAAGACCTCAGGTGAATGCCCCCATCTTCCTCTCTTTCTATCTACCTGATCCTTCAAAGCCCATCAGCTCCAACAGTCTTCTCTGATCTTTTCCGTCAACGAGGATCTTTCATCTCTCCGAATTCTGTTTGCATTTTTCATTGGAGCCACATAGGTCAGTTTTTCAGAATTTTGAATTTAATACATTCCCAATTTGATTTACAAGCTCTTCAAAGGCTGGATCTTGTCTAATCTTTAGCTCCCCACTACTCTCAAACACGCCTTCACTAAAATTCTGTATTACAAACTTGAGGTTTCAGAATTCTAGACATTTTTGTGTTTCTCTTTTTCCTCCCTTGCCCTCGCCTGGAAGTTTGAAGAGGACATCATAGACATCTGCTTCGAGATCCTCAACAAGAGCCTGTACTTTTTGGAGAACCCGTCCAAAGACTGCTCCCAGAGGAATGATGTGGTGTATGTCTGCAGGGTGGTGAGTGCCATGGTAAGGACAGAAGCTTCCCTACTCCTGTCCGAGGACAGTCTGACTTCCCCCCCGGGGATGTGGAAACCCACCCAGCCGTCCTCTGCAGATCAACAGCAATGATGACAATGGCGTGCTGCAGGGGAACTGGGGAGAGGACTACTCCCTGGGGGTCAGCCCACTGGAGTGGAATGGCAGCGTGGCCATCTTGCGGCAGTGGTCAGCCAAGGGCGGGCAGCCTGTGAAGTACGGACAGTGCTGGGTCTTCGCAGCTGTTATGTGCACCGGTGAGTGAGGGGAGATGGAGATGCAGCATCTTACTCATTTAATCTTCATGATAACCCTTGAGGTCGAGCTCTGACACCTCCATTTTCACATGAGTTAACTGTGGTTTGCCCACAGCCACCCAGCTATGAGCAGTGGGCACTGGGCTCTTAACCAACATGATCTATAGTCTTGAGGAATTCTGCACATCTACCCAGGAGGGAGGTTGACCTGTTACAGTCACTCCACAATTTCCCTGATGGAGCAGTTAGACTGTTACAACAGGCACCTGGATAGAGGAGCTTGTGGTCCCAAAGTGGAGGCAAATTTGACTTCTTTTTGCCACCTGCTCAGGTTTCTAAACTCAAGGTGAGCCTGGAGTCTGGGACAGGTAGGGGGAAGTTTGAGGTGCAAGTAGGCTGTCTGGGAAAGCTGATCTCACCTGTAGGCAGAGCTGGATGCTCCCAAATACTTCTCAGAGAGATTCTTGAGGAGTTACAAGTAGAAATTTGCTACTTTGCTAGCTACCCTTAAAAGAGCATCAAGGTCTTAGGCATTATCAGTTACTTATAATTTAGTTCAAAGTCATTGATCAGATTATCTATGAAGATAAGGGAAAGATAGAGAGTACTGAGTTGCCTGCCTGTCTCCCCCTGTGCAAGGCAGGAGGTACCTCACATAGTGCTGCCTGTTACACTGTGGTTCTCCATCAGAATTGTCTGAACTCATGGGTTGACTCTGAGTTGGAGAGTGAGAGGACACAGAACAGGGAGGACAGAGACAGAGGACAAAATTCTAGATTTTTCTGAGAGGGGCAACATAGCTTGGCAGTTATATAGAAGTGCTACTGACAAAGAAGAGGTTTATATCTGTGTTAAAATCAAGCGACCTCATGTTGCTTATATGTTTTCACTGGAAAATGCTCAGCACAGCACCAGTATTTAGTATAGTCAAATTTTCCATGGAAAGTCTCTGGCTAAGCAGGTATTATGCAGGAGGGCTCGGGCCTAGTGGAATGAGAGGGAGAAGGTCTAAGCCTACATCCTTGCTACATCTCTAAGTTTCCCCTCAGTCCCAGGCCGTAGAGGTCTGGGGCCACTGAACAGTTAGGGCAGAGCCTTTCCTGTTAAGCTGCTTCTACTTTGCAACCCTGGTCTAGCTCTCACCCTTACAGAGCATTTGTAAAAAGCCCAGGAGCTGTGCTGCGAGTGGACAGGTGATTGCGGACAGGTGGCATTCTTTGGGGCTCTCCAATGAATTGAAACAGAAAGATTGATTGATCTCAAAATTCCTTTTATGTTTCGAAGCATTGTAATCCTCCCAGCAGATAGTAGGTAGGCACCATCTTCTCCTCCTGAGCAGGAAAGGAGTAGGATAAACCTCTCTCTAAAATTCCTGCCTTCCTGGCATAGGTGGGGACCTGTGTTCTAAAGGTCACATTTGGTTCTTGGCTTGATTTCATCTGCCCCCGGGCAGGTGTGTGTGTGGTGGTACACTGTCTGTTTTTTATGAAATTCCATCTATGAAATCTTTACTCAGCTTTAAAAAGCCTTTGTAGCACCATCTTGAGCGCCACAAGAGGGTGCTGTTGTCTTACCAAAGATGGTCAAAGTTTCCCTTTGATGTCTTCCATTTATCTCTATAAATCTATCTTGCTCACATTGCTCATCTTCTATCCATTCTGATTTCTTCTACCTCCTTCAAACCCTGTCTTTCAGTAGAATTACAGAACCTGAATTTCAGAACTTAAAATCATCTGGTCCAGCTCCTCATTTTGTACACACAAGGAGACTAAGGCCCAGAGAAATTAAGCCACTTGCCTAAGGCCGCACAGCTTCTCACCACAGACCTAAAGTTGTTTGTAATTTTCTTTTGCATTATCAAATGTTTTAGATCTTCTATTTTTTAATTTGGTATAAATTTTTTAAAAAGCTGCTGAATGAAAAAAAGAACTAAATGATAATCTCAGTTGTTGTTTATTGTTTTTTTTAAGTTACCCTCAAATGATTTTTTTTTCTGGTGCGATGGAGACCTTCAATACGGCAGGTAGGCAGCAGGGTTCTGGGCCTGGGTGAGGTTCTCTGAGGAGAAAGGAGTTACAGGAATGGATCTGCAAGAATCTTGACCTTTCTCTTCTTCAGCTAGAAAGTTAGAAAGTATGCCTGGGAAATGAATGAATCTGCTTGGAATGAATTTGGTGATTCTCCATGCTTTTTCTTCACTTTAGTAATGAGATGCTTAGGTGTTCCAAGCCGTGTTGTTTCCAATTTCCGTTCTGCACACAGCGTGGATGGGAACTTGACCATCGATACCTACTACGACCAAAATGCAGAGATGCTGTCAACTTGGAAACAAGATAAAATATGGTAAGGAGACTATCGCGAACTGATGTCTGCTCTGTCCCAAGTAGGGTAGGAACACTCTGACCTGATTCTCTCTAGGTGTGAGGCAGTATTGCCCTATATCTCGTTGCTGATGCTCAGAGAGTAAGTCCCCAACCAAGGAGATCATTCTGGCTAATTAGATCATCACATCAAACTCTTTTCAGAGATAAGACTATGGGATAACATTCTGAAGCTGGCAATCAAATGAATAGATTGTGTATTCTCTGAATACTGGCCTCCAAATCTGTATTCATCTTACTTTTCCTTCTTTAGGTCTTTCTGTTTGCACCATTCTCTGTTTCTCTTGTCAGGGAAAAACCTTAACTAACTGCCTTTGCATACTTCCTTCAGTCTCTTTCAACATTCTTTCTCTCCCTGCACGTACATACTTACTCCCTCTCTGTGTGAATGCATGTGTGTGTGTGTGTGTGTGTGTGTGTGTGTGTGTGTGTGTCCATCTATTCCTTTATTTTTGTATCTCTAGTCTCTTCCCTTGGTTCCTTTCTCCTCTGTTCTACTCCAAATCTGATTTCCTGTTTTTCCTTTTCCAGCCAGTTTCCAGGTAAGACCTTTGAGTTGCATGAAAACTAGCTGCTGTCCTTGGAGCCTCCACTCTCTCTAAGCATCTAGAGGGCTGAAACTTCCCAGGTTCAAGGAGCAGTGATATAACTAAGGAGGATGTATCACTCATGTAGAATGCTGTCTGTGAATGTATAACCTGAGTCTAAACGTGAGGAAATCCTGGATTGTGTGATCCTGGACTGGGTGGAAAAGAATGCTGTAAAAAACATCATTAGGTCAACTGACGAAATTAAAAATATAAACAGTAAATTAGATAAAATTATCATATTAACATTAAATGTATGAGGCTGATAACTGTATGAGATTATGTAAGGGTACATCTTTATTTCTAGGAAATATGCACAAAACATGTATATATGTTATATATGTATGTTATATATATATATATATTTAATATATTATACACACACATATACACATAAAAATCTTCATATCTATACTGAAAGAAAGGCAATGATAAAGCAAATAGGACAAAAATTAACAATAGATAAATTGGGTATATGGGTATTCTTTGTACTATTCTTGAACTCTACTGGAAGTTTGAAATTACTTCCAAATAAAACGTAAAAAAAACCCCAGAAGAAACAATGATATAAAGCATTCAGAATCTCATACCTGGCAAATCCTCTGAACACATGAGTCCTTGTCTCCTTACTCTTTCCTGTAGGAATTTCCATGTCTGGAATGAGTGCTGGATGATTCGGAAAGATCTCCCTCCAGGATATAATGGGTGGCAGGTTCTGGATCCTACTCCTCAGCAAACCAGCAGTGGTGAGTGAGGGAGGGTCTGGACTTGGTAGAAAGGCTGATCAGAGCGAGTAGGAAGCCAAAAAAGAGAGTTGTTTTTCTGACTTCATCTCCTTCCCAAAGCTGTAGCAGAGACAGCTTCAGGTCAGGAGTCTAACTCTGACATTGGCAGATGGGCGACCCGGATAAATTACTGGGCCTCTCAGTAACTTCCTCACCTGTAAAATGGGCAAGATGATGCTAATAACTGCCACTTCACAGGATGGCGATGAGGATCAGCTGAAATAATGGGCACTAGAGAGTGACGTTAATACCACTGCCCCTCCCTATCCCATCTCCCTCCTTCCCACAGCCATGACCCTGGTCCATGTGTCAGCAACTGTGTTGGCCATCCACAACTTCTATTCTCTACACAGGGCTGTTCTGCTGTGGCCCTGCCTCCGTGAAGGCCATCAAGGAAGGGGAAGTCCACCTGGCCTATGACACCCCATTTGTGTATGCTGAGGTGAATGCCGATGAAGTCATTTGGCTTTTCAGGGATGGCCAGGCCCAGGAAATTCTGGCCCATAATACCAGTTCCATCGGGAAGGAAATCAGCACCAAGATGGTAGGGTCAGACCAGCGCCAGAACATCACCAGCTTCTACAAGTACTCAGAAGGTGCTGGGGCGGGGGGTGCTGGGGATTTGGGGAGGGAGGTGGACATAATCTCCTGTGTGTTGCTTTCCAGTGGGAATGACTCCAACCTTAAAACCATCACCACCTAATATCATCCTTACAGCAAACTCTGAGGGTTTTCCTGGACCCTGGCCATGTGGCACCAGGGTAGGGTTGCTGGACTTAGCAAATCAAAATATGGGGTGCCCAGTTAAATTTGAATTCCAGATAAATTCAGATAAATATTTTATGAGTATAAATATGTCCCAAATTCTTATCCTAAAAATTATTCGTTGTTTATCTGAAATTCAAATTTATTTGAATGACCTTTATTTTATCTGATAATTATATTCTAGGGTCACATCATGGTTTTCTTGGCAGTGGGGGTGGCAACAATGACAGAGACGGACATTCATGGAGGGAAAAGGGTCCTCGGCCTATGGAAGGGAGGAGGCTTCCCTGTGAAAAAGCGCTGGGTGGAGTCAGGCTGCCTGAGTACTAATCGAGAGCTTGCTATGTTCTAACTGTGTGAGCCTGGACACATTTTTACCATGCTTGTGCTTTCTCATCTGTAAAATGGGTTAATAGTATCTCAGAGGGATGTTGTGAAAGTTAAATGAGTGAATACACAGAAAGTACTTGGAACAGTGCCTCTAGTGCACAGTAAATGTTCTAGAGAGGTCCACAGTTTGGGATGAGCTGGGATTAAGCCTGAATGTTGAGTAGCCCCCAGCGGCAAGAGGTGAAGCTCTAAAAGCCTTGAGCATATACGTTAGAAGTGAGGATGCTGGTGGGAGAGAGAAGCCTCTGGATTTGATGATGGTGATAATGATGATGGTGGCAATATTGATGACAAAGAATAACTCGTTTAACTCGTTTAACTCTATGAGGCAAGAAGATGCCCCCAGGTTATAGATGACAAAACTGAAGCACTGGGAGATTAAGGGGCTGTGATAGAGCAAAGATTGAACCCAGCACCAGGCAACACCAACCCCCATATTCTCAGCTGTACTGCCTCCTGAGGCGGCTCTTCTTGTTTTCTAGAGGAGTCATTGGTCCTCTCAACCTCTCCCACTGACGTCTTCTCATCTCCTCTTTCTGCCAGGATCTCATGAGGAGCGATTTGTGTTCTTGAAGGCTTCCCGGAAAATGCTGGGCTCAAGAAGGACCTCTTCACCTTTCCTGGATCTGCTGGGGTCTGGAGGTTTGGTGGATCAGCCAGCGCAGCTGCAGCTCCACCTGGCTAGAACGCCTGAGTGGGGCAAGGACCTGCTGCTGAAGCTGCATGCCTGGAGGGTGCCAGACAGAACCCACCCCCAGGGTCCCATCAGACTGGAGGTCCGCTTCTGCGCACAGGCTCTGTTGCACAAGGGTGGCACCCGGGAGCCCCTCTGGAGACAAATAGTGCAGTTGAACCTGGACTTTGGGGAGGGTGAGTATGAGGCAAGCCTGGAAAGTTACTTACAGGGTGGGGAGCTTTGGTGCTATGAACAAAAAGCTGGCCTGGCCCAGACAGATCACACAGAAACTCCCTCATTCCCAACACACACATTGATGCGCTCGCACAGACATACACACATGCTAGGCAGTGAAGGTGCTTTTGGCAGGATACCAAGTGCTCTACCTCTGATGCCATTGCACCAAGTGAAACAGCAGCAACCTCTGAGGGCAGAGAGGGCAGGGTAAGCACACTGTCTTTCTCTTAAATACACACACACTTTCACACACCCATCTAGATTCACACACACGTTCTTTCTCATAACCAAACTAATTTTTTTCTCACACATGCTTCCTCTCTCTCTTTCTGAGACACAGTCCCCAGACTCAAGATGTCTTTTGTCTGTGCTTAGAGATACAGTGGCCGTTCTTGCTACCTTACAACAGCTACAGAAACAAACTGACGGATGAAAAGCTAATCCGCGTGTCTGGCATTGCCAAAGTGGAGGAGACCGGGAAGTCCATACTGGTCCTCAAAGACATATCTCTGGATCCTCCCCACTTATCTATTGAGGTAAGACATGTGGACAGAGATGAGATCCAGGGGCCCTCTGACTCACCCAGCCCCGGGGGCATATGAGACACGATCTTTGCCTGACACCAAATGGATGATTAAAGCACAGTGTGGTGTGGTCTTTTGTGCTCTGTGCAAAGCACAGGGAAGGGCATGAAGAAGCCAGAGGAGGTGACGCTTTACAGATGATTCAAATGGACTGGAGGATATTGGAAGACACTATATAGAGGTCTGAAATGGAGATGAAGGCATTTTAAGTGAGGAAATAGGTTTGCAGAGGCAGAGACAAGAAAGGCAATGACTGGGAGTTGGAGTCCAGGAGAGAGATTTGATAGAGACAAGTCAAATTCAAGAGGTGATTGCTGATAAAATGGGTGTGACAAGGAGGGAAACATAAAAGGTGAAGCCTCAGATTTTGAGTTCAGAGGCTTGAGGGGCTGGAGAGACTACTGCATGAGGAATGAATACAGGTGGAAGAAGGATAAATGGAGGGCAGGATGTTCACCAAATATTACCGGGAGCCCCCTTTCCCCTCCTTCTCTTCCCACTCTGAGAGACTTGCCCTCGGCCTAGTCCCAATCCGATTTCATACCTGGTAGATTTCCAATGGCACATCCTACCCCCGCCCAGAATAAGAACTGAGTGGCTCTGTATCATAAACTATTTGTCCGCCTGACAGTTTTCACCTGTGCATGCTGTCAGGTGAAGTCATGCCAGGCAGTCTCCAGGTGGGGCAAACAGTGGGTAGAATCGCAAGTGCAGACAGCCTGGTGCTGAGGTCAGGGCCCTGTCCATTACCTAGAGCCTGGTCATAACAGGATCCGATGCAAACCCATCAGATGCCAAGTAGGTTATTAATTGGTCCCCATTGGTAAGAGAGACCTGGGGATGATGCTGGATTCCGAAGTTGTTTTTTTTTTTTTTTTTTTTTTTTACCTGTTCTACTTTGACAGCCTCACTAGAGTACAATTGTTTCTTTTGTTTGAATTCCAGAGAAGTCAGGAGGTATTCTTCCTTCTTCTTGATCCTCTAGTTGCACCAGAACATAACACAATACAATCTGGGTGGTTAGAGCTCATTTCGGTTCAACACTTGTTTACTGAATGTGCATCATTTGGCTGGCACTGCACTGGGCCCCAGGGCTGCAGAAGTGAGTGGGACAGAATCTATCCCTCCCACTCACAAGTCATGCTGCACGATGACACTGACCTCACATATGATGCACTGAACGTACCTGAAAAAACTCAGAATGTGTCTACTGATGTATATGGGGACAGAGCGGCATGGGAGAAAGGTCTTGGCAGGGGTCTGGGACAGCTGGGTCAGGTGCTGGCTCTGCCATTAATATATCCTGTGACCTTGGCCTCAGAATGGCATCACTAATGGCATGTAGATGGCGCACATGACCCAACTTCCTTATCCTACATCTCTGTCAGACACTACTAATCAGACTCCCTGACTCTGGACTCGTCCTTGGGATCCTTTTTAACATGGCATTTCCATTAGCCACAACTAACGGACAGGAGCTGACACTTAGATTGAAACCTAATTGCCATCCTGAACTAGATGATGGACAGGAAAATAGATTTCAACTCAGGGCCGTTTTCAGTTGGTGGTGGCTTTCTGCAATGTCGTGACCTCCTAAGGCAGGCCAGGATGTGTGTTAACCTGAAATACTCTCAGCTCATATTCTTTCCTCCCAACTGCACTTTCTTTGCTGTAAGTAAATAGTCGCTAGTGGTCAACAAAGGAATGGGGGAGTGAGGCTGCAGAAATGAGGCCAGCTGCCTACGGTATCCCTTTCTTCTCTCTACACAGCTGTCGGAGAGGGCTGAGGTGGGCAAGGCACTGAGCGTCCACATCACCTTCACCAACACTCGAACGGTGGCTCTGAGTCACTGCATGATGGTGCTAGAGGGAAGTGGTCTCATCGATGGGCAGATATCAAATGAGTAAGTGCCATCACCGTTTACCTGTGTCATGCTGGACTCTGATAAGAGCTGCCTTGAGCAGGGTCCTCGGGCTCCTGGATGGTGCCTTTTTGTACTCACTTTCCACCCTCTTTGGGGGAAGTTTGGCTCTGTGGTGTTAGGAGGTGGGAGGTGCTCACCAAACATGAGGAGACACCAGGTCACCCACCCCAGCAGTTACTCCTCAAGACTTTAACAGGCTCTTTTTGACTTTTAGCCTTGGGACTCTGGTGGCAGGACACACCATCCAAATTCAACTGGACCTCTACCCCTTCAAATCTGGGCCCCGCCAGCTACAAGTTCTCATCAGCAGCAAGGAGGTCAAAGAGATTAAGGGCTACAAGGATCTTTTTGTAGCTGCAGCCAGGGCTTCTTGAGTCCCACCCCACCCTCCTCTGCCCCCTTCCTGACCTCCTGGGTCCCACCCAGCTCTCCTGATACCTTCCCTGACTCCTCACATTTCCTCCTTGTACCCCCAATGCCCTCCCAGTCCCCTCCCTGACCTGCCCTACTTCTGGAGTCGTGGTTTCTCTTTGCTCCTCTATCCTCTTTCCAGCCTGCCCTGGGGGTGAACGAAACTCTCCTAGAAACTCTGTGCATCTTGGGAAGAGACAATGTATCTTGGAAAGAGACTATAAAGACATCTTTATTGATCACTGGTATTTTCTGTGTTAAAAAGCTACTTATTGCTACCAGCTAATCCTCTTGGCTTGGCTGCCTGCTGTGTGGCTGCGGCCTTCCTGCCCTACCTGTCTTCTTTCCTCCTTTAAAGGCCCCTGCACAAAATAAGCCCAACATGATCCCTCTAAATCAGCCTCTCCGGAATCAAGGATCACAGTCTCCACTTTTAAACTGTCTTAGTTAGCCTCTGACAGAGGCTGTGGGGAGGTCTGGGGAGGACAGCCTAGAAGTGCTGGGATGGACAGTGACTGCAGCACTTGGGGACTGGAAAGATGCCCAGTAGGACTTCTCTGCTGGCCTGAGAACATAGAAACAGCTGGGCAGGGCCCACTCAGGGTGGCTCAAGATAACTGGGAAGCACTTCACAGCTGGCTGCCCCCCGAAACAGGCCCTAGCTTTCCCTGACCCCATCTTCTCCTCTCGATCCCTCACACCACTCATTCTCCCTAATCTTTCATCTCCTCCAAGTCACTCTAACTGGTCCCAGCCTCTCTTCCTTTGCTTGTTTGTTTTTATCATTTTAAGGACAGGGAGCCACTTTTCTGTATTTCCCTTTCATGTTTTTCATTTTAGATAATTTGGAAAGAACAGAAATGTGAAAAGAAACAAAAGAAAAATCACCGATATTTCACTCTCCCATTCCAAAAGAAATCACTGCTAACATTTTGCCATCTATCTTTCTAGTGGTTTCCCCCCACCCCTTCATTGTGTATTTTAAAGTTATCATTACATGGCTATCATCAAAAAGACAGGAGGTAAATGTTGGCGACGATGTGGAGAAAAGGAAATTCTGGGTACTGTTGTCAAGAATGTCTATTTGTTCAGCCATTATGGCAAATAGTATGGAGGTCCCTCAAAAATGGACACTAAAACTACCATATTATCCAGTAATTCCACTTCCAGGTATATATTTGAAGGAAATAAAATTACTACCTCAAACAGGTATCTGTACCCCCATGTTCACTGCAGCATTACTGACAATAGCCAAGTTGTGGAAACAACATAAATACCAACGGATTTATGGACAAAAAAGATGTGATATATACACAATGGAATATTATGCAACTGTGAGAAAAGAAAGGAGTCCTGCCATTGGCTACAACATGGGTGGAACTTGGGAGCATTATGTTAAGTGAGGGATAAGTCAGACCGAGAAAAACAAATGCTGTATGGCCTTACATATACTGACATACCTCAGGGATATTTTGGGTTATGTTCTAGACCACTGCAATAAAATGAATTGTAATCTTTTTGCTGGTGGAGGGTCTTGCCTTCAATTTGTAAAAAAACACAACATCTGTGAAGCTCAATAAAACAAAACGCAATAAAATGAGGTATGTCTTGATGTGGAATCTAAAAAGGCTGAACTCCTGGAAACAGAATAGAAGAGTGATTACCAGGAGCGGGGGATGGGACACCAGGGAGATATTGGTCAAAGGGTATAAAACGTCCAGTTGGAAGAAGAATAGTTCTGGAGATCTAATACACAGCACTGAGATTATAGTTAACAATACCATATTATATACTTCAAAGTTACTAAGAGACCAGATCTTAAATGTTCTTACCACAAAAAAAATAATTATGTGACCTGATGCACATGTTAGCTAGTCATATTGTAATATATAAATGTATCAGATCAAGATGTTGTATTCCTTAAACTTATACAATGTTATACGTCAATTATATCTCAATAAAAAATAAAGATATCATTACAAGTTGACACTGCTTCCTTATGGAAAATTTAGACAATCCGGAAACAGAGGAGCACGTCCTCTTGTAGGTTCTCAAGGTGTGGCTGCCGTTCTCCACTCCTCACCTGCCCAGTGACTCTGCAGGTTCGCTCTGCTCCTCTCACCACCTGGTCTCCTCCTCCCCATCTTCCTCTCTGTTTAGTATTTATTTTGCTTTCGCAGGCTGCTTTGGGCTGGAAGGGCAGGAGTCTGCACACCCACACTCCACCCTGTATACCAGCTGCACCTGTCTCCATTAAATGCCATGGGCATTTCTGTGTGGCTCTGTCACTGCTTTGTCACTGTTTTGTTCCAGGTGGCTTACCACCCGCCCACAGGAGACCTGGTACCTGGGCTGGCTCCTGTGGAAATCTGAAACTGCTCTATTTGCAGAGTGCCCGGTCCTCCTTTACTTAATCACTGTCCTTCCTATCTAGTGGCTCAAAGCTCCCTGGATGTATCACTTAGGTCACTGAAGGGGAAACAGTGGGCAAGCTTTTTGTTGGGCCTCCCAGGGGAATGACGATATTAGCCATTTCTGCTTTCTCAGTCGACCTTTCAAATATTTCCTCTCTCCCCAGCTAAAAATTGGCTTAAAAAAACACAGTTTATAGTGTTTTCTTTTTTTCACGTTGGCTAGTCTGACTGGTTTCATTTCTCCACCTCTGTTGGATGAGCAGACAGTCTTAATGCTCCCTGACAGCTCTGACATACTAGAGCCCAGGTCTCCGGGGTTCATACCCACTGCTACCTAGTACCCAGAGATTAGGTCCTGAGATTAGGTGCTCCCCTCCTCTCACAACAACCTGGTAGGGCCACTAGGCACGGCAGTGGTATCCACAGACAAATCTGGCAAAAGGAAATTTCAGGCTGTGGAGCAAAAAGGCACAAACCAGGCTAACACTCTCATCTCCTGACTGCTGGTCTACCTGTTCCCCGTGGTGTTCATGCAGATCGTTGTCCTCATGTCTTTTTGGCTGGTACTTTTGGGGTCTCTGCTGTTCAGTGTCACTGTGTGATACAAAGCAAAGAGCCCTGGACAGAGTTCTGGCTCCCTCATGGTGTGACCATGGCTTCCTCAGGTCAAAATGATAGCAACAATAATAGCAGTGCCAGCCCTTCCTTCCCTCAGTGGGTTGCTGTAAGGATCCAATGAGAAAAAGTGTATTCTAAAGAGCTTTGTAAACAGTGACATACCTTTACGTGCAGAGGTCCTCTGATCAGTTTAATCACTTCTCTTGGGTGACTGCCTCCATTTGGGGGGATGGGAAAAGCCTGGAGGCAAAAGAACCTACCTGAGTCTGCCAGTTCTGGCTTCCCTTTGCAATTATCTGCGGGGAACTTCCTCATCCTCCTTTTAGACCTGGGCACCCAGGGAGCCAAGGACCCGGATTCTACAAACAAGAAAACTAGAACTTGCCTAAGGGCCCGCTGGGAACTCACGACAGGACCAGGATTAGTGTCCTAGTCTCTCTGAGTCTAAGAAAGGTCTGGAGGTTTCCCCTCTTCACCTTGCTAGAGCTGGCTTGCCCCAGAGTGATGGCAGGTACGTCCACACTTATCTCCTTGAGTGTTGCAGGGTCTACTCTGAGCTCCTTCCCTGCAGCCCTGCTTCTGTCCAGATAAGAAGGTGCTTATCAACTCTGCACAGCTTCTCCTCTACCTTCCTAACCCTGGACCAGAGATAAGCTGCTCGGATCAGAGCTGCCTCCCTCCCCAGCACACTCCCTCTCACTAATGGTTTGTAGGAATTAAATGACAGGCAGAACCTATGAGTCTGCTCATTAGGTCAGAGCCAGGAAGTAGGCTGTTGCCTGGTGGCCATTGAGCACCTTTCTCTTTGGCTACCCCACTTCCCAGGTCCCGCCCACCCTAGCTACACCTACCTTCCTGTCTCCTCTCACAATTAAGCTCTCCTGCCCATGCCTCTTCTTCTTCCACAAGCTAACCCACCTCAGCTAGTGTGGTGGTGGCTTCAGGCATTTACCTATTTGTCTATGCATGGGTCATCTTTTAATTTGTTCATTCCATTGGTCAATAAATAGGAACTGGAAAACCTGCCATGCTTCAGATACCGGCTGCATTAAGCACTCTTACATGGCACTCTGGAGTTCGACTGTCTGTGTCCAAACCTGGCTCCACCAGTTCTTTGTGAGTGACCTTGGAAAAACTATCTAATGTTCTTAAGCCTCTATTTCCTCATCTGCAATACAGGAATGATAATAGTTCCTATATTATATGGGGATGGTGTGATGATTAGGTGGGATAATGCATACAATGAACCAAAACAGTGCCTGGAATGTAAAAGCTCTTGCTAGTTTTCTTAGTGGTTTTACCATTAGCCACTATCATTATTAAGCATTGGAGATGTTATTGGTAAGACACAGGCCATATCCTCAAGGAAGACAGGGGGAAAATAGATAAGTATTTATAATGTAGAATATGAGTAAGCTAATAGGGAATGTCAAAAGTGGTGCTCTTGATTGCCTGGTATGGTAGAGAGAGAAAGTCAGAAAGATTTCTCTGGGGGTGGAGGTGGGTGGGTAATGTTGGATACAAGAAAGTAGACAAGTGAGAGGAGAACATTTTAGAAAGAGAGAGACCAACTCATGTGAGAGCACAGAGGTGTAGGAGAGCATTTGAGAACTAGAAGAATTTGCCTGCCTAGACTCCAGACAGGAAGGGAAAGATCCTGAAGGGCTTTAGGGGTGATGCTGAGAAGTTTGGATTTTACCCACTGTTGGACCTTAAACAACCTGGTTGAATTAGCACTTGGGAAAAATCACTTTGGTGATTCATTTGGAAAAAGGATAGGTGGGAAGCTGGTTAGGAGCTGTTGTTCAGGCAAGGGAAGCTTCAATAAAGTCAGGACCAAGGGCACGGCCAGTTTTAGTAGATAATCAGGAGTTGGACTGGACAAGGCTCAGCGACTGATGAGCTAAGAGAGGTAAGGAAGATGGAGAAGGATGTGGTGGCACCTGGGTTTCTCCCAGAGTGACTGAGTGGGCACCATCCTCATTCACCAAGACCAGAGATGCAGGAGGAAGGAGAGAGGGGACAAAATTCATTTTGGATTGAATGTTAGGGAGTCAATTCTATATGTGCACATATACGCACACTTTAAAATCTGATTGGGGACAGAGTTAAAAATACAGGAGAGAGAATGAAAGCTGGTTACTGAGATTCCTGAGAAGGGAAGACAAGGAACCCAGAAAGCAGGGGACAGAGTGTCCTGCAATAGGGAAAGGCAGGGTAGATGTGGGTATAGAGTGCTTTAAAGTGTACCACCCAATCCCTTCCCCTCTCCTTCCCTTTCTCTTCTCCCATGTGTTCTTTTCTCTATTACAGGCTCACTACTAGGACTTACACTTTTTTTTTTTTTTTACTAGAAGCAAGGTCACTCACTGTCATCTCCACCCTCTCATCTATATTCAAAACTCTCCCATGAATCTTGCCAAGCTTTTTTGCCTCTACTGCTTTCATTTGAGAGTCACCTGGGACCTGGCAGGTCTTACCCAAGACAATACCTCTGCCAAAAAATAAATGCCAAAAAATCATACAAAAGTGATCCAGAGTGGGCTCTGTTTGCATTTGATGTCCAGGAAGTGACTCTCCAGGATAAAACGAGGGCTTAGGTTCTAAGCAGACTTCTAGGCTCAAGAGGCTCTCAGTGGTGAGCTAAAGTTTTAAGATACTTATATTCCTTTCTGCAGAGGTGCAGTCCCCCTTCTTCCCTCTAGAGGCCCCATCAGCTCACCTCTCTCACCTGGCTCCCTTGCCACAGCACAGCACCTGCCAGGGAATGCCCCATTGCCCAAGAGCTATTAAAGGCCCACATGGCAGAAGGCCCTGGCAGCTCATTGGCCACCTCACTTCATCCTAGATGAGCAACACTGCCAAGAAAATCCTGAAGGCAAGTGAGAAAACCAGTTGTGATCTGCCCAATGAGCAGGTGGCAGTGAGGCAGCTAGCCCCGCCTTTGGTGTCTCCTGAAGTCTTGGGGATGGAAAGGGAAGCAGACACTCCAGGCCCAGTTTCCCAAAGCTCCAGGCTATCAAGCTACTTTGTGGAGAGAAGCCCAAGAAGCGGAGGCAGCCACCATGGCACAAGGTAGGGGAGGGCCCATCAGGATGCTGGAGGTCAGGGATGAGGAGGACAGAGAGACTATAAGAAGTCAAGGGAGGGTGGATTCAGAGGAACAAAATGAGTAAATAAAGAATGGAGGCAGACGAAGTAGAAACCCCAAGAACCTCAGAATTGGTTGGTAGCCTGAGAACCAAGAGATAAGGTAGGTACTGGCAGGAGAACAGCCAAGTAGCTGTGTGTCAACATACTTGCTTCCATAGCCTTGTGAGACAGGGAGGGCCAGGGATCCATTGGTCAGTGTTCCTGTTCTCCTCCTCCACAAGCTGATCCTTTGACACTGAGCAAGTCACTTATTTAGTTTCCAGTCCCTACAACTGAAAAATGAGGGGAATTGGACCAGTCAATCTTAAAGTTGTCTTCCAGCTCTAAAATTTCCTAAATTTTCACATCTTCTCTTCTTCCCCCACTTCAGAGGGTCTGTTCTTCATCTTAGCTAATCTTCCCACCACAGCTCTTCTCTCTACATCAACTCCCACTCTTTAGAAACAGCTGCTATGAAGATTAAAAAGTTAGTTGAAACCATTTACAGAAATGAGTGAAAACTCTACAAATGTAATAACTTCACCTTCATTTACTGTGTTTTGTTCTTGCATTTTTATAAGTTTTAGTCACAAAAGAAATATACCAATACATAGTTGGAGTAAAAGAAAGCAATAATTACAGATATAGCTACAGTTCCCTGCTGCCACCCAAGCCCAGCCTCATCTCCAGAGAAACCACTGTTCCCAGTCTTTTGACTATACATTTATATTCAACGTAATGCACAATATTAGCATGTATGGCTTTTTTTTTCGTGCCATTCAGTACCTATAGATTTACCTCAATATTTTTTACATTGCATAGTATTTTATATATAGATGTAAGTAATTTACTTATCCAGTCCTCTATAGATGGGAGTTTAGGTTGATTCCCATTTTTCAACTATGCAAATAATGTGGCGGTGCACATTCTCCTTGTGCTTGTGAATGACCTTCTTTCTAAGATAGATACTGAGATTAACTTAAAAGTTCTTCCTATAATGTTCTTTCTATTTTATTGATCATTTCACTCCATTCTTCCTGCATATCAAGGAGAAAAATATGCCCAATGTGAAATGTACCTCTTTTTTGAATATCTGGTGTTTGGGCTGAAAAATAATCCCCATCTTACAGGTAGAGATTAATTTACCCAGGATATATCTGGAGGATGAACTTTGGCCCCAGTGCTGCTGTCAGGCAGATGCTGCCGCTCCTGTTGAATAGTTTGGGCCATGTGCCCCACCTGGGTAGGGGCCAGTTAGCAATCTCTGTTTAGTCAGTTAGTCCCCAAAACGGGTGAGCTGCTTTTTGCACTACTAGAAAAAAAGCCAAGTGCTTTCCAGGCTGGCAATGGGTCAGATGTCCTTTCTGAACACGAGCGAGGCCAGCAGTGGGTGGCAGCTATTGGGTAATGGAAAGAGCACAGGACTTGTGCCAACATCCCTAGATCTAAGCTTCAGGAAGACATTTAATCTGCCTGAACCTTGGTTTTCTCAACTCCAAATGTGAATGACATGACATTCATGCTTCCATTGTTGTAGTGAGGATTCAAAGAAATAACTGTACTGGGTACCTAGGGCAGTGCCTATCTCAATAAGGTGTTCACTGAATTTGAAATCTGTAATAAGTATGGGGCGATTATGCAAAATATTGAGAATTTTCTTCAACCTAGCGAACATTTTTTAATACCTCCAATGTGCTGATCATTATGCTTATATTTCTTTATAAAAAAAACCCCTTACCCAGTAGCAGTCATGCCCCATTTCCCCCTCCTCCCAACCCCTGGTAAACCCTAATCTACTTTCTGTCTTTATGAATTTTCTAGCCTGCATATTTCACATAAATTGAATCATATAATATGTAACCTTTTGTATCTAGCTTCTTTCACTTAGCATAATGTTTTCAATATTTATTCATGTTATAGTCTATTTGGCGTTCCTTTTTATGGCTGAATTCTAGTCCTTATACAGATAATACCACATTTATTCATCTATTAATCGTTTGATGGACATTTGGGTTGTTACCATTTGAGGCTATTATGAATGATACTGCTATCAACATTCATGTACAGATTTTGCATGTTCTCAGCCTCTTGAGTACAGGAGTGGAATCTTGAGAAGTGGAACTGCTGGGTCCTTTGGTAACTCTAAATTTAATATTTTGAGGAACTGCCAGACTGTTTTCCAAAGTAGCTGCACCATTTTACAATAGCACCAGCAGTCTATACATGTTCCAATTTCTCTACATCCTCACCAACACTTGTTATTTTTTGTCTTTCTTGTTATAGCCACCTTAGTGGGACTTCCAGTACAATGTTGAATAAGAGTGGACATCCTTGTCTTCCTCCTTATCTTAATGGGGAAGGCATTTAGTCTTTCGCTATTAAATATGGTGTTAGTAACTGTGAGATTTTCATAGATAGCCTTTGTCAGGTTGAGGAAATTTCCTTCTATTCTTAGTTTGTTGAGTACTTTTATTATAAAAGAATATTGGATTTTGTCAAATGCTTTGGTTCATATTTCTTAAATTTTAAATACAGCTGAGACAAAACAGCTAGGTCTCTGTTCTCATTGGTTTATATCTAGGGGTAGAAGATAGACAAAAAATAACTACAAAACTATCTGAACATGTCATGCTGCGCCTGAAACTAGTAGGCTCTCAGTAAAATTTTGTTGATATAAATGAACAAGTGAGCATGATTTTAACTAGTCAGTTAAGCAGTTAAGGTTCTCTATAAGCGATGCGGTTAAGTGCTGTAATCAGTCCGAGGTACGAAGGAGGGTGAGCCAACTGGGACAGGCTTCATAAAGGTGGGTCTTGAATAGGCATTGGAGGACAGGTAGAATTTGAATTGATAGTGAAGGAGCATGCTGACTAGGGGCTATAGTAGAATCAAAATACATGGACATTAAGGCTACCATTTGCTTGGGGACAGATTGGCTGGAGGAGAAGATCCATACTGAGAGTGGTGAGAAGTAAGAATGCAAGTTTGGTTTAAGACTGGGTATGGAGGATCATAAGTGTCAGGTTAAGGAGTGTGCCTTTTTTATAGTGGGCTATAGCATATCTTAGAACTTTTAAAGCAAAAAGATGTCATGCTCATATTGTCTTGAGGAAAGGTAATCTGGTGATGTGTTAAAGGGTGGGTGATGTGGAGAGACAGGAAGCTGGAGACCTGATGGAGGCTGTTACAGTCACTAGAAGTAGGATGAGAAAGTCAGAATTATGTAAAGGTGGAAAGAGACAGATGGTCATCACAGACATTTTAATGGAAAGAGTGAAAAGACTTATGACATATGTATGAACACAGACTGAGAAAGAGCTAGGTGAGCAATCATGATTTAAACGTTGTGCGCCCAGGTGCCTGGGGACCATTGGAAGACCAAAATAAATTCCCTCCAGGGGAGGCACACTGGGAGAACAGTGAGATCAGTCTGTGTCTTAGCAGAAGTTCCAGAAGCCTAGGAGTGGGCCTTTCTTTGACTGTCCTTACCATCCCAGCTTCTGAAGCATTGGCACATGGCATTAGTGTTAGTCAGAGAGCTTGAAAATTCCTAAAAGCACAACAGCTAACCCAGGGATAGTTAACTTAGGGGCAGCTAACCCAGGGACTTGGTCCCATATCTAGAGACTGGTACAAGGACAAGTGAAACTCTTAACGGGCATCTAAGAATGTGAATACAGGCATGAAATCTGGGGACATGGTAGTCTAAAATGAGCAATCAAAGCTGGTCAGGCCAACAGAATGAGTTGAACAGAGAGAAAAGCCCATGTACCTCCAAGAGGATGTAAGGGAAGTAGGACTAGAAGGTCAGAGAATCAGGGAAGGAAGAGATGAAAGAAATAAGAAAGAAGTACTTGCATGCATGGAGCCTCATTTAATCCTCATACCACCCCTGTAAGGCTGGTATAGATTCTATTTTATCAACTTGGAAACTGAGGCTCAGAGAGGCTAAGCTTCTTTCTCAAGTTTCCACAGCTAGTATTGGTGGACGGGATTGAATGAGTGAGTCCTCACGGCCCTGCTCTTTCGTCTGCCCCTGGCTGCCCCATCCTAGGGCTGGAGTTGTCCGTCATAGACCTCCGGAGCTCCTGGAACAACATGCGGCACCACACAGAGGAAATAAGCTCTGACCGCCTCCTTGTTCGCCGGGGTCAGGCTTTCAACATCACTCTGTACTTCAGTAATCGGGGCTTCCAGCTGGGCCGGGACAACATCATCTTCGTGGTTGAGACTGGTGAGGACCCCCGCTGGTACAGGGCTGTGTGTATGTAGAGTGGGGGGTCACCTCAGAGGTCCTCAGCTCTGCTTCCCTCCCAGGACCACTGCCAGACATGGCCAAGGGGACTCGAGCTGTGTTCAGCCTGGCAGATCATCGTGGTCCCAGTCCCTGGATAGCCTCACTGGAAGCCAATGGGGCCACCTCCCTGGAGGTGAGCCTGTGTGCCCCTCCCACAGCATCCATGGGTCGGTACCTTTTGAAAGTTCACATTGACTCCTTCCAGGGGTCTGTCACAGCCTACCAGCTCGGAGAGTTCATACTGCTCTTCAATCCCTGGTGCCCAGGTAAGGCAGGGTGCCCATGTGGGGGTCCCTTGTCTCTGCCCCTTTGTCAATGCCTCAGAGAGCCAGGCTCAAGGATTTCTAGACCTTGCTTCCTAGGAAACCAAAAATATTCCCAATCCCATGCAGTCAGCATTACCCACCAACCACCAACAAGCAGGGCAGGGAGAACTTGCTATTTATTTACTTATCTAAAATTTTAAAATTACAAACCAAGTTATCTTTACTTAAAAAGAAAAATATTACAACTAAGTTTGAACACTGTTAACATTTACTTTTATTATACATTTTCAAGTTAACTTGAGTTTTTTCATTTAAGAGTAATAAGTGCATTATGGAATGGAATGAAGGGCAAAACAACACAGAACAAAAAATTAAATAAAAGAAAGAAAGGATAAGGCAAAAAGTGAAACCTTATCCCAATCTCCAGGTTTCATTCTCCAGAACAAAACTTTTCTTGTGCAGGCTTACGAGTGTGTGATTAGACAATACATAAAACAAAGGAGATTATTTTATACAGATCATGCTCTAAGTTGCTTTTTTCATTTAAAAATTCAACTTTGGTCATATTTTCCTATCAGTACATTTTTTTTTAACAGCTACAATTTCTCCATTGTTTGGATGCACATATTTCCTCTTTTTGCCTATTGGCATTCTCTAGATTTTCTGGAATGAATATGTGTTGCTTTTTGATATTAAAAATATCTTTTTAAAATTAAGAATTCCTGTGTGATTTAGACAAGTTATTTATCACTCTGAGCCTGTTTTCTCAACCTTAAAAATGGGGGCTAGGATGTAAATGTGCTTTCCAAAACAAGAAAATTCCACCAAAGGTCAATTTTTACTATTCCACTTGATGTTCACATTGAACCTGTTGCTGGTGTTGAGGTGTGATGGAGAGTAGGTCTTTTAGACCTACCCAGAGGCACCTACCCTCTGCTGCCCCTCTTGTCACCCAGTGCCCTCCTCACAGCTCAGTTTCCATGGGACTGTGCCTCCTTGGGATGGGAATGGGCAGGAAGGGCAAGATGACTTTTCTGCTTTGTTTTCCCACTTTGATTCCTAGGGGACACTGTCTATTTGGACAGTGAGCCCCTGAGGCAGGAGTATGTCATGAATGATTACGGCTTCATCTACCAAGGGAACAAGAACTGGATCCGCCCTTGCCCTTGGAACTACGGACAAGTGAGTCTCAGCCCTGCTCATGGACCATTCAGGGGAGAGGGGAGCCGGAGGGGATTTGGGAGGCTACCCCTTAAGCAAGGTTCCTCCAGCCAGAACTGCTGACAAATGGAAACTAAATGGCACCAGAAAGATGTGCGATGTGATCTCAGGGAGATAGAGGAGCGGCCATAGAAAGTCGGAAAGTGTACTGTGCTGATCATGTCTGAATTGGACAATAGGATTAGAGAAGGAAGGGCAGCTAAAGGTACTCACTCAGGGATTCCACTGAGTTTGATGGTGAAGATGAAGTGACAACGGTGACAGCGGTCATGATGGTGCTCATTTTTTTTTTTTTTGTTAACTGTGTTTCCAGTGTGGTATATGTTCACCTAAATTTTGTTTCCCACACATATTCTAAAAACGTGATTTTATTTGTTAGAAGAGCATCCTATTAATCGCAGTGCTCTGCAACTTCTGTCTTGCTAAAAACCTGCTCTCTGTGTAAAGCTCAGCCTCGAGCAGGTACTCACAGAAGTGAGTAGTTGCTGCTTTCTGAGCCCCGGATTCCACTCCTGCCCCCCTTATTCAATGAACTTATGTTGAATGCCTGCTCAGTGCCTGGCAGAGCTCCAAATGCTACAGATATAATAATGAATAAAACATTGCCCCTGAGCCCACAGTGTAGTAGGACTCAGTCATGTAAAGATTGTAATATGTAAAGATTGCCAGACAGGCGCAGGGTGTTCTGGCAGCCTGAAGCAAGAGCCCTAGGCTGGGCATGGAGCTGTAAGGGAAGCTTCTCGGAAGAGGAGATGCTTGAACTGAGTGTGCCAAGTGCGGGAAGGCAGGGAAAATATTCCAGGCAGAGGAAAGGATGAGTAAAGACACAAAGGTGAAAAACAGCTTGGCCTACTGCAGAGGTTACAAGGAATCTGGTATTGCTGGGGCAAAATCGGTGAGGCAGGGGGTATTAAGGCACTAGGCTAGAGAAGTCAAAGGGGACTGAATCAGGGAGGGCCTTGTGTGATTTGCAGAGGAGGTCAGAACTTTGATTCTTTAGGCCATAGAGGCCTTTGAACATTTTAAGGCAGAAAAGTGAACTGATCAAACTGTCTCCTGGGGAAGATGAATCAAGGAAGCCTCCGAATCCTGTTTATTGCTCAGCATCACACGGAATCAATTTATTCATTTACTCTCATTCAAGAAAGATGCACAGAATCCCTATAATATGCTGAACACTGTAGAGTTGTAGAGTTGCAAGAAGGTGTTGAGTTGCAAGAAGAGCGAGGGAGACGGAGTATACACACAGCCAGGGAAGGCAGACCTTGGCTACATCATTACAACTGTGTCTGATGAACAGAGTTGTAGCCAGGGCTATGGAGCTAAACCAGGCTCAGGCTGAGGGAAAGCCTCAGAAGAAGTGGCATTCACACCCAGCCTAAAGGACGGGAGGCAGCCTGCCTTGGGTGGGAAGTTTCCATAACTTACACGCTATCGTCTATAGCCCCACTGAATCACAGGCACCGTTGCAAGCTGGCACCATCACCTCAGCAGTAGCTGCCAATGGTAAGCTGGGGGTGGAAGAAGAGGCAGTGTGATTTTAACAAGGACATTCTATGAGCTCCAAGAGCATGAGAATTGAGGAGAGAAGAAGGAGAAACAGACTTTTCAGCCAGTCAGACACATTGGGGAAAATTCCAGGAATTTGACATTCAGGACATAAAAACTGTAACCCCAGAGATTTGAGACCCTGCACCTGCCCAGGAGCCAGTTCATGGCTGTGCTACTGGCCATAGTTATCTTTCAAATGAGTCTATATTCCGCAGACACACTCCTTTGGAGAGCTGGGGGGCTCATGTATCTCTTTCCATATCTGCATGTGCCAACCCTGGGTGCCTTGCTTCTCTGATTCACCCCTTGCAGTTTGAAGAGAATATCATAGACATCTGCCTGGAGCTGCTAGACAAGAGCCTGAACTTCCAGAGCGATTCAGCCATGGACTGTGCCCTGCGGGGAAGCCCCGTCTATATCAGTAGAGTGGTTTGCGCCATGGTGAGGTTGGGTCTGGCTTTGCCCACCAGGGTGTGTCCAGGGTGGGAGGAAGCTGTGCTGGGAAAGCCCTGACCATTCACAGTTGCCCCCGGGTAATGGGAGAATGAAGAGTTCAAAGGCACAGGCCCTCTTACAAAGCCATTTTGGGTAAGACTGATGAAAGATTTTGGCTAACAAGTTTTCTTAACTGAGCTCTGAAATAGCTGGGTGTAGGCCCTCACCTCTATTAATTCCAAATTGCATGTTTTGAGAAAGGCTGAATGTAGCTCTGGTTTGTGAAATGGTCTTATTGTTTCTAAATTTCCTTTGTTCTGAAGTATTTTTAAAAGCTCTCAGAGCCAAGCTCTAGGTTTGCAAGGGATGGGGAGGTGGGGGTTAAGGGTGTGTGTAGAAATAAATAATAAACTAGTTAACAGTGGAGTACAAGTCAGAATAGTCAGCTTCCCACCCTGACCCCTCCTCCAGCAGGTCTGAAAATTCACAGGTAAAATGAGATCAAAGTCTTCTCTGTGTCTCAGGCCCATGGGCCTTGCAAAGTAGCCCCCACATCACATTTTGGTGAGGAAAACGATGCTAATTCTTCTATATATGATTTCTCTTCAGATCAACAGCAATGATGACAATGGGGTGCTTAATGGAAGATGGAGTGAGAATTACTTAGACGGCATCAATCCTGCAGAGTGGACCGGCAGCGTGGCCATCCTGAGACAATGGCATGCCACAGGCTGCCAGCCAGTGTGCTATGGGCAGTGCTGGGTCTTTGCAGCCATCATGTGCACAGGTAGGGAGTAGAAAGCTCCTCGTGAAAATGCCAAAAAAATGCAAAGGCTTATGTATTAGCTCTCCGAATAATTCTTGTCTCCAACTTACACAGTTCTCACAAAGGGACATTTGGAAAGAAGCCCTCTCCAGCAAAAATGTCTCATCACTAACCTCAGGCTTCACATATCTGAGCTTATTTCAGAGAATGGTTCTAAGGTAGAAATCACACACTTCCCAGAACCTGGTGCCCTTCCAAGTCTTCTGAGTGTGGATAACCTAACAGGATATTCCTAAGAACCTGGCTGAAAATTGTCTGGTAAAAGATAGGAATGAAATGAGAGACCGAGTAATTAGAAAACTTACAAACTGGTCAGCACAGAGAATGATTTTAATGAAGTTGTTCCTATGAGAGGGAAACGTGCATCTGAGCAGTGGTATGGGCCATGGAGTTAGAACAAGATGACAGCTGAAGTATGATAACCTTGAATTTGGAGTTGTCACAAGTTTGGAGGGCCTGGAGGCCTGGCTCAGGCCAGAGAATTACAAGCTGTGGGGAAATGGGAGGTCATGTTTTCAGATAGGGAGTGGATACAACATTAGTAGAAGAAAAGTTGAAATGTAGGTACAGGAAAAGAAGGTAAATGGAAGTTGTTTTGCATGTGGCAAGAAGAGCAAGCAGAAGGTTTTGTGGGGAGGTGGTGAATCTTGAGGAAACCAACATCTAGAAATGAGTCACACACTGGAGGTAGCAGGAGGAGAACTCCGCCTCACCGAGGGCCAACTCTTACTCCTGGCCATCACCCTCACCCTGCCCCACTGCCTATATCCATATACCTAATAATCAAGAAGTATGGCTTTTGCTCATAGCACTCTCTAGTCCAATCCAGCGAGACCAGATCTGCCCACACTTGGTGTTTATTGAGGACCGAGGCCTTTCACGTAGAAATTCTCTTAAGACAGGCCTGGTGCAGTCTGTGTGCATGTGTGCTCTGTAGCTCAAGGCTCTTGGAGGGAGCCTAGAGAGCCCTGGGCTGCTGAGATGGGCCAGGCCTCTGTCCAAGAGCACAAGAGGTTTCTGTCAACACCCACAGGAGTTGACTTCACATGGGTTGGTGAGGAGGTATTGAGCTACTCCCATGCAACTGCACAGCCCATCTTGAGTTAGATGCTTTGATTGCTCAAAGAATCCCTGTTTTTTGGATAAAAAATTCAAGAATTTGAAAGCTTTGATATCCAAAGTGACAGACATTTGGGTGAACTGGGATGTCTGAATCATCCAGGGAGGAGGCATAAGAATGACAGAATGGATCAATCTTGTACACGAGACAGAAGAAAATTTACTGTGCATGGGAGAGCCTAGAATCTAATAGGCCAGGTATATGTGTGTGTAGGAGAGGGCCAGGGGTTTGGGTGCGCTTGTCTGGAACTGGGTGATGACAGAGGTTGAGCCAGAGAATGGAGATTATGCAAAGAGGACAGGCCAATAAAAATGTTTATGAGAATTATGGCCCTTTGGTGACCTGGGAAGCAGAGGTTTGGGCAAAGTGGGTCAAATGTAGCTCAGACAGCACCAGTCTTCCCCAAAAGAGGTACCACGTTGTATATTAGAAAGATATCAGTTTGAAAAACTCATTCATGTATCCAACAATACTCATTGAGCCCTTGTTATATGGTAGGCACTGTGCTTCAAATACTTTTGGGAACAAAAATGGGTAAGACCCAGTCTCTGTCTTCCATTAAAAGTTAGAGACAGATCAAACTCCTTAACCCAATTCAGCTGCCAAAACATGTTTGTTGTTGTTGTTGTTTATTTCACAATCACAATAGTTGATATTTATTGAGGACTTCCTTTGTGTTAGGAATTGTATTAAAATCTTGACAGCCTAGAGAAATGGTGAAGCATACGGGTTCTGGAGGTTGATGGCTTGGGTTTAAATGCCAGCACTACCATTAGTTGCCTAAGTAACCTTGGGGAAGTCATTCAACATGTTCCTCAGTTTCTTCAGCCATATGGCGGGGAAAGTAATACCTACCTCGCAGAGTTATCAAAAGGATCTGAGTGAGTTCATACATGGTGAATGCTAGGACTAGAGCCTGGCTATAGCAAGTGTTCAGTATCAAGTAGGGTGTTCTAGTCTGATCCCCCAAATGACCTTATGAGGTGGGTTTTATCATTATCTAAGTTTTGCAGATGAAGAAACTGAGTGGCAGAGTCAATCTCACGTTCAGGTCTGGCTAGCTCTAACCACGAGGTTATATAGTGTGCAAACTCCTGGTGGCTGCCATTTATCCAGCATTCCTCAGACTTCAGGCACTCGCTGGGCACTTTTGCTCTTTTTAATCCTCACAACCACCTGCAAAGTAACGATCAATACCGTCACTTTACAGATGAGAAAACTGAGGCTTAAAGTGACCAAGTGACTCTTGTTTGACTCAGAAGTAGATTCTCCATCCCTAGGAGCTCTGCCTCCCAGTATTGCCTTTCAATGTCAACATATTGATTTCACCTTCCTAAAAAAAATCACACACAACAAAAATGAGACTTTCGGTACATCGAAGATAATGTTATAATTTTTGGATAGGCTGTTTCCTTGACATCCATTTAGTTGACTGTTACTTTGGAAATTTCAGAAAAATCCTTGGCCTATGTTTCCTTTGAAGGGCCAGCTGCCCAACAGCTCTCAGTCATCAGGTCTTCCTATTTTGGCTATCCACTCCTTGTGACAAGGTTAGGTCCCTCAGCCCTTGGCTGAGGTCTGTGAAGTAGCCTGGAAGCCTTCCTTGCACTGCAACAAGGGAACACAGGGAACAGTGACGTTCTCTTGCCTAAAATTTTTTCCCAAAGCCAGGTGTCCAAAAGCCACTTGTTATATGATTCCAAATATGTGAAATGCCCAGAAGAGGCAAATTCATAGAGACAAGAGAGTGGACTGATGGTTGTCTAGGGCTGAGGTGAGGGGAGAATGGAAAGTGACTGCTAGTGGGTATGAAGTTTCTTTCGGAGGTGATAAAATGTTCTGGGACTGGATAATGGGGATTGTTGTGCCACCTCTACTACCAACCACTGAGTTATACACTCTAAAAGGGTATGTAATTTTATGGTATGTAAATTATCCCAATATAGCTCTTTTTAAAAAAATTCCAGGCATCCTGGGAATGTGCCTGGTCAAGTTCAGCTCCTACCCACAACTTCACAGGTAGGGGTGGGGGCAGGAGTAAGGGGCTGAGGGTCAGAAGACTCTGAACATGTGACTGTGAGCAGGTCTATGAGGCACCATCTCTTCCTCTGTAAAATCGGGTCCTGTGCCCAGAGTCCTGGTGAGACATGGCGTAGAGATCAAGAGGCTGAGTGCTTGGGGCTGGGCCCTCCTTTCTTCACCCAAAACCAATCTAAGAATTCTTCTCCCTTGTTTGTATAATGACTTCTACAAATTATCTCATTATCTCCGTTCCAGTATAATAACTCTTATTGTCCTCATTATTTTTACTGAGCCCTTTCCTGTCAAAGGAAAAACTTCAGCCAGGGCCTCAGCATGTTATTTTGTCTCAGCCTTTGGCTTAAACACAAATCTACCATTATCTTCCATTTGATTTATTATGAGACATCAAGGATTACATGGAATGTTCCCTCACGAGGTTATGGGTTACTATATGGCAAGCCTTAGAAAAATACCTGGCATGTGGTTGCTTTTACATAACTATATTATTATTAACTATAATAATTAGACTGATACTTTTAAAATTCTGCCTCTTAGGCTCCAAAGTTCTGGCTGACTCTTATTTAAAAGGTATTTCTAGCCATTCCCCAAACATCAGTTCTCTATACTCTACCTCTTCTCAACTTCCTTTGGAGTGTTTAGAATTAAATTAATCATATTCCTCATGCCATGACATGTATCATAATAGGTCTACTTTGGGCCTCTCTTTTAAAAAAATTAATTTAACTAATCAATTGATTTCCCTGCCTAATTTATCTCATAACCCATTTCTATTCTCCTCCCCCCATGATAGGGAAACATTTTGTTGCATTTAATATGTAGCATTGTATTTGAATGTGTTCTCACAAAAAAGTGCATTGTTATCTTTGTGCAATATTTTGTCCAGTATGTTTTCTGTTTTATAGATTATATTTTTCACCTTTAGAAGTTCTATTGGGTCTTTTTACTATCTTCATTTTTCTTGTTATATTTATGTTTTTCTTTACTTCTTCTTGAGCATATTTATAGTATTTTAAATAGCTGTTTTAAGGTCCTCATCAGATAATTCCATTATCTCTGTCTTTATGAATCTAGTTCTATTGATTGATATTTTTCCTAATTATGGGTCATATATTCCTGCTTCTTTACATGTTTGTAAATTTTCAAATAGGCTTTATTATAAATTTAGGCTTTTTTAAAGAGCAGTTTTAGGTTTCATTGTCACTGCAGAAAGGAGAGAACAGTTCAAATATGACTTCATGATGACATCTGAAAAACCAAGGCAATATAACCATCTTGTTATAGGGGACAATTAAAGGCATGGTAGGAGTAGCAGGAAGTGGTATTTTTACCTCTTGGAAGCTTAATGCATCCAGGAAGAATTAAAAGATGTTAAAAATCATCATATTTAAATGCAATTACTTTGACTTTATTGGGGTTTTGACTGTATTCTTCAACGTAAGCCATGGAAGTGTGGTAGCAAAAGTGACCAAGTGACTTTCAGCAAATAAATAAATTGAACTCTAATTTTCCACTAATTTCTCTTATAAAATTGGAGTTACATTTCCACATGGGGAGGCAGGAGGGGTGGTGAAGGGGAAGAACTGAGGAGAAGCCGTCACAGCCAGTTCTGAAATAGATAAGTTTTAACACATTATCAGGATAGTGTCCACCACGAGTCAGAAATGAAGCTGCACTCCTTGAGGGCAGGGATGTCTTCAATTTTTATGTACTCTACATCTAACTCACTGCCTAGTTCATTTCAGCAGCTTGACGCTTGTCACTGAATATGTGCTAAACGCTGAGTGAAGAGACATAGTAATTCATGCTAGAAGTGTGGCATTGTATAACATACCTTGGGAACACTTCAGTTCTTTTCTGACCCTGAGACATTGTCCACTTTTTTCCAAATATCACTGTGTGAGTGTGCAGGCTTATGTGTGCCCCCACACACAATTATACTCCTATGGGCTTCTCTTTTACAAGGGACTCAGCTCGCACAAAATTGTCAGTAAAAGAGACACCTGAGTCACACATCAAACTGTGAATCATCAAGAGTGATAGTCTGCAGAAACCTCATTCACAAGTTAAGACAACTCACTGCAACACGAATTTAATGAGCATCTACTCGCCATGTTGCACAGGAGTTGACACCACCACTGAGAATTCAAGTGACTGTTCATGAATTCATAAATGAGAATGAAGAACAGAGGCTTGCTCTTTACTCTCCCTGCCCACCCCTCTTTGGCACGTTCTCTTATTACCATAAGTGTTATCCACCCTCCTGATTGTAATCTTAGCATAAATCCTAGCCCATGCAATACTCCTGAGTCACTTGAATGCTCTTGCCTCACTCCTGTCTCCTGTTCCTTCAGTGACAGCTCTTTCAGACTTCACCCTCCCCTCTGAGACTGTCCTGTGTCACCTCCACCTGTAACTCGCTTGTCAGCTCTTTTCACTCCCTGCTCTTGTTCCTTAGCCTTGTGCAGACCTGCCACTCCAAGAACTCCAGGTTCCCCTTTGGGCTTCTCTCCTCCCTGTCCTGGCCTACATCCAGGAGTGCGTCCACACCCTGACCTGGAGAGAGGCTTTGTGTCAAAGTGTAATAAGGAGCCTGAACTAAAATCTATAAGCAATTAAATGTTCGATATAAATATTTAAACTAAAGACTATGAACATTTAAAAAAAAATTACAGTAGTTTGTGTGAAGAACCCTTAGAAATAGCTATATTTTTGACTTGGTCATTCTAATTCCTGGAATCTGTCTTAAGGTGGCAGTGGTAAGGGGACTGATCTACAAAGATGTTCATCACAGCATTATTTACAACAGGAAAAAATTTCAGAAACCAACTAAATATCTAAAAATAACCACCACTAGAAATTCTGTTTTTGGAAAATATTTGATAACATAGGAAAATGCTTCAGATGTGTAATAAGACAAAAATTCTAGAATGCTGAATTTTGTGTATGATACTGGGAGGTGGCCTCAGAATTAAGTATAAGCTTAGCAGTGAAACCAGGATTTGAGGGATAGCTGTGTCACTTCCTCGCTGTGTGACTTTGGTGAGGATAAGCCAACTTTTCTTAGCCTCTGATTCTTCATCTATAAAGTGGGGATAATAATAGCAGCTTTCCTGTAGAGTTGTCCTGAACATAATGTATGTAAAACAGCACCATGCTTGTTGGTAGATGATGATGATGATGATGATGATGATGACGACGACGACGATGACGATGACGACGACGATGACGACGACGATGATTGAAGTGGATGGGCTGTCACTGTTAGGCTTGGGAGGGCAGGGATCCCCAGGGCATTGGTGGCAGGATGGGGTAGGGGATATTGCTGTCATTAAAAGAATGCAAAGGGAGAAAAATATGGCAGAGGACAAAGAAAAGATGTTGGAAGAGATGCTCTTTCTGGAATAAAGACAACATTTAACCAGTTCCCCAGAATTTCTCCACCAAGTACAGACTTGCTTTTCTAGGCTGTCGTTACACATTTTCCTGGCTGGATCTGTAATGTTTTCCTTGAGATGCTTTTAAGAAAATACACCCCCAGAAAAAGGGAGATCTAAGCCACAGAACTCTTTGCCTAAGAACCTGATATTCTCAGCCAACAATCCTTACCACAGGAAAGAAAATATTTCATCTATTTGGCTTAAAGATGGAGACTTATGGCCAGGAGAAAAGTGAGATCCAGTCAGTCCACTGAGTCTTGCCAAAGGAGGTATGCCTATTCCACCCTGCTGGTCCAGGCAGGAGAACCCATAACTTCCTAGGCTTTCTATTGGCCCTGGCAGTGCTTATCAGAGTGACAAGCAGCCTTTGCATAAAGTCTTGTCTGTGAGCCCAGGGAGAGGAGCTCAGGAAGGTGGGGAGAGAAGTTGGCAGCAACACCAACCCAGCACCCCAGACAGCTCCTGCTTGGTCCTGAACGTGCCAAATGAATGATTTCCCTGGGCCCAGAGCCCCAAGTCCAGCAATTTGTGGAGCTCCTGGATCCACAACCCACAGAAGATTTTCTGTACTTTTCGCAGTGATGAGGTGCCTGGGGATCCCCACCCGTGTCGTCACCAACTTTGACTCTGGCCACGACACAGACGGAAACCTGATTATAGATGAGTATTATGACAACACAGGCAGGATTTTGAAGAATAAGAAGAAAGACACTGTCTGGTGAGAGACAACCTTTCATTCCCTTTCTAGGGCAAACCCCACCAGCAGGAGGTAAGGCAGGATTATGCCCACGAGCCTGCTGCCTGCTCATGACTCCACCCCCACTTTCATCAGTCCCTGGGCTTGGTATCCCCAATCCTAAGTCTGGAACACAGCCAAACAAAAATCAACGATTTTGTGTTTAGAATCCTCACATCACAAGAGCTCTCTGCCCTGGACGAGGTTTTCCTCTTTGTCACCTTCATTTAACACTCAGCCTGTGACCGCTGGAGAGCCTGAAGTCTCACCTCCAGACACAAAGACCATGACTGCCCCTGTGAGTTGGCAGCACATACAGGAAAGGGTCACAAGAACCTTTTTGAGAGAGAGCGAAGGATTTTTAACTTCAGTTGGCTCTAGAAGCCATTTTTCTCAGTTCACAAACAGAGGAAAGCTTCTTTAAAGCAGGTTTAGGCTCACAGGAGGAAGAGTTGTCACTACTCATCCACAGGCCTAGGGGGGCCAAAATCTGTCTCTCTATATGGCAGTCCACTCACTCATACCTCCCCTGCCTTGTTTCAGAAACACAAGCACTACAAACTCCCATAGCTTCCTTTGACACAGGCTCCTCTGCCTTCTTTCAGGAATTTCCACGTCTGGAATGAGTGCTGGATGGCCCGAAATGACCTCCCTCCTGGATATGGAGGCTGGCAGGTACTAGATGCCACACCTCAGGAGACGAGCAATGGTGAGGCTCTTCAGAAGAAAGGCAGAACCCACTTTCACGGAAACCACCCCTGCCCCTGACTGTCCCTGCAGCCAAGGCCCACCATGGCTCTTCCATTCTCCTTCAGGCTTTTACTGCTGCGGCCCTGCCTCTGTCAGAGCCATCAAAGAGGGAGAAGTGGATTTGAACTACGATACGGCCTTTGTCTTTTCCATGGTGAATGCTGACTGTGTGTCCTGGCTTGTCCGTGGAGGAAAAGAGCAGAGACTTCATCGAGACACAAGTTCTGTTGGCAATTTTATCAGCACTAAGAGCATCCAGAGTGATGAACGGGATGACATCACGGAGAAGTACAAGTATGAAGAAGGTACAGCTAAGCCGGCTCCATTCAGAGTCCAAATCCTGTGGATACCTTCCCCCTACTCCAGAGACCTGCCCCCACAGCCAGCTGGGACAGGCCTCTGGGGAACCAAAGGGTATCTGCTGGGCAGAACCCAGGTCCACTGTCTCCTTGGTCCTTCAGTTTTAAGGTCCCAGTTGAGGCGTCCCCACTACCTCACTTCCTCATGCCAATACCAACCTATGTCCACATCTGAGCACCTCCACAGATATTCATGTTGACGGTGGGGCCATCAACAGAAATCTCACCAACAGTATATGAATTCTCATCCCTGCCTTTCCCAAAAGTCCCCCTTCCCCAAAAGTACTGAAGATGGTGGGGAACTTAGTAAACTTTCCTATTAATTAATTTAGTTAATATTACTTAACTTATTGTTAAATTCACTGTATTTTATTGAATGTGTGCAGAAAAGGCCAGACCAACAGCCGGTGCCAAGGCTGATTTAAGACCAGATGTTCACTTCTATGCCCACCCACCCTTTGCAGAGGATGATTCTGAGAGGTGGGATACCTAACAGGGGCTTATTTATTGCCCAAGCCAGCAGGGGCAAAGCGGCAGCTAAATTTCTGGAAATTGAGAAAAACTAGCCACCAGATTCAACCACAGAGAGCCAAGCAAAAAATATCCAGTCAATGAGGGTCAGAGGCTGGGTGAAGGGCAGGATCTGAGCAGTGGCTAGAGGAGAGGGCTGGCTGAGCAATTGCTGAAAATGCTGGCAGGTAGGTATCTGTGGTTCATCTCTGTGGGCCAACACAGAGAAGCTCCATAATCCAAGCCTAGGAAAGGGCTACACCGCAAAAGACAAGCCTGTCCATCACCCTCTCCACGTCTGTTATTTTGGTTGGGATGCCCAGAATCAGATCCTGAGGCAAGAATCTAATGGAAGGAAGGAGAGTGAGTAAACAAGACAGGGAAGGGAGGAAGCCTGTGCAGGGTGCCTCATCAAGCCTATTAGCACCGCGGTCGCTCAGTCCTCCTAGGGACGTCTGCCAGTGGAGTAGCCGCGGAAAATATAGGACGAAACTAAATGGCCCTGTATTATTATTTGCTAAATCTGGCCACCATCAGTGATTCAGTGTAAAGCGTAAAACAATACCACAGACTCAGCCCACCCAAGAAGCAAGTGGGCTAGGCTATCTATCCCACTCCTGTAGTCAGGGCTTGAGGGCTGTTCCTAGAGGGTGTAAATCCCTGAGCACTTTGGGTCTGCCCCATTCCTGGGCAGAGTGAGCTCTGCTGGCAGAGAAAGCCTCAGACAAAGAGTAGTAGCAGGGCTAGAATTTGAAATTAAAGCAGGTGGCACCAAAATGTCAAGAGCCAAAGGAGTGTGGGTGGGGCATTGACAGCATTGCTACCAGGTCCACAGGCTTCCTCTAAGAACTTGGAGGGGCTTGGAGCTAGGTTCCAGTGGGCTCGAGTGTGCTGCTCAGTCTGGCAGTATTCTGTCTCCTTCCACGCAACCTGGCAGGATCTGGGGGTGGAGCAGACAACGGATGAGCTAAATCTGATCCACATCTCACTGGGTCCACTCTTACTGAAGCCAGCGTCTCAAAATCCTCTTCTCCTGGAACAAGGCTTAGAAAACATCCAGAGCGAGGGGACAAAAGTAACTTCTGCCTGGGAAGGTAGTGAAAACACACTGTCAGGGTGGAGCCCTAGAGACAATAAGTGTTCAGTGAAGGCAGTTGCTAGATTATTAGTGAAGCCAGGGCGTATTCCTCCTGCACATCCTGGGAGTATTCCTACACATCCTGCCACAGCGCCTCCCCAGGACTGAGGAAGGGGAGCTCTGGGAACTCTGCTTGCCTGAAATTCCTCTTTTTTTTTTTTCCCCTCACTGTGGCCTCTCAGTTTTTTCAGGACTTAATCTACACCTGACCAATAATTTGGTTCTGGAACAAGAAATCATACCATGCCCTGTTGTCTTTAAGGGGCTTATTCTCTGCATTTGTGGGCCTTCCCATAAGGAAGGCTGGATAGTCTAGTAGTCATGAGTGCAGATTTTCAAAGTGAGTGGATTTGATTTCCACCTGGACTCTCCGCCCCTTGCAAGTTGTATGACTTGGGAACTGACATGACCTCTCTGAGGCCCATTTTTCACATCTGTATATGAATTAATAATTAATGATAATAATAATAATAATAATAATAATAATAATAATAATAATAATACATCTCTCTCATGGTTGATGTGAGGGTGAAAGAAGTGAAGTGCTCAGTAGAACTTGACACTTAGAAAGCACCTGATGAATTGTAGGGAGTGTTTGTTGTTGGAAATGAGGGTTTTAACACCCCTGCAGCATTGGGGAGGCTGTTGAGAAGGATATACAGCCATGGCTTAGCTCTTGGGCCAGCCTGGCCCACAGCTGCTACTGTCTCTGCCCTCCCAGGTTCCCCTCAGGAGAGGCAAGTGTTTCTGAAGGCTCTTCAGAAGCTGAAGATTGGAATCTCCCAAGGCCCCTACGGAGCAGACACGTCACCTTCCAGTCCCATGCGTGTGAGCCAGTATGGTCCTCGAAGCTCAGATTCACCTTCCCTTCGGCCCTGTGATGTTATCCAGGTCTCCCTGAAATTTCAGCTGCTAGACCCACCCAACATGGGCCAAAACATAAAGTTTGTCCTGCTGGCCCTCAATATGTCACCCCAGTTCAAGGACCTCAAAGTTAACCTGAGCGCCCAGTCTCTGATGCATGATGGAAGCCCCCTGCCTCCATTTTGGCAGGACACAGCCTTCATCACACTCTCTCCTGAAGAAGGTATGGGCTTCTGGGTATGGGCATGGGGACTCTGTGTACACAGAGTGAGTTATGGAAATGCCAGTGATATCAAGCTGGCCAACAAGGATTCTGAGAGCTGACCCCTGTGACACTAGTCTTCCCCCCAGCACAGATTCCTCCTTTTCTCCTTACACCCTTCTCTCTTTCTCTTTTCTCCTATTCCTCTTCCTATCCTTCCTTTACTAACCCCAAGAAGTAGCCCGCTTTTGAAAGGGAAAACCTGAGCTTTGGAGTCATCTAAACTTTAGTTAGAGACTCAGCTCATCTATTTGCCAGAAGAGTGAAATTGGGCAAGCCATTTCACTTCTCAGACTCTGACTGATCTTTACTGGGGCACAGCACATGTTGGCTTCCTCCTCTCTATACATGGGTTCCCAGATCTAGTAGGCCCAGCTGATTCCCCAACTATCTCACCTCATCCTTGTGTTCTCTCCCTAGCAAAGACTCTTCCCTGCCAAATCCCCTATTCCCAGTACAGCCAGTACCTGTCAACAGACAAGCTGATCCGCATCAGTGCCCTGGGAGAAGAGAAGAGCTGTCCCAAGAAGATCCTAGTGGACAAGATCATCACTTTAGCCTATCCCGCCATCATGATTAATGTAGGCAAGAGCCCTGCAAGTGGCCTGGGGGCTAATTGGGGTCAGCTGGGAGGGGGTGAACCCTCTCAGAGCCTTCTCAGGAGAGCAGGCTCTTCTTTCCTCTGCCTTTTCTGGTGTTTCCAGGTACCTTCTACCTGAATCAGGAGGTTTACCTGAAATCAGTGGGTGAGGTCTCCATTTTCTGGCACCATTAGTGGCCTTATGGGTAGACCTTGAACAGCTGTCATGGAGAGGTCCCTCTCTCATGCCATCTCCCACTGTTGGTCATCCTCAGGGTCAATATGTGCTCAAATGGCAGGGACTTGAGTAGGGAGAGAACACTGCCTGAAGGTCAGCTCAAGTTCGATTTGCCATTTCCTGACTGTACATTCTTGGACAAGCCCCTGGGCCTCTGCTTCTTGAACTGTCACATGAGAGGATTAGACTAGATGGCCTCTGAAGACACCTCCTGCTCTGACGTTCTGTGGTCCTCAGAATTGGAGGACTTACACAGGTCCCTTCCTTTAAATGTCTTCTTCCCAAGGCCATGCAACCGCCCAAATTCTGATAAGTGAGCCTGGGGTGCCCCCTGGTGGGGTTGCATCTGGCAAGCCCAGCCATGAGAGTCCATTTTAGGGAGGGTTTCCTAAGGCTATTTCCTTGCCTCTACAGCCCTGAAAGAGTTTTTTACTCATATTGGTGTGAAAAAAAATGAGCCAGTTATGAAAAGGGGTGGTGGTGGTGGTGGTGGTGGTGGTGGTGGTGGTGGTGGTGGTGGTGGAGGAGGAGGAGGAAGCGATCAGGTAGAAATGCAACATAAAGAAACAAACAAAGTGCCAAAGAAGATTCTATCTACTCAAGTTATGCATGAGAATCCTTTAGGAGCTCTTGATTATTTAACACTTGGATATAATCCTTGGAGCAGAGGAAACGTCACGGGAGACATCCAGTTCATTAGACTTTTCCATATGCTGGGTCTAGTGATGTAAAATATTTACACAAACATCTATACATGTATAAATGAAACAAAAGTTTCACATAACAATGTCTTGTGTATTGTGCAGTGATATTTTCTTCTATTTCATTTTTTAAAAAAAAGTGATGACAATTCATTAAATTGGTTTTTACTCATAGCTGAATAAACACAGGCCATGGAAGTCCAGCTCTTCAGAAAATAGATCTAGGGAACATGCCCTCCATGAAAGTGTAGTGAATTGGAAAATGAAACTAATTCTCTGCTCCTTCCCCTCCTCTGGAATTCTCTGTTTAGGTTCTAGGAGCAGCCGTTGTGAACCAGCCACTCTCCATACAGGTGATATTTTCAAACCCCCTCTCAGAGCAGGTTACAGACTGCGTGCTGACTGTGGAAGGAAGTGGTCTCTTCAAGAAGCAGCAGAAAGTTATGTGAGTGCTGGGGGTGCTCAGCCTTCATTCTTGTCTTATCCTGGGGTTGATGCTATTCTTTCTGGACATGGACCCCTAGACCAGGCTCTGAGAACACTGGGAAAGGGGAAACCAGCTTGCTGAGTGGAAAACGGTTTCCGGGTGATCATATTGTGTATGATTTTTGACATTCTTCTTTCTCTGCTGCAGCATTGGAGTCCTCAGACCCCAACACAGGGCCAGCATCACTCTAAAGACTGTCCCTTTCAAGAGCGGCCAAAGGCAGATCCAAGCTAATCTGAGGAGCAACAAGTTTAAAGACATCAAGGGTTACAGGAATGTCTACATTGACTTGAGGTTATAAATTCTAGGACAAGAAGATGGATGCATAGATTTTAAGCTTCAGGAAAAGGAGCAAGTTCAAATGCAGCTGTGCCATTCCCCATCACAACAGAGGTTTTGTGGGGCTCTGACATGAGCAGCAGAAGAGATGCCAGTGATGGACAGTCCCCTGGGCTGTTTGCACAGTTCCCCAGGACTCTGTTCAGAGGGCCCAAGTATTCCACGGTGTCCCATCCAGAAGTATGAGATGGCACAGAGGTCCAATGAGACTAGTTGGAGTTGGCCATGACTTACTGCTCACCCAGATGCCAAGAAAAGAAGAAACGGGCTTAGCATCTCACAATTTGTCACTGCAATAGCTAATTTCTTAGTACCAATAAACTTCAGTCCTTGTTCTCATCTCCTTTGTGCACATGCAAACATCACTTTCTTTATAGTAACTCCCTCCTGTTTCCTGGATGCTAGGAGTATCCTATTGTTTCAATGAGTGTGTAGATAGTACAATTATATATACTGCTTTTTTTCCTATACATACATACCTATGATAAAGTTTAATTTATAAATTAGGCACACAAAAAGATTAACAACAGTAAGAAATAGAACAATCATAACTATATACTGTAATAAAAGTTATGTGAATGTGGTCTCTGTTTCTCAAAATGTCTTTTGAATTGTTTATTTCTAGAATTTTCCATTTAATATATTTAGACTACAGTTAACTGCAGGTAACTGAAATGACAGAAAAACTGAGGAAGAAGACTACTATAATTATTTCATTTTGTTGAAATATTGCCTGCCAATAATAAAAAATGGTTTAAGGAAAAACCATGTAGGGGACATCTTACAGAGACAATGATCTCTGAAGTACTTGGAATATTTCAGCTACCGCACCTTCTGACACTTTCATGCATCACGATTTAAGACCACATTCATTAACTCTTTAACTCAAAAAACATTCACTGAGTTTCTACGAAGGTCCAGGCCCTGAGCTAGGCACCAAGGACATAAGGACTAAGGCCTGTTCTCAAGGAGCTCAAGTCTAAGCACACGGTAGATGAAAAATAAACAGGAGGTGATAACGCAGAGTAGCAAGAACTACCACTGGGGTAAGTGCAGGGTATTGTGGGAGCATGAGGAGGGGCAACTAGTCCAGTCTTGGCATTGTGGATCAAGGAGGGCTTCCTGAAGGGAGTGGCTTTAAGCTAAAAGATAAAGACTAGGAGTTAGCCAAATAGACTCAAGGTCTCAGGGGCAGGGGTGAGCAGTCAGGAACTGTAAGTCATTCAGATGGCTAGAGATCAGAGCAGGAGAGAGCAAGTAGCAGGAAAAAAAATATGAGGCAAGTGCTAGGGAGTGAAGGTTTCAGATGGCAGTCTAAGGAGTTTGGACCACAATCATCTTCAGGCACCTGTTTCCTCAAAGTTTTGGATCACAGCCATTGCCTGTAATGCCAGTGCTTAAAGTTGATTCTATTTTGCAGAACCGAACAGACTTCATATGACTTGAGAAGCACTGAAAGTACAAATACTTCTCTACCTAGTGGCCAGCTTTGGGTCTACCACTTTCTCAGGAGAACAGCTAAAAAGAATTTGATTGCACAGTGCTCCCAGCTTGCCTTGGACCACATAGATTAGGACTTGTCTTCAGACTCTACAAGAGCATGGAGGCAGGCCGAGTGCTTGTCATAGCAAGAGCGTTCAGGAAATGCTTGAGATGGGGTAATGTATGAACCTGTGAGAATGTGAAAAAGAGCTCTGTCATTCTTTACCAAGGCAGAGGGAGAAGGATCACGATTAGAAACAGAGAAAATGAAAGGCTGATTTCAGAAACACATCACTTACATTACATATATTTGGGAATTTTCTAGTTACTTTTGGTACTGATTTCTCATCCAGTTACAACATGGTTAAAGAACAGACTCTGATTTTCATCCTTTGCAATTTTTTGAGACCTGTGGACCAGCATTTGGTCCATACTGATAAATGTTTCACATTCATAAATGTGTAGTCTGAGGTGTTGTTCATTAGGTCTAGTTTGTTAATCAGTTGCTTGAATTCACATTCTTAGTAAATTTTTTGTTTGTTCTATAAATTACCGAGGAAAGTGTGTTAAAATCCCCCATCATGATTCTGGATTTATCTATTTCTCCTTTTAATTCTGTCTATGGGGTGTTTTGAGGAGAGGGGCTATTTACATGGAGGTGTGCAGGAGGTACAAAGCCATGGTAACTTTAGGGTACTTAGATCCTTTAAGCCTGAAGGAGTGAGGTCAGGGAGAGATTGTTGGAAATAGAAGACAGAAAAACCTGTATGGAAAGGGCTACCTGCCAGGAACTATCACATTTGGTGACACTACAGGGAGGGAATCAGGAGAATTAACACTTCAGACTTGCTCTTCTCCCACCCTCCGATTTTCTGTGGGTGCACCCTTCCCTTTCAGGCAAAGAACACAACAGGAGGCCAGAGAACAGGGAGCCCTGTGTAGGGTCCACATTGGTCAACTTCTGGGGTACAGGACAAGACAGAGAAGGGTGTAGAATGGATCTGAAGGGGCAAATGGGAAATATCCACTAGAGGAAGTAACTAATTCCACTTCCTGACTTGAAAGGTACTGAGCCCCAGAGTGGAAAACCCTGGCCGGGAAAAACAGGGTGAGATGCAGAGCTGGCCTTGGGTGACAGTCCATGCTCCACTTTCTTATGAAAGGATCCCTCTTTTTTACAAGGGTGACTCAAACATTGACACATTTGGTCTTTGAATTAGCTGAAATTGCCTATTTCTCATTTATACGTAGCATATTCTACGGCTACTCCTCCACGGTACAGCTGGCACTGCCCAGGAACTACCTTGCAAATGCCTTCATTATTCATTACTGTGTGTCACACACTTGACAAAGGAGTCAAAATTCTCACAATTTATAAGAGCTACAGCACAAACAAAAAACCTGCAACCGCGTATAGATATGCAAACATAACTAGACTGCAGAATCTGTCTGAAGTTCTGCAGTGAAGTCCAGAAGCTCATACCCTTTTTCTGGGAGGTGTCCAGCTGTGGCATAATAAGGAAAAGGAAAGCAGCCCCATCCAGAACCCCAGCTCAGTCCCTCGCCTTTAGTGAGTGACAGATTACACTCCTATCTTCTTAATGCAGAAATATCTGAGTGTTGACCCACAGTTGCTTGGGTGGAAAAACCCTCCAGGAAATTTAAAATATCATGTGGTGTTTTAAACTGTTTTAAACTGGACTGCAGAACTGGCTGACTAAGAAAAAGAGTATCTCATTGAGATCCTTTTTGTATATATTAATTGAGCTACAAATTCAGAACGAAAGATCAAGGATTATGTTAACTCTTAATTTCCTTACATATTTTTAAACTTTGCCTCCTTTATGGAATAAGGAGAGTCACCCAATATGGAGGGGTAATAAACTTCCATCAAGAAAACCATTAAAAGTCAATGATTAATCTCATGTAGATATTAGCATTATCATGATCATTTAAAACTAAAAACTCTAGGTAATCCTTGTTCAGACTCCTGATTCTTCAATCATTCATTCAATCAGTCAGTACATAAATGTGTCCTAAGCTCCCATGTTTACTGCTGTGGGCAGGCAGAACGAAGGGTAAGAAGGCATTTTATTTGTCTGAAAATATATGTCTATTTAATGAAAGATATTATCTTATACATACATATATAGATATAATCATAGATTAACCATTTTTTTCTTCAGCATTTTTCAAAATATGATTTCATTTGTCTTTTGCCTTGTTTTTATTGAGATGTCATCTATTAATCTCATTTTGCTCCTTTGAAGTAAATATGTGTTTTTCTTTGGCTACTTTTAAGATTTAAAAATCCTCCTTAGAGTTTTTAGCACTTCATAAATTGGTGGCTTTAGTTTTGGAACTAAATTCTTCACATTATCTCTTCAAACATTTCTTCTGCCCCATTTCCTCTCTCTCTCTCTCTCTTCTTCTGGGAGTACAATTTCACAGAGAATTTTTTCTAAAAATCTTTTATGCTTCCACCTGTATTTTCCATTATTTTTTCTCTTCATGATTAATTTGATCTATTGATTTATTTTCTAGTTCTGTTGTTAAACTCATCTATAGTGTTTTTAATTTCAATTATTGTATTTTTCAATACTAGAATCTTCATTTGGTTATTTTCTACATATTTCAATAAGCAACTGAAATTCTACACATAGTGATCTATTTTTTTGCATATAATAATTGCATTTTTAAAAAAGTCTGTGATAAATAACTCCAATATCTGGATCTCCTGTGCGCCTACTTCTATTGCCCTTTTTTTTCTCTTGGTTCTCAGCCATTTGTTCTTGTTACCTGCTATGTCTGGTAATTTTAGATTGAATGTTAAATATTGTGTGTAAAAATAATAAAGATAAGGTCAGGCTCTGGATAGCACTAATATCCTCAAGGGAATTTTCCTTCTAGCAGGCAGTTGCGGTAGGGAGACGCACCATAATCCAGAATAATTTAAATGGAATTTTAGCACAGGCAACAAAAGCAAAAATAGATAAATGGGACTACATCAAACTCTAGAACTTTCATTTATCAAAGGCACAATTAGCAGAGTGAAAAGGTAACCAATGGAATGGGAGAAAATATTTACAAATCATAATTTTGATAAGGGGTTAATAACCAGAATGTATAAAGGACTCTTACAACTCAACAACAAAAATATCAAGTAATCCAATTTAAAACTAGGCATAGATTTGAATAGATATTACTTCAAAGATGATATACATATGGTCGACAAGCATATGAAAACATACTCAGTATCTAATCACAAGAAAAATGCAAATCAAAACTATATTCAGATATTTCCTCCCACTCATTGAGATGACTAATATCAAAAAACAGAAAATAACAAGCATTGGTGTGGATATGGAGAAGTTGGAACTCTTGTACATTGTTGATGGATTGTAAAATGGTGCAAACACTTCAGAAAATGGTATGTCAGTTCCTCAAAAAATTTAAAATATAACTACCATACAATCCACCAACCCTACTTCTGGGTATATATGCAAAAGAATTGAAAGCAGAGTCTTGAAGAAATATTTGGACACCCATGTTCATAGCACTATTTACAATAGCAAGAGGTGGAAGCAACTCAAATGTCCATCAACAAATGAATAAGTAATCAAAATGTGGTATATACATACAATGGAGTACTATGAAGACTTAAAAGGGAAGAAAATCTTATGCTACAACACGGATAAAACTTCAAGGCATTATACTATGTGAAATAAGCTTGGCACAAAAGGATAAATAGTGTTTGATTTCACTTATATGAAGTATCCAAATTAGTCAAATTAATATATATATAGAAAGGAGAATGGTGATTACCAGAGGCTGAGGGCAGAAGGCAAAGGGGAGTTGTGTTTAATGGGTCTCAGTTCCTCAAGATGAGAAGGTTCTGGAGATCTCTCTCACAACAGTATCCATATATTCAACACTACTGAACCATACTCTTAAAAATGGTTGATGATCGATTTTATAATGTGTTTTCTAGCACAATAAAGACTTTTTAAAACATCCTATGCTATTCCAACATTTACAACTTTATAAGATAAATAATTATGATAATAGTAACATCCATAACCATGTCAGCAAGAATAAAAATCTCCATCGATTGAGTACTTAAAAACAAACAAAATTAGGTTTCAGTCTTTCTAAGTGTTGGTCTATTTTCTATTTACCTTTACCGTTGGGGTATAGGCCTTCAAGGGTCACAACTGAAAACTGAAGGTGTTTAAGGAGTTCCTTCATCCTTGGTGGCCCTAGAACCTCCAGTCCTGTGAGGCTGACAGAAGATCTGCTCAGATTCTCAGGTTGTCATCTGCCACATATGAATCAGCAAATGCCCCAAAGGAAAAAGTGACACTTTGTCAGGCTCACCTCTCTGAGCTTCTCTTCTCTCCAACTTCTCAATCCCTCAAATCCTTGCTGCCTTGACGCTGTCCAGTATTTAAAATATTTCATTCAGCTTTTCTAGTTATTCTCAAAAGTGTTTCCACTTTTCAAGCTATAGTCTGCTATATCTAGAAAAAGAAATCCTTGAGAGATTTTAAAAGATTGAATAGAGAGCCCTTCTTGGTGGTGGTTTAGATTACAGGCTAATGTAAAATCGAATGTGTGAGATTTGAGCTGGAAGACCCGAGTTTGAGTCCGCCCTTACCATGAACTGTGAGATGCTGGGAAAGCCTCAACCCCTGGGAAGATTAGAGATACATTTGTAGTGTATGGCTAGCATGTATATAGGCAGGTCATGAAGTGCATTTTTGGCTTCATTGTTGGTTCTATTTTATCTCCATTTCTATTCATCTTTCATCTTTTGCATCATTTTAATATATGTTCTTCCAAAACATCGTATTTCATTGTTAGTAATCTTACATTTTTTTCTGGAACAAGGAATTACGTTAATTGACTTATTCATTATTCATTTATTAAAATAAAAATGTTCACTTCCTGAACCTGTTTTCTCACCAATTAAATTGGAATAATGATCCCTCATTGGATTTACCAGATTTAGGTTCAGATTATATCAGAAAATGTATATGAAAGTGCTTTGTAAAGCATGTACCAGCATTATTAATTTATTTGAAACTGGGAGACACATTCAGTATCTTTTTCTCTTTTCTCTTCATATCCTGTTCATTAGAACAGTTTGCCAATTTAACCTCCTACATTCCTGTCAAATCTATCCACCTCTATCTTTACCAGCACTCTCCTGACTGAGCCACCATCATCTCTCACTTGAACCATTATGATAGTCTCTTACTGGTCTTCTCCACTTTTGCTCCCTCTAAATGATTTTCTCTATTTTAGTCAGCGTGTTATTTTAAAATGTAAATCTGATTGTAACTCCCTTGTTAATAAAATACTATTCAATAGCTTCCCAGTGTTCTGAAGATAAAATTCAAAATCTTTAACTTTGCAAGATTTAGCCCTTGCCTTACCTCTCTACCCCATAATATGTGCTCCATTTCGATGGCTTTCCTTCAGTTGCTCCTTGCCTTAGGGCTTTTGCACATGCTGTTTTCTTTCCTCCCACCCCACCCTACCCTTGGATAACTAGCTAACTTCTAGTTACCCTGGCTTAAATATTCTTTCTCAAGAAAGGCTTTCCCACCCTCCACACCTAGGTTCTAGAAACCCGAAACCTCTCCTTTATAGCAAATAAATAATTGACAGCATTAGCACTTAGTATTGGCTGTTTCCCAAACTCTTCAGTGGTGGGGTCACATCTATCTAATTTATTATCATATTACCAAAGCCTAACTAAGTTCTTGATGCATAATAGTGCTCAATAAATAATTGTGGCATGAATGAATAAATGAATCATTCTTTGGTATACACAGCTGAAAGTTTGCTTTTCTGTCAGAAGCTGGAGAATTGGAAGGTATGAGTTCAGTAGGAAGCAGGATAGACCTTTTTGGTCACTCTTCTCTCCATCCTTTTCACATTTCCCATTTGCCTTCCCCAGCTAAACCAAAATGCAGCAGTATGTCTCTTGTCATAGGCTCCCCCTAAAGTGCCCCAACTGAAATACTGCTAAATCATGGGTATTTGTGAAGCTCCATCAGAATTATATCAGAAAAGAGGATATTCTCTTTGCTGGTATCAGAAGTAGAACAAACCTCTAAAAGGGGAGCCAGCCCATGATCTCCTCAATGCCTACCCATGGGGAGCTCACAGTGGTGAAACCAGTCAGCCTTTTTCTTCCCTTCCAAATTTTTAAAAAAATATATATTAATACATAACATAAGCTGTGTTACAAAGATACAAAAATATATACAGAGGGAAAAAAGCCTTACCCCCAAGCACTGAATTTCTTTATCCAGAAGTCATAAGTTTCCAAAAAATTCTACATAAACACAAGTAAATTCATATATGTTCTCCTCCATGCACCCCACTTTATACAAAGGTAGCTTATTCTTTACACTTAACATGCTTATTCCTTTTAACAATATAGCTTGGAGGCTGTTTTGTATCAGTTTATATCAAGTTACTTCATTCTTTTTCACACTTGCATAGTATTCTTTTGAATGCATTTCCCATAATTTATCTATCTGGTGACTTATTTAGGGACATTTAGGTTGTTTCCAGTATTTTGCTATTATAACTATCAGTGCAATGGATATACTTGTATATATTTATTTTTATACACGTTAGCTTATTTGAATAATAGAATATCTAGAATTGGAATGGCTGGTTCATAAGTATAAACATTTAAAGTTTTGGTAGATATTACTTAATTTCCCTCCATAAAGCTGCACTAATTTACACTCTTACCAGCATTATGAGATAGTAACTATTTTCCCACATCATCACTAACTCAGAAAGTTGTCAAACTATTTTATCTTTACCAGTCTGTTAAAAAAAAATGATATCCCAGGGTGGTTTACTTTGCATTTTATTAAATGAAGCTGGCCATCTCTTCATGTATGTAAGATATATTTGAACTTTCTTTTCTGTCAACTATCCACCAGATCCTTTCTTCATTTCCATTGATTTGTTGCTTCCTTATTGATTTGTAGGTACCTTTTACATTAAGAAAATAAATGCTTTGTGATATCAATTTCAAACATTTCCCCACAGTTTGTTGTATACCCTTTAAATCTGTTTATGAGTTTTTCCATGTAAAAAATTTTAAGGAATCAAATTTATTAATCTTTCTATATGGCTTTGAGGTTTGCATAATATTTTAAAAGGTCTTCTCCAGGCTAACTTAAAAATATGTTTCTTATCTTTTATTTTAGTTCTTTTAATATTTAACTTTTTACATTTAGAGTTTTGATTCATATGAAATTTATTTTGGTGTATGGTGCAAGGTAGAAAACCAACTTTTGTTTTGGCAAGCTAGTTATCCCAAAGCCATTTACTAGTGAATCATTATCTTTCCTATGATTTGAAGTCTATGTATTTTTTCAATTACAGTAATGTCATATTATGTTTTAATACCTAAGAAACCTGGTCATACTACACTTCCCTTTTAGAAATTTCCTTTTGAACATTAGAATTACATTTTCCAGTCTCAGAGAAAAAACTTGTTGGCATTTTGATTGGGAATGCATTAAACTTAAAATCAGCTTACTAAATTATCTTACCTTTTATAATAATTTTTTAGTAGTTTATGTCTTCCAGGTAAAAGCCATATCATCTTCAAATAATAAAAAATTTGCTTCTTCATTTCTCATGAAGAATTTTTGGGGGGAGGAGTAAGAAGGTAGTAGCTTCAATTTTTTTACGTTATAATATTCTTCAATTGTTCAAAGTTTTAAAAGTATAACAGGGTAAACACCAGAAAAATCACCTTTTCCAGCTCCACTCCTCACATGCAATCAATGTTGTCATTTATTTTATATTCTTCTAGTGTATCCCACATATATGCAGGCCAGTACAACTACCCTGAGAGTGCTTCTGGTGACACAATCTCAGAAGCCCAAGCAAAACCTGGGTTTTAGAAGGCTAAAGATGGCCAATAGGAGATTTTCTCTTGTGCCTATCTCTTCAGTGACTAGAGAAGTAGAAATAGAAAAGACATAGATTCTGAGTCCCAACATAGTTCCAAATTTTCTCTGACAGAGTGTCCCAAACCTGGAAGGCTTGGAAAAGCTGGGACTCTGGCTTCAGCTTTTAGGACATTTATTTTTCACCAACACATTCTACCTCATCTCTTTCACACAGATAAATACCAGACATGTTTCTTCTTTATATTATCAAAACAGCCCATGAACATCTAGCAACTTGCAGCCCATGATATGTTTAGGTTCTGAGATTTGGGGTTGGAAGGCTCTTCCAGAGTCTTCCAGTGTCGTCCAGGCACATCTTCGAGGGTCTCTTGAGGCCACTGAAGCAACAAGCTTAGAGATTTCTCCTAGAGTTCTCCAGTAGGAAGATTTTCCCTACTCTGACCCTCAACTTTAGCCTGCCAGGCATATCCCTGCATGGGCCTCCTGGTGCAAAAGATAAAATGAAAAGGGGGAACTCCCAGGATCTGGTTCAAGAGATACCAGTGGGGAGAGAGTAGGCAAGAAGAAGCTTTTCAGGGAGCTTATATTTGCAAATTCTTAAGCCAACAAAAGTACTTCCATCATTTTCTGTCTGGAAGACAGATTCAGAAAAGGGGCCCAGAGCAACCGTTCAAAACAGATATTCCCTGTGGCCAAGTGGATAAGAGCAGCCTGCAGTCATGGGACAGGGTAAGCCAAGTCAGCTCTCCATGGGGCTTGCTGGACTATCAGTTGTCCCTCCATCATTATGTGTTTTCATTAAAGGAAGTAAGGTGGTGGTGGTGGTGGTGATGGTGGTGTGACTATGGAGAGGAGTCGTAGTAGGTACTGGTAGTTGTGGAAGTGATGGTGGTGGGGCTACGGAGTGGTGATAAGGTAGGCTGTTGGTGATAAATTGGTGGTCATAGATGTGATGATGGTGGTAAGATGGTGATGGTGGTTAACATAGATTTATATTCTTGTCCCGGGATCATCATAACATGACTATTCTTACTGGGTGGTGATACTTATGGGAAATGACCCTGGGAAAGCATGAGGGTGTCATAGGTCCAAGGCTAAATGGCAGAGAAAGGGAGGTAAGAGTCAGGGAATTCAACTTGAAGGGAAAAAAACAGACATCGAACAAGAAAACAGGCAGACCCAGAGGATGCAGAAAACTCAGGGACCTCTGCATGGCTCTGTTAGCATATTTACAAGTCTCATTATAAATTCTCATTATAAAATAAGAATTGCTTGAGAGCCTGTCTTGATACTCTCAAGTCTCCTCATTGTGGGGTCCTTCTGGGCTGCACGGTGCTGTGGGTTTAGTAAGCCTTTAGGTGAAGCAGCTAAGTATGATCTTGGGTGAGTTGATCCTATTCTCTTGGCTTCACTCTTCTCATCTATGACACAAGAGAACTGGAATTACCAATTTCAAAACCAGCCCTTAAACTTATTAGATTGTGTTCTAAGAAAAAATGAGTAGGAGTGAGCAACATTCTGGATTTTATTCATTGCTTTTAGATTGGGACCAGAAGAGGAGGTCAATAATAGGAATAAGCATTGCTTTTAATGATAATAATGAGTTTCATTTAATGGGACTTACCATGTGTCTGACACTGAGCTAAGTGCTAGGTTGTATAAGGTACTCAAGGGACAGTAGTTCTCCCTTATCCATATTTTTGTTTGCCATGGTTTCAGTTACTTGTGGTCACTGTGGTTCAAAAATATTAAATGGAAAATTTCAGAAGTAAACAATTTATAAGTTTTAAGTTGTGTGCTCTTCTAAAGAGCATGATGAATTCTTGCACCATCCTTCCTGGGATGTGAATGCATCCTTTTGCCTGGTATATTCATGGTGTATATTCTACACACCCTTTAGTCACTTAGTAGCCATCTCTGTTAACAGATCAACTTTTGAGATATCACAATAATTGCACTCAGGTAACCCTTATTTTATTTAATAATGGCCCTCACACCATTCACATAACTTTTATTAAAGTATATAATTATAATTGTTTTAGTTACTGTTGTTATTCTCTTACAGTGCCAAATTTATAAGTTAAATTTTATCATAGGTGTGTATATATAGAAAAAAAATGTAATATATGTATGGTTTGGTACTATCCACGGTTTTAGGCATCCACTGGGAAACTTGGCATGTATTCCCTATTGATAAGGAGGGGACAACTGTATATACATTATCTCATTTAATCTCCACAACCCTGTAAGGAAGAGTGATTATTCTAAGGAAGAGAAAATTGAGGCTCAGAGTTACTTGCCTGAGGTGGCACACCTAGTAAGTAAGACAAGCCAAGGATTGTTGAGCCCTAGTCTCTCTGACCCCACGGTCTCTGCTTTTACTCATGGTGTTACACATACCTTGCCTCCACGGTCTCTCTTTTCCACACAGCCCTGGGGATCAAGAGCTGTGACTTCCAGGCAGCAAGAAACAATGAGGAGCACCACACCAATGACATCAGCTCCCGGCACCTCATTGTGCGGAGGGGGCAGCCCTTTACCATCAGGCTGCACTTTCAGGCTCCAGTCCATGCATTTCTGCCTGCTCTAAAGAAGGTGGCCCTCATTACACAAACTGGTAAGTGCTCATGACTGGGCCCATGCAGCTCTCTCTCCAGTATCCTCTCAAGGAACTAAGGGGAAAAGGGCCCACAAAGCACCTGGGCCTCGGGAAGTTTTGTCCAACCAGCAAGGCTGCTATGAGGAGGAAATAACATTCATAATAAGTATTATTTATCATGATTCAGATGTTGCTCAGCGGCATTACCATGGACAGGCTTCTTTTGGTTTTACAAATGTAAAATCAGTTTTGTAGAAAAGCCTGAATGGGATCTAATCCAGGTTGAATATCACATTTAATTGCTACTATTTATGAATCTGTACTATATGTCATATATTGGGCCAAGGGCTTTACATGTAATATCTCATTAAGACCTCACATCAGCCCGATGAAGTAGATATTATTACTACACCCATTTTACAGACCATGAACCTTTCTTAGATGTAGATCCATGGGCACTGAGAACCTGTGCACTCCCATCACCTCTTACTGCCTCCCATTAATGGATGGGCCTCTTTTGTTCTCTTCCAAAACCAATTTTTACCTACTACAAATTTGCAAAACTTGACTTTATTACTCTGAGTTGTGACCAAGGGGTCCGACTGACCAATTCATTTGTGTGTGACTGCAGGAGAGCAGCCTTCCAAGACCAACAGGACCCAAGCCACATTCCCTATTTCCAACCTGGGGGACCGAAAGTGGTGGAGTGCAGCGGTGGAGGAGAGAGAGGCCCAGTGTTGGACCATCTCCATGACCACACCCGCAGACGCTATCATTGGCCAATACTCGCTCCTGCTGCAGGTCTCAGGCAGGAAGCCATGCCTCCTGGGCCAGTTCACACTGCTCTTTAATCCCTGGGCTCGAGGTGAGTTTGGACCTGGGTCAGTCTAGGTTGCACGGGGTACTCAAGGCACAGGATCTGGGTGTAGCTCTGGCAGGGAACACCTGCTCCATGCACCAGTAAACGGCTTTCTCTAAGGGCAGCACCAGAACTCATTATTGCATTGTCTGCTCTCTCGATGAATGGCCTCTTAAACGAATGGACATTCCCAAATAGAACAGTACCTACCTAAATACCTGACTGGAGCCATGAATTAAATGGCCAGCCTCCTGCACCTCAGCAGCCAATGGGTGGGCTTTCCTGGGATCAGGCGAACTCCTGAGGCCCAACTAGTGACCACCTCTGGCGAAGCTCAGCCCAAGCTATTAGGACTATTTCATGTAGAAAAGGTTATGAGTGGCCCAACAGGAGCCAACAGGGGCTCCCTTCCTTCCCATTCTGAAGACTGAGTCTTTCTTTTTCAAATCTGCCACTACCCACCTAATTATTTGGGTTTCCTAAGGGGTTGTTTGGGGGAATAAAAAACATTTTCTCCCAGCTTTCCTATCCTTGCTACTTCAGGTTATAAGTGCATAGCCTTTTCATTTCAAAAGTTTTACTGCCAGCCTGAAGGGGGCCTCATTTCAAGGCAGGGCTAGAAAAGGAGAGGAAACGGGGAAGTAGAAGAGATCCTCTCCAGTTCCTGCAGTGCCTATCTCTGGTCCCCAGTTCCTGACTCCCTTTCTGTATGGCACCCTAATCCCAGTGAGCTTTCTCTTTCTAGTTCTCTTGCCCAGGGTGGGTTTCTCCAATCCTCCCTCCCTCAGATGGGACTTTCTGTCTTCAGGTCAAGGCTTTCTTTCCTGTTCCAAGGGGGTGAGCAGGTGGAACAATAGATGGGAACTAATATCCATTCAGATGCTCCTGCCGTTGTGGGTGAGTGTGGACTCAGGGTTCCCTCAGCTGGAGGAGGCCCCATGGCTCTTCATATACAGACAGAAAGACCCTCAAGCCCTTTCTCTTCAGAGCTGAGGCTTTAGTGTACCTGCCTTGCTGACTCTGAGCCCACATCTAGTTCAAAGGGAACCCAGTCTTCACTCCATGCTAGGATTCCTGCCTCTATGCTTGGCTTGTAGGGACTGCCTAGGGACGGTCTCTATATGTGCGTATGGAGGTGTCTACCTGTGCAGGAGTGAGTTGTTGGCCCTGCTCACCTGCGAGGTGATTAAGAGATTTTCAGAGATTATCTGTGACTTGGTCTCATCTTAGCATACTTGGAGAAATTTTGCACCCTTTAATGAAAGTCAGATTTTTATTCATAAGCAGAGAACTTTATATGAGGGCAGCACCTAAGTGGAGAAGTGGAGGGTGGTGTCACCTGTGTTCCGGCATTGTACTTCCTAGAGCCTAGCAGAGTCAAACATGCTAGCTTGCAGTGATTCCCAAAGAAGTGATATCTAGCCAACTTCATAGAGAGTACTGAGGCTGGAGGGGCAGGAGTCAAGGGTACCTTGGGCATCTAGTTCTGTGATTTTAAGCCCCAGACATTTCAGGGGTTCCTGATTTCTAATATTCTATCCTTCTGTGTATTTGAGCACTCTCATCCCAGCTGTGTGCCTAGAGGATGGTATAGAAATCCTTTTCTCCTTTTAGTCTCCAGGAACAAATCTCACCACTCCCCAACTCCATCTCCAGCTCCAGGTGCAGGAAAGGCAATTGGCAAGCAGAGCAGATCCACTCCCTCAGATACTCCCAGCTTACTAAAGTGAGTGATGGCCTTGTTAAATCCCCCATCCTCATCCCCAGACCAACCCTTGGATGAGGACAGCAGGAGAGACACCAGAGAGAGACCTTGGGAGTCCTAGACCCACTTGGACACCCCCAGAACAGAAAGCCAATGTTCTGGCTTCCACTTCACCAGCCTCACTGCTCCCTCTGACCCTGTCTTGCAAAATGCTCCTCTTCTCTTCTGCTCACCCCTGTCAACTTATGTTGTATTGTTTTTTTTCTGAAACTCTATCTTTTTTAAAATTAAATTGTGGGAGAGACTTAACAGGCCCACTGAGAAGCTCCCTGGGCTATTGCAAAATTCTCTTGGGCTGATAAGCACTCTGGCTGCCATATCCTCTGGAAACCAGTAGGCTTTTTAAAGGTTGACTTGTTCCTGTCTGCCTGACTGACCATGAAGGCCACTTTGGCTGACCCAGAAACTCTGACCCCTTTCTCCATGTTCCACCAGAGTAGAGGCCAGGTCCCAGTGGGAGCAGTGAAAAGCGGGAGTTCTTCCTCAGTCTTTATCAGGTCCCCAGAGCTGAAGGGGAGACCTGCAGCTAAACCTGACCTAGGCAAGGAGGGCAGAGGCCTGTATGTAGAGAGCAGGCCTGGTACCTCACAGGCCTATTCCCTGCTTGCTTCTCACCAGAGGATGCTGTGTTCCTGGGGAATGAGACTCAACGCAGGGAGTACTTGTTGAACCAGAATGGCTTCGTCTACCTGGGCACTGCTGACTGCATCCAGGCAGAGCCCTGGGACTTTGGCCAGGTACGGGGGCCTCCAGGGAAGGTGAGGGGATGGTAATTGCTGCAAAACCTTCAGTGTTCAGGCCAGACAGAGCTGGCAGGGCCAAAATCCCGTGGTCATGAGGCCATGTCTTTAGGCAATTTCAGCTGTGTGGTGCCTCTCTTTCCTCAGAGCCACATCAAACCAACCTCTGTAACTTCCAGAGTTATCTTCCTAAAGACCGCATAAATTAAAACTCTGTTAAATCCCTACTATCTACAGGATAAAAACCGAATCCCCTGGCATGACACACAAGGGCCTTCACAGCCAAGCCACTGCTTTCCTTTCCCCCATGCTCCAGCTCCTGGCCAGTCCTTGGACATGCAGGCTGAATGTTCTCTTTGCCTGGAAGAGCTTCCCTTATTTATCCCCTGGGAAGCTCCTACACATCTTTAAAGATCCTCTGAAAGCCTTCCTCAGCCCTAAAAGCAGAGTGAACATCTCCACTGTGCTCTCTGCTCTGGATCAGCTTCTTTCCTAGAGCCCTGGCCACATTGTTAAGACCTGTAGTGTAAGTGGCTACCTGTCCTCCTCCACTCCTAACAGCAGGCTCTGTGAGAGTAGGCACTGCCTCGGTATCCACATGCAGGTCAGTGCTGGCAGGAGCAGTGGAAGTGCACTAAATAAAAAAAGATAGAAATGAAAAGAAATCACACAGCTCTGGTCTTCAAGAGCTCACACCCTATCCAGAGAGTCGGAGAACAGAACAGGAGGATGACTGGACTGCCAGGTACAGGGACCAGGAAGAGAGGGCCTCGAGGCCCCACATGCACATACCACAGGGGTCAACAAAGCAAGGGAGGAAGGAATAAAGCCTGAGTCTGGGAGAATGATGAAGTGATAGGGGCTGACTGTGGGATAGAGGCCCTTCATCACGGCCCTGTGCTGTCTTTACAGTTTGAGGGGGATGTCATGGACATCAGCCTGGCCTTGCTGAGGATGGACAAGCAGGTGGAGGAGTGGGGCAACCCAGTGCATGTGGCCTGCGTTTTGGGCGCCTTGGTGAGTGAGAGGAGGGGAAGTGGGAGCTCTCTGACTGAACTGCCCCTGCTCTATGGCTCAGGATACCTTCAAGACACAAAGGGTCCCCTCCTCCCAGGGGATGGGGGATAGTTCCTGGAGAAGGGCATCCACAGGAGAGAGAAAAGCAAAGAGAAATATCATTCTTCAGGACACGAGCAGCAAGGACTAAAATCGGCCTGGATTTCCTCAGAGCACTCCTCTGTACCCTGCCTCCTTCCCCTAGCCCAGATTGGAGGCCAAAGTCCCTGGGAGGGAGGGACTAGGGTCCATCTTACTCAGTGTTTGCTGCTAAGATGGTCAGAGGAAATTGTTTTTATTTCTAAATCATTGCCATAAATATGCAGACCATAAAGGTAGCTGTGTGCTTTTCCATAGTCCCTAAAAGTTCTTTCACAGGAGTTATGTGTTCTCTTTTCCTCTTGTGCCACTAAACTACCCTCTGAAGAAGTGGTAGAGAAAGGGCCAGTCTGTGAGGAGGAGGGCTCTTAGGATGAGTGGGCCTTGAGGCCCCAGATACAAACACCCTCAAAGGACCAGGGGCCAGGCAAATGAAGGAGTAGGGAATCCAGGTCTCAGTGAGGGGCTCACTCAGGCACCTCTTGTGGCTTGAACTTTCTTTACCAGTATGGTCCACAATCCCCTGGCTTGTGGACCTGGACCCCACCCATAAAGATTATAGCCCAGTGAGCTAGAGTAGAGGCCAGGAACATGTAGGGTTAACAAGTTTTAGGTGATTCTGATGCAGATGGTCTTTTCACTATGTCTGGAGATCTGTGATGAGCCCTCCTCACCCCCCATCCTTACTCCACCCCTCTCCCACCCCAGAAACTATCCTGTCCCTGGACTCACATAACACCCACACCTTTGCCCAAACAGCTGCATGCTTTCAAGAAGAAGAATGTCCTGCCTATCCCGCAGACCCAGGCTGCCCAGGAAGGGTCTTTGAACAAGCGCCGGGGCAGCGTGCCCATCTTGCGTCAGTGGCTCACAGGCCATGGGCGACCTGTGTATGATGGTCAGGCCTGGGTGTTGGCTGCTGTTGCTTGCACAGGTACAGAGCAGGCTTGCCTGCTGCACCCACATGTCACCTTAGCTACTGCATAGAGTGTATGTCCTGCCTCTCAGGTTGCCCTGTGGTCCCCCATGTGGGAAGGACATCCCACAGTAGACACTTCCTATACTCAGCAGCATTTCTCCACCTTGATCTCACTCAAAGCTGGTTCAGATGCACCATCTGTCCCAGAAAACAGTTACTTGTCCTGATCAGCATCTTCTGACCAACTTCTGCTTCTTTTCCCCCTCAGCGAAGTTGGGCCAATCTAACAACCTCTGTTCTCAAACTCACTTTCTTCCAGAGACTTTCCCTTCTCCTGCCCCAGTAGAACAACCCCCCAGTGCGCTGTTGTGTCTTCTGTCAGCCTCTCTCTGCTGTATGCTCTGCCTGCTATGTTTCTATCTCATTTCTGAGCCTTTATAGGTTCTGTGTCTGGTGTCAGATTCTAATTTTTGGTGCCCATGCCCTTCCCCTTTCCATGGTGTTATGTGGCATTTAAGACAGTTCCTGCTCAGAGGATGAATTGAAAATGCTAACCATCCTGCCCCCACACCAAACCTAGGCCTCCCTGGCACCCTCTTACTCTGTCCCTTACATGCAGTGCTGCGGTGCCTGGGAATCCCTGCTCGTGTGGTCACCACGTTCACCTCAGCCCAGGGCACTGGTGGGGGCCTGCTCGTTGATGAATACTACAATGAGAAGGGGCTTCAAAATGGAGAAGGCCAGAGAGGCAGAATATGGTGAGAAGCCCAAAGGGGATGAGGTTTCAGACTGAAAGGGCTCCAACATGTGTGGAATAACCCCAATGGAACCCCCACACCATGAGTGGCCCAGGAACTGAGGGGGGGTGTACAAGACTCTTGGAGGCAGGATGCTGATGGTCAGTCATGGTGTGCATACCCCTTCCTGGCAGTGTTGCTACCAGTTTTACACAGTGTCCTCCCCACCCATGGCAATGACTCTGCCGTTTCTAGAACCTCTTCAGGACTCCTTTTTCCCCCACCCAAACTGTTCCCTTTGCTACCTTCAGGATCTTCCAGACTTCCACTGAGTGCTGGATGACCCGGCCTGATTTGCCACAGGGTTATGGCGGATGGCAGATTCTGCACCCAAGTTCTCCTAATGGAGGTGAAGGTAAAGCCTGGGGTGGGCCCAAGAACACCCTGAGCTCCACAGAGTTGCATGGGCTAAAGGAGCCTCCCAGAGAGGAAACAGGAGCAGCAGGTAGTCCAAAGGGGGTCTGCATTCCCTAAAAGAGGAGAAGCAAAAATAATAATAGTGGGTGGCAGAATTCTGACCTGATGCCAGCAGACTCAAGGGGACGAAGGTATTAGCCATCTCAGCCCAGGGCTGTGGGGAGACTAGCCCCACCTCAGAACAACAGGCAAGAGAGCTAAGTCTCAATGAAAGGCAGAAGGTCTTAAGACAGCTGATGGATGCGCTAGGTCAGAGTCTTATAGAATGTTACTTCTGAGGTTCTGGATATGGATGAAGAGGGTATCAAGATAGGCTCAAGCTCAGAGAAGGAATCTTCAGGAGCCATAAAAGGATGGCACTTCCTTTCCCAAGAATAGAACAATCACAGAGCCTGGCACATGGTAAGTGCTCAAAAAAGATGACCTATTCCTGTCATATCTGTAGTGAAGCTGACTTAGGAACTTCTATGCACTATGTTCTCCTTAGGTAACACCTGACCAAAAAAATTGTCACTAAACAGTTGTGAGTTTCACCTCTGCAATGCCCTCTCAGAAAACCTGCCTAGTGTCGACCTCTGACCTTGATCCTGGGAGAGTGAAAATAGAGTGTAAGATGGGGACTGAGCTTATGCAACTCTGACCCAAGCAGATGTCTGGTGTGGTTCTTTTTACTCACTGATTTTTCTCTCCCTCAGTCCTGAAGGCCTATGATCTGGTCCCTGTCAGAGCGGTCAAGGAAGGGACACTGGGGCTGACCCCAGGAGTATCAGACATTTTTGCCTCAGTGAATGCCTCATGCGTGGTCTGGAAGTGCTGTGAGGATGGGACACTGGAGCTGACCAACTCCAACACTAAGTATGTTGGCAACAACATCAGCACCAAAGGTGTGGGCACGGACCGCTGTGAGGACATCACTCAGAACTACAAGTATCCTGAAGGTACTAGTCTGGGGATTGTCGCAGGCTTCTTAGCCCCTGAAACAGCAAAAAAGGGCAAGGGGTCAGCCAGATAGATGCAGGCCACAGCAGGTTGTAGTCCTTTCCCCATCACAGAAAACAGGGTTTCTCCACCCCCTTTGACACAATTGACATTTTGGGTCAGGTAACTTGTGGGACTGTGCATATTTAGCAGCATTCCTGGCCTCTATCCACTAGATGGCAACACACACACACACACACACACACACACACACACACACACACACACACTGCTACCAGCTGTGTCAACCGAAAATGTATCCAGACATTTCCAAATGTCCCCTGAGGGGAAAAATTGCCCAAGTTGTGAATTACTGCTTTAAAATAACACACTTAATACTAAGTTCAGGGTGGCTCCATAGTGCAGTGGTTAGCATGTCTGCTTCACACACAGAAGGTCCTGGGTTCATGCCCCAGGTGGAGCCACGGACCACACCCCGGCAAACCAGGCCCAGGTTGCATAACACAGTGGAGATGCCCCGCCTTCAGAGATCCAGTTCTTAAGGGGAAATGGCAACATCCATTGGTCAGGGGTGGAAGTGGGAGGGAGGAATTAAAAGGGGGTGGGATATTAAACTCAGTTGCCACATGTTCTCCCTTTTCCCCTCCTGTTGAACACCCACCAACCTGTTCCTCCCTCCATTTTAGTTAATGGCAACCCGACCACCGATTTATCCAGACAAGAAGGCTTGCACTCTCCTTGATTCACCACCCCCCCACCCCATCATCACATTACTCTCACATCCTTATCCACCTCTCCTTCCCCATTGCCTACAGGTAACCCTGAGGCCTCGTCATCTCTTTTCTGCAGTATTCCAGCAGCCTCCGAACTAGACCCCCTCCCCCAGTCTCTCCATCATTATTCCCTTTCCAACTTTCAGTTTCCATAATAAGCTTTCTAAGACATGAATATAATTGTTACTCCCTTCCTTGCTCCAGAAAATTCCATGGTCCCCATTGTCCTTGGAATAATTCCAAACTCCTTTACCGAGGAATATTTAAGTCTCTGCCAAACTGTCTTTAGAGACAGTGTGACGTCTCCAAAAGCTTGCTCTCCCAACTGTTTAAGGGGCAAATTCATAGCACTTATAAAAGAACTTGGTTCTTGAGTGACTTGGAAGGGATACACTGTATCTGTGGTGGGTCTGCCTAACACAGACCTTTTTGTTGTTTCTTACTAAATATGGCCTTAGAGGTTTGTAAAGCTCTTGTGACTTTGGCATTTGAACAGCAGTGAATAAATGAATCTTAATCCTAGGCTTTTATTAAAAGGGTCTATACCTGCTGGATAAGAGGCCTGTTTTATTCCTCCCATTCTTTAGGATCTCTTCAAGAAAAAGAGGTGCTGGAGAGAGTCCAGAAAGAGAGACTGGAACATAAGGAAGACAATGGAATCCATCCTGTCAGTCTTGAGACTACTGATCCTCTGTACCTATTCTTGGAAGCACCCAGTTTCCTACCCCTGAGAGGGGATGCCCAGTTCTCTATGACCTTGTTTAACCCCCATGACCAAGAGAAGGAAGTGCAGCTGACAGTTGGGGTACAGGCATTGTACTACAACGGAATCCTTGCTGCTGAGCTCTGGAGGAACAAGCAGCAGCTTACACTCAGTGCCAACCAGGGTAACTCTCTATGGCCTTGCTAGATGCCCATACACCCAGCTCCCACCTTAGGCAGATGGCAGCCATAGGGCTCCCCATGCTGAATAGATGGCTTCTAGTTCCTGGTGTTCTCTCTTAGTGTCTCTCTTAGTCTCTCTCTCTCTCTCTCTCTCTCTCTCTCTCTCTCTCTCTCTCTCTCTCTCTCTCTCTCCCCCTACCTACCTATCTCATATATTTATTGCGCTTCACACAGAAAAAAGAAAAACATTTCACAATTCTCATTGTAGTAAGATAAGTAAATGGACTATAGCAGCAGTGTTTAATAAGGTAAACAGAGTACAATAGCAGGGGAGCATTGTATCTAGGTTGGAGGAGGCTGTCCCCCAAGTAGATCAGACTGCACTGGGTTTAAAAGGATGAGCAGGATAATGATGGACAGAAAAGTGATTAAGGGGCATTCCAGGCAGAAGGAACAACAGCATAGGTTCCTCCTCCCCAAGATTCTTATTTAATTGGACTGGGATAGAGTCCAGACACTGGTATTTTTTTTTAAGCTCCCTATGTTATTCTAGGGTTGAAAATTTCTGGACAAGAGCAGTTGTTCTCAAATTTTGCTGCAATTAAAATCACCTAGAGGAGTTTGATGCAAGCCTGCACCCCAGATGAATTAAATCATAAATTACATGGTTGGAGCCAAATATCAAAATTTTTTAAATTCCTTGGGTGATTTCAGGGTGCAGGCAAGAGAGAATCAGTGGAATAGAGCTCATCTACATTATTGTGACAGCCTCCTAACCAACCCCCACCTGTCCCCAGTCTCTCCACCATGTTCCCTAAAGTGGGAGAGAGGGGGACAGTGGTGTGAGAGCTGGATGGGCCAGATCATGCAGAAGGTTGTATAAGCAGTTTGAGTTTTGTTCTCTGGACAATGGGGAGCTGGTGAAAGTTTTTAACCAGAGAGTCAATATGATCAGAAATTCATCTTTTAAACAGAACTTTTGGCAGAATGGAATTGAAGGGGTCATATTAAAGTAGTGGATCTCAACTTTGGCTGCACAATGAATCACCTGGGGATTTTAAAAATACCCAGACCTGGGCCTCACTGTCAAAATCTGATATAACTGATTTGGGGTATGGCTTGACATTGGGATTGTTTTATAAAGTTCCCCCCTTGTGATTCTAAAGTGCATCCAATGCTGAAAACAACTGGTTTAGAAGTTGGCAGGTTTTGTGATAATCGAGTCAAGAAATGAAGGATAAGCCAGACTAGCAGCACTTCTAATGAAGACATATTTGTGAGTATGTCTATGTATATATGTGTGTAGGGGGGTGTTACTTGCAGTCTGGGTGAACCTCCAGAATAGGGGAAATGGGGAAGAGAAGGTATGGGGTAAAAGATGATGAGCTGTCTATGGCATGTTGGGTTTGAAAGCCCATGAGACATCCAAGCAGAGATGGCCTGTAGGTAGCTGGAAACCTAAACCTGGTGTTCGAGATAAAGGCCTGGCTGGTGACCAGGTGTGAGAATCCAAACACAGAGGGGCTGGCCAAGAGTCATGACACAGATGAGCTCATAGAGGTGTGAGAAGGACTGTGAGAAAATGAGGTGAGGAGAGAACCCAGGTGACACCAGCATATAGGGGGCAGTAGAGAACAAGCAGAGAGTAAGAGAAACTGAGAAGTTGAAGAGAGGAAGTGGGCACCAGCAAGATCAGCAGAGAGGCTATGAGATGTCAAGGCTAAAAAAGTGTCCATTGACAGAGTGGTTTTACCAAGAAACAATGGTAAACGCCAGCTTCCTGGGAGTTAAATGGATTGAAAGTTGAGGAGTTGAGACAAGGTGTGCAGTCTTTCCTGGAAGAATGAATGAAAAAGGAGAGAGGCTGGGTGGTGGTCAGCCAGAGACACTGGATAGACGAAGGCTGTTTTCTTTTACCATGAAAGAGAGCAAAATCTGCTTACATGCTGAGGAAAATGATCAGCAAAAAAGAAAAGACTGAGGCCTCAGGAGAGATGGGTTATAATTGATAGTACAACCTTTGGGGAAAAGAGAGGCAACTAGAATATAGCTAACATTTACTGAGCACTTATTTGTGGCAAACATGGTATTGAGTGTTCTATGAGCATTGTCTCATTATCCTTGCAACAACCTTATTAAGCAGGAATCATTATTATCCCCACTTTATAGATGAGGAGACCAAGACACAGAGAGGTTAAATAATTTTCCAACAGTTACACAGCTAGACAGTGGTGGGGTCATGATGCGGCACATATTTAAAAAGCAGAGGACTTGGCTCAGATAGGGAGGACACGTCATCCTTTGGATGGGACTGCAGGAGTAGATATCTATGTCTGTAGGTTTGGAATGGGAACATGAGATTGAGAAGATTCCTGAAGACTGATAGGTGGTTTTATTTTCTCTGCAAAAGGAAAAAGAGAAGCAGCAGAGAATGGGAAGGAACTAACTCAGCATATGTTCAGCAATGACTGTGTGGGAGGGTCTGAGATAAGCACTTCATTTGCAATGTCTCATTTAACACAAGCCATCCCACCAGGCATTATTATTAGAAAAGGAAATTGAAGCCAAGAGAGCTTAACATGTTCTAATTCACAGGGACCGTTCCCTAACACCACTGAGATGGTCTGCCAAGAATGTTAAGGGAGGTGGTGATGGTGGTGAGGAGTAGATTTTTGAGTGAGTTCAAATTTGAAATTGCAGTGAGAGATGAGGCATCTTCCTAGCTTCAGTGAGATCCTGACTCCTTTGCACTGTATATGCAACTATCTCTTGTTTCCGGGGCACATACCCTCTTAGTCCTTTGCACTGACTTCACCTGTCACGTTTCAGTTATGAGGATCACCTGCAGCCTGTCTTTCTCCAATTTCAAGCAAAGCCCACCCGAGAACAGCTTCCTCAGACTCACGGCCATGGCAACGCACTCGGAGTCCAGCCTTAGCTGCTTTGCTCAGGAAGTCATTGCCATTTGTAGACCACACCTTGACATTGAGGTAGGCACCAGTCCTTCCTAGAACTGTTCTTGTTTGCTACTACTCAGGTCTCCATTACTGAAGAACTCAGAGCCCCTCACACTTCAGAGCAGGTGACTATGCTGCCGGATTGCCAAGAAATCCTAAGTTGAGAGCTCCTTTAGAAGGAGATGGTTTCTTACATGTACTATTCAGGTTTAAATCTTCCAACTTCTTTAGTTGGTTGAGTAAGGGTTTATAAAATTGGACCCTTCCCAGTTGCTGCCTCCATACTTGTAGGAATAATAATAGCCTATGTTTATTTAGCTCTTTATACACAGGCAAATATATTTTTACCTCTTTTATTTCTTTTAATACAAAACCCCTGAGAGGTGGAACTGTTCCCATTTTACAGTTGAGAAAACAGTCCTAGAGAGCACCAAGCCCAAGATCATAAAAATGGGATATTTTAGAGACTTATGCCTCTTGGCCCAGTCCTCTTTCCACATGTCTACCCTAGCCAAAATGACCATGATTTGGTCCTAGCCCTCTAGGAGGTTGTGGGTAAGGGAGACACATGTTTGGTCTTCTGTGTAAATTCTTTAATAGAGGTACAGAGTTATATGAAATAGGTGAAGTAAAGGGGATTAATTTCATCTGGTGGGTATGAGGAAAACTTCATAAAGGAGGTGGCATTTATACTGGGCCTTGAAAAATAAGTAAGCTTTCAGTGCAGAGGTGGGAGAAGGCCATTGCAGGCAGAAAACTGAACAAAAAGACCCAAAGTAAGGGAGCCTGAGGGGTGTGCTAGGGATGGGATTGTGGCTTGAATGTTGGTCAAGGTAAGAACAGATAAGGTTGGAGCCAGACCATGAAGGGCTCTGAATGCCAACCGAAGCTGAATTCCAAAGACAGTGAGAAACACTCTAAGATCTCTAAGTGAAAGAGAGGCACCATCAGAGATGGTCAGTGATAGGTCTGGGGTGAGAATAAATGCAGAAGACCAGGTAGAGGGGGAAAGAAATGAGCTGTGGCAGAGATAGGAGAGTAATTGAGGAGAGTGTGGGGAGGCTACCCAGGAAGGGAGGGAAGGAGTGACTGCGGCTCTGTGCTCTTGGCTTCTGCTCCAGGTTTTGCCTCTTCCCACAGATGCCAGAGACAGCAGAGCTATATCAACCTTTTATAGCTTCAGTCAGCATCCTTAACTCCCTAGATGTTCCCCTGAGGGACTGTGTCATCTACATCCTCGGAAGGGGACTCATTTATAAAGAAAGAAGCTACAGGTAAGAAACCACAAGTTTCTCATCCTACTGACACATCTCAACTGGTCAGAAAGGCAGGAACCTAAAATTAATGGTTGTCCTTTTGCTGTGTCCATAGAGACAGAGCAAATGCGCCCTGAAGTAGGGGGTTAGGGCCTCTCTCATCCTGAGGCCACCATGTGTACCCAGAGAATGAGAATGAGGAACATTCTGTGCTCTTTGGGAATCCACCTGACCCTGGTTGCTGCCCTGATCATGTAGGAAGAGCCTGGATATTGTGGTGAATACAGATGAGAGCATTAGGACTAGGTACTAGAGAATATCACGAGGGTAGGCTGCCTCTTGAAAGCTGCATACTACTAATGCCCACCACAATATTGAATTTTATTTGAATATTTTTATTCCTATTCCCTATTCCCATTCCTACCATCCCTCATATCCTTTCATTAGTACATGAAAGTGTACCATTGCTTCACAAGCCTGTATTTTTAATTTATATAATGTTACATCTAATTTTTTTTTCACTCAGATGTTTTTAAGATTCATTCACATATATCAAGTCCAATGTTTCTGCTACATAATACCCCACTGTACATATCCCCTACTTCCTATCACTTTGTTTCAAAATGATGAGCTCAGAGTGCCTCCAGTGCAAATACTGTTGCACTGAACATCCCCATACATGTCCCCTTATATACTTGTTTGAAACTTTGGTGAGGGAGGGAGGGATATATGGCCAGGAATGGAATTGCTGTCATAGGCTGTGACCTGGTTTGACCAGGTACTATGATTTGTTTGTAGAATGGCTGCAGGAGTCTGCATTCCCTCTAGCAGTGCACGACAGTTTCTATATTACTATTCCTCCACTCTTGGCAATATCCAGCTTTTTTCCCTTTTGTAATAGAAATAAGGTAATATCTCATTGCTTTAATTTGTAACTCTTCATATGTTTATTAGCCTTTTCCATTTCATCCTCAGTAAAGTTCTTTGCCCATTTTTCTTTTGATGTTCCTGCTTTTTTCCCTTGACTTGTAGGAGTTCCCTGTATAGTCTAGATATTAGTTCCTTGTTGGTTTTAGATGTTGCAAGTATCTTCTTTCAATATCTCCCCTCTCATTATGTCCACTGCATCCTTCACAATGACTACTACTACCATCCCTCCCCTACAGGTTGTCTAGTTATTGAGCCACTGCCTCAGCCTCATGAAATTCAAGGAGTCATTCTTGCCAATAAGTTGAAAGGAGGGACTGCCAACATTTAACCAGACTTTTGTGGTCTCCCAGATCAATTATAGGTCAAAGTTCCTCAAAGGAAATCTGCATCATTCCTTCAGTCACTATAAGAAGGTCAACAGGCAGACCACAAGGCTGCTGATAGGCTCCAAACACCACCTGCTGACATACTGACATCTCAATATGCCTGCCATACCCACTGCATTTAGCAATGTGAGGGTTCTAAAACTACAGCTTTTCCAAACATACCCCAATACTGTTACCAAGAGTGGGACCAGACTAAACCCATAGGCGATAAAAGAAACAGATGCAACTTGGAAGCCCTTACAATAGGATTCTCTTCTCACCCATGCAATGGCTCACCATAGGGAGGATCCTATCTTCTATCACCTAAAAACCTGTTTCAACATCAAGGTACTTAGATGTTTATTTCATCATGGTCCACCTCTTCAAGTTGGGAAGGATCAGAGGCACTGGGACCAGCAAAGCGATGAACCTGTGACAGAACTAGCACCTTCCTTTTCCTTTTATTTCAGATTTGGTCCTGTGCGGCCTGGAAACACCTATAATACCCAATTCCGGTTCACACCAACAAAGGTGGGGCCCCAGCGGCTCACTGTTGAAATGGACTGCAGTGTGTTCCAGAACCTAACCAACTCCAGAAGTGTCAATGTGACAACCCCTTACCTTGCAGCTTAAACTTCCAGTTCTAGCATCACTTTCCCCAAACATCCCCTTGAATCTACGATCTAACACCAAATGTGCTGGGAAGGGAGACTTTGCTTATCAGACAAATGAATCTCTATTCAGGCTGAACAGAAGAGAGTGACCAAGAACAAAAGTAGATTCCCAGAAATCAATACAAAGACCTTCATTTCTGTCACCTTAGCTTAAGGCAGCCCTGAAGACTAGTTTGTCTTAGAATAGAAACTACTGGGCTTGAGTGATAAAAGGAAGCCTTTGAAAAGATACTCAGATAACTACTTTGATTTTTCTGATTCAGGATTTTTCATAACCATTTTAATGCTCACATTCATTAACTTACAGGTAAGGAAAAGAAACTAACATTTAAATAATTTTTGTATTTCTGACAAAGTGGGACAATATTAGCTCAAAATGGAATTTTTAGGTAATCCTAAATTCATTGATCAGTGCTATCCCTGACCATTGTCTTTAAAGATCCAAAGATGACTGAACAAAGTTATAAAGCATACAACATAGGACCTGATCTTGTAGATCCAGCTGTAGTTAAGTTTTTAGGAGAGTTCTAGATTCATGAAGTCACAATTAAAGTCTGATGTTAATAATATAAATTTGGTCTAGTAGAGAAATGAAAATTATTAAGTATATAGAGAAAATAGGCCCTATAAGAAAAAATAAAAAAACTGTGGACTTCTTTTGTACAAAGTAATTATTTTTTTGGTTACGTTATTTTGTTGCTTTGGAGCTCTGTTTGATTTTAGTTCCTTCTCTTTACGACAGTTGTTAAAAATACAGAATAGCACTTTATAAAGGTAAATTTAAACTCTTCACTTAGAAATTTCAGCCCCAAGTATATATTAGATGCTCAAAAGAATGGCTGCTATTGATGATTTTACCTAAGAGACAGACCATGGGACATCAGAAGGGCAGATGTGATGAATTACACTTACATAAAGAAAAGACTGGCATTAGAGGTTATGGAGACCTACAGTCCATATATAGGGCCCAAGTCAAGTCACCAGAATATATATCACGACAGGTTTACCTTGCTTCCAATATATGATCTTCCATACTGATGTAAAAATATAATTAAGTGGCAATGGTTTTGCAAAAGGATTAACTGAGGAAGCCCTTAAAGTTACATAAACTCTCTTATACATATAAAATGTCTTGATTTATGAAAATTTTGTATTTACATTTGGGGACACATGTAATATGTATCAGAGAAAACAACACAGGTATGTATAAAAAAAACAAATCTGGCTCAATAAAGTGAACAAATCTTATAGCTGAGCTCAATATCACAAAATAATTTTAGAGGCATGGAGTGACCTGGAATAATATGCAGGACTTAATGATAAGAATAATGATATTATGTGACATTCTCAAGTACTAAGAGGGGCTTTGGAGTTATCTTCTCTAAATAAAGTCAAGTGTTTTGTTCAAAGTATACTTCTGGGAGAGCTTCTCTTGCCACCACTAACATGGAGATTATACCAAGTCCTGTTCTTGGTGCTCGAATGCCCCAACCTGAAGCTGAAGCTGCCATCCTGGGTGCACATGCCTTTGGCCATGATGGTGTGTACTCTGGTGGTGGTGTCTTACTTCCTCATCACTGGAGGAATAATTTATAATGTTATTGTTAAACCTCCAAGCATTGGCTCTATGACTGACGAACATGGGCATCAGAGACTCGTAGCTTTTATGGCCTGCAGGGGCTATCTGATAGGTTAGACTGCCTTTTGAGAAGAAATGTGTGGATACTGGATTTACTCCTGTTAATGAAGTTTTAAAGGCTGTACCAGTCCTCCGATGTGAAATATGGAAAAGGATGAAAAGTACCAGAAAAGATGCCTTAGAAAATGTGGGGAGCATGTTAAAGCTCAGACTAGAATATCTTCTTGGTATCAAAGAGACAAGCTTATCACAGTATTATTTTCCTGCTGACCTATACTGACATACCAATTTCTTAAAGAAAATATACTCCATTTCTACAACTATAATATCAAATAGAGTGATTTTTTTTCTACAACCCCATTAACATTTTTTGGAGATGACATTTCTGACTTTCAGAAATTAATATAAAATCAGAAAGCAAGATCATGTAAGCTGAGAACTCTGGACAGCTGATAAGCTTTACGTATGGTGCTTTGCCTTTAAATAGAGTGTGATAGTACATTATTTCAGATATGTATGTAAGACTGTTTTCTGAACAATAAGGTATATGAAAGGAGCAGAAATAATTTTCTAATACCTCTAAAAATAAATAAAATAAATAGACTTCTGATCAGAATTAGATCTTTAGATCTATAAAACCAATGAAAGCAATGTTCTAATATCAACCTGTTTTTCTGATAGAAAGATAGAAGAGTAATCATTTACACCTGGTATATTACTGAGACTATTAATATCTTTAATAACGGAACAACACACTTTATTGCAAACATAGGGAATAAGGCAGCTTCTCAGGAATCTCTGAAAGATAATTCAGGAAAACAAATTCATGCTATTTTGTACCTGATGCAGAAAAATATATCATACTCCTATGGTTTATAAATAATTGCCAGTCTGGCCCAGCCAACAATTTTGGTAACAGTATCTCTTAAATATAGACAGGAACTCCCTTTCAATCCAGAAAGTATTCTAGCCCCATTTTAAAAGCAGACATCAGTGCTCGCTTTGGCAGCACATATACTAAAAGCAGACATCAGAGCCTGGCTGTGACTAAAAGAAAAGGAGAGGGGAGAAGACAAACGAGCCTGGAAACTCATAATTCAAGTTCATTCTGAGTGAGTTCCTTGATTCTGTTCATGCAATGATCAATGGCATTAATGAGTAAAGGGATCCAACTATCTTCTGGTTGTGGGGTCACATGACTTGCTCTGTGAATGGAACAGGAAGAAAGAGAAGTTAAATTAATTTTACCATCAAGGGAAAAACCTATCCTCAACAGGGAGCACAGATGAAAGTATAGTAAGAAAAGGCAAGTTTCTTTGCAGAAACTCAGCTGCTCCACAATTAAAGTCGAAAGAAAATACCACACTCACTCCTTGAAATGGAGTTTGGGTATTGAGAATGGCTGGATAGGTTTATACTCAAAAAGCTATTTGGGGAGAAGTCCTCATACTCACTTTGTAATTTCAAGCGCTTTCTTTAGAACAGACACAAGTTTTGCAGACTAGAAAAGAAACAAAGAAGTTCTATTACTATGGTAAGGGCTCACCCTGATTATGGATTCTTTTCTATTTAGCAAAACCTTATTAATACTTCTGCTGTAACACTTTAATACATTTTTCAAGTTTTAAAATATTTTTCAATTAAAAAAAAAAAAAAACAGCAAAAGGAAGATTATAACCTGAATTTGTCCCAACCACTGATAGATCAGACTATATAGTAGAAACAACTAATCTTTCTCTTTTGAAAAGTCTATGTACAGAATTTTAAGAACACACCAATATATAGTATATATTTAAAATTTCTGTTTGGGGGTAATTGACAAGGCATATTGCTAAAGATGTTTATTTCTTAGGAAGTCAATTTTTAAAAAGTAAATACAAATAAAAAAGTTAATGCCCAAAAGGATTCTACTTCAAGGTATTTGCACATTGTGAAGATACATTTGATGAATCTAATTTCCAGTATCTGATTTGTCAAATACTATTAAGACTGAAACACTGATTATAACATATAAGCCATTTGACAGTTTTACTTATCCTCCCAAAAACATTACAATAAGAATTTGAGTTTATAAAAATGAAACAATAGAACTCTCTTTAGCACAGGACCTAGAACTTGAATGAATACAATAATATCAGATTTTTATAAAGAGCTTGACCCTCCATAGTCAAATCATACAACATGTTTCTATTAGAACAGAGTATGTTTCTGGACATTTATTTCGGCCTACAGTAGAAAGTAGAAGTGTATGATTTCAGGTTGGGAGGATCCAAAAGCACTGCAGAAATTAGGATTTTCTTTTCAAAGCAGCATTTTCCAAGGTCTTTGGGTTTTTCTAAATGATTACTCAAGTCATTATAAAAGAGTATTATCAGAGCTCATACTTATAATAATTCAACTTCAGCAAATATTTATCAAGCACAAACACAGGTAAAAACTGTGACATTACTGGTGTACTTGCATCTAAGCATAACAAATAAACATATTTCCTATAACTTAAAAGAAATACTTTAGTATTTAGTATAGTGAAATTCTACCAATTAGGTCTACCAATGTAGGTACTTACACTGATTCGCACAGTCAGGTGGCACACAGGTGGATATATGCTCAGAGCCAAGTCATCTACACTAACAGCAGAAAGCAAAAGTAATCATTAATAAAAAAAAAAAAAAAAAAAAAACAGTGCTCAGCTAGGTGGTTTTCATTACACAACGAAGGCTGCAACTCGTAGGAAAATGACTGTCCCAGAAATGCCTATCAGTTCCTTAAATTAGGCAACTAATAAAGAATCAATTCAATAGATATTTACTCAACACATACACACCCTATTTCACTAGGAAGCTGAAGGAAAAAAATCCCTTGGACCATAGGATGAGACATGATTAACTCAGTTAAAAATGTAAGGATCTGAAATAATAACTAATACAGGTGAAGTTCATCTATAGAATGCCACTAACACGAGCACTTAAACCAAGTGATCAAATTTAGTACCACCAATAACAACATTTTATCTCCCCTAGATGACACAATAAGCACAAAACAATTATGTGATATTCTTGCCAAACAATGTTTAACCTGAATATACTCCATAATCATGCCATATGACTCCAGATTATTAGTCCATAAGACAACTGACCTGGATTCTTTAAACATGTCAATGTCAAAAAAAAAAAAGACTAAAAAGGACAAGGACTGTTCTAGTTGCAAAAAACTAAAGAGATGACAACCAAATACAATGACACTCTAACAGAGCCCTGGATTAAAGAAAAAAAAGGAAAAAGCTGTGAGACACATTTTAGAGACATCTGGAGAAATCTGAACTATAGATAATATTATATTCAATATTAAATTTCTTAGATGTAATAGTAAGAAATAAAGGTGAAATGTCATCGATGTCTGCAACTTACACTCGAATGGTTTAGGGGGAAATAATGGCACATCTATCTGTAGAGAAATAAACCAATATAGAAAATAATGTGAATAATATGTAAATCTAGATGAAGGATGTGTGGGTGTGTGCTGTAATACTTTTTCAACTTTCTGATAGGTTTCAAAATTGTTAGAGTAAAAGAACTGGGGGAAAAAACTTGGGTGATAGCACAAGCTGAGATCAGAATGCTGCTGCTCAGATGTTTCAAGTGGGGCACACACTTACCTAGGGCTGATCTCATCAGAAATATCCACAATGTCATCCAGCTGGGCCACCTGATCCTTCTTTCCATTCTCTGCCACTGAGGTCCGAATTTTCTTCAGGCAGGCTTTGGATGCTCTTACCAGTGCAAGGCATGGGATTATGAGCTCCTGATCTTCCTCTGACCAATATAAGTCCTGATTGTTTGGATGCCCTAAAATATCACCCTCTTCAACATGGTGGTTGTCAGAGTTGTCCTCCTCATTGTCATTCAAGAGGCCACAGTAAGGGTCACATTCTTCCACAGCCTAAAACAATAACATGATTTATATGAATGCCAAAAAATGAAAAGTGCCTATTTGTACTTTCAGCATCATGTCTGAGTTGTCCCAAAACCTCAGTCAGCTACTGGCTAGAGTTGGATCACTTCATAAAGCCTCTCATTCTCCTAATCCAGCAATGGAACAGAGGGGAGTGATACTAAATTGCACTGGCATAGGGTGGGAGGTAGGAAACAGAAGTGAGGATGGGACCTATCTGGTCAATGCTCAGGATGTCTCTCTCTATAACCAATTCTCATCTACTAGCCAGAGTTGCCTTTCAATGGCCAGCAAAGACAGAGGTCCTCTTACTTGTTCCATTTCCTCATGTGCATCTTTCACTAAATCCACACTCTTTGTCAGCATTAAAAGGGCCGCAGCTTTGTTGTCTGTGAATGAAAAATCAGAAGCACTACAATTAGAGGAGAAACTCAGTAAGTCTCTTAAGTCTGCAAAGGGCAACCAACAAGTTTCCCATTGGAAGGGAGTGCCAATGACAGTCAACAATGGTGGCGGTTTAAAGTAAAATTCTAACACACTTCTTCTGGGCACCCAGACAGAGGGTTAAAAAGCTTTTCGTCATTCACCACAAGAAGTAAAATGGTCACATGATTTCTCATCATGGTCCTCTTGGATGACCACTGCTTTTGGCCTAGTTGGCTCTACCTCATAACTGCTTCAGTGTATCCCATAATACTGCTCCTGGGGCAGGACCATAAGAAGAAATCACATTTGTTTGACAAGAGACAGAGCCACAGCAAGAGGGGAATTGGAATTTAGAAGTGAGAGAACTAAAAAGACTAGCAGAAAGTATTAATACCTATTTTTTGATGCTGGTGATAAACTATATTTATTCCACTAAACTCTTCATATAAGTTAAAATACATACATGGTACAAAACTGGAAGCTAATATGAGAGAGCTATCTGCTTTGGCCAGTAGAGTCAATGGCCCACTTCCCATTCTTACCCACCTTTTGGTATCTGAGGCACCTGCTGGCACGCAACCCAGACATTGTTACAGGAAATGAGGTCATTGTTCTCAGGGCTGAGGAAAAGAATCAATAAGATATATTAGGTTTGTGTCTCCTAAAAAGATCCTTCCTCCTGGTCATTTTTATGTTACTAGTAACTTTGCTATTGAAATGAGTTTTTTCCCCTCCCTAAAACAAATCCACTAACTGATAACCCAACTGTGGCATCACTACCTCTGAACTGGATTGATGTAAAGCACTTCCACAAGCTGAGCCATGCCATCCACGATGTCCACAGTGGCGCTCCGAACCAGCTTTCTCATGGTGATACCTGTTGCCAAACCCAAACACTAAGCAGCCTGGTCTCCTTTCCAAAAGTCACCAACTGCTCTCCCGAGAGTCTAAGCACTACAGAACTTGATGTAATGTGCACCCACATGCTTTATAACTGGAGTGCCAACAGAAATCACAGGTCTGACTAATGTACCCATGTCATTTTCTTATACCTCCCACCATTCCTTGAGTGCTGTTCTCCAAAACAGATCTGGAACAAAATCTTACCATGACAGCATATATTCATTAATTAAAGACAGTGGTCCTTTGACACTTGTTCATAAAACACTTAAAGTTTAAACCATTTGCAAGTAACCTTGAAGATCTATAAGACATGTATTCATTTATAATTCTAGCATGATTATAATCAAGGCGTAGATCTATAGGCAGGGCTGAAGGCCACTTAACCTGTAAGGGAGCTCCAAAACATGGTGTAATGTAATATGGGTGGAGGAGACTGGGGATGGCCTGGGCCTAGGCCTAGGCCGAGATCTGGCCAGCATCTCTGGTGGTTATAATGGGTTAAAGAGGGAGGAGCCAATGAGAATTAAAAACTTAGAATCAGACAAGAGTCAGGCAAGACAGGAGAGATAGGAACATAGCCCCTGTACCTAAAGTCTTATTGATGGAGGTTTACATTATAAAATTATCTTTGCATTTTACTGGAGAAGTTACACATGCTCAAACTGAGGAAAAGGCAAAAATCTCAGGACATAATCTGTCCTACTAGCAAAGATCAACTTATAAAACTGAATACCTATGTGTACATAGTGGCTTACCTTGATCCTTGGGAAGTGAATAGTATACTGCAATAATTGCTTTGATGGCAGCACGGACTTGTTCACAGAACTTCTGGGTCTCCTATGAGGTGATGGACCAATTTCAGAATGAAAAAAGGAAATGGGGATTAGATCGATGTGGTCAACGCTTCCATTGTGGAAGAAAATAGACATCTGTAAGACATTATCAAATACTTTCTGGAGTCCTACTATGAGTTAGGCCTTGTGCTATTCTCACCACATTATAAAGAGGAGTTAACTGGATACCAGGTACTGAACTGATAACTCAATAAAGCATTAAGTAGTAGCTAAAAAAAATTATTATTGATATCTGCTGTGAAATATTCACCCTATCTTAGATCAGGAATTGGCATACTGGCGCACGGGCCAAATCAGGCACACTGCCAGTTTTGTACATAGTGTTACTGGGACACAGCCAAATTCCACTCTTTCATTTATATATTATCTATAGTTGTGTTTACACTACAAGAGCAGGGTTGAGTAGTTGGCCTATAAAGCCTAAAATATTCACTATCTAGCCCTTTAAAGAAAAAGTTTGCCAATTCTATTTTAGACCATTAACAAGGTATCTTTCTAACAGCTTCACAATATACCTAAAGATAATTAGTATGGACTCTACAATGCTGAATGTTGATTATTTTCCTTCCAAGCAGTCACTGGCTTTCTCTTATCTTCCTTGTCCTTACTTTGCTGCTAAATTCTAAACCAGTTCTATATAAAATGTGATCTACAGATTGGTGCTACTCCATAAACTATTTGTTACCAGTCTGAGATAAATACGTAAAGTAATTGAGAGTGTTTAGAAATTTTTATGGCAATTTGACATTGCTTGAACAATCAACCACGTAATTTTACAAAAATATTAGTCCATATGGAAATGGAATTAAAAATAAAACCATTCTTCAGTAAGACTAACATGCTGAGATTCTAAGAAAGTAATTGTGATTCAAATAAAACCAAATTCTGAAACCACTGACTTGAGCACGTACAGAAAAATAGTCCTATGGCATCCTCACTGTATCTTACTAGCTGTGAATTTTTAGCAGCAAGTCCTAAGTGTATTTGAAAGAAAGGAGTTGACAGATAAGAAAGATAAGGTAATATTACTATTCCTTTTGAAATAAATACTTTCTTCTACAAAACTTTTAAAGTGCTCTCATATAATTCATCTCTTATTTGCTCATCTCTGAATTATGTAGGGGGAGACAGTTTATCATTGTAGGAGCAGCAAAAGAATATTTGTCCGATTCAAAACATCTGGACATATAAATTGAGAAAGAGAATAAAACTACTGACTATGAAAATTCAATAAGGCAATGAGTATGCCATTTTAAAATAATCTTAAACCAAATTAAGTATACCTAGCTCTAGAAAAATTGGGCATAGGGCATACCTGGTTACCACTGCCATGTTTATTTTCATTAGTTTTATAATAAAGGGTTATTAAAAATGTATAAATTTTTGTTCTAGCAATTCCACTTCCTGGAATTTTTTTTACTAATATACACATATACACAAAGATTGTGTTAGACAATTTACCACAGTACCGTTTTAATAGCTGTAAGTTGAAACAGCTTAAATGTACACATAGAGTATTGGTTAAATAAATTATGATTAAATGCACTACACTGAATGCCATGTACTTTACTGAACACCATTACAAAGAAGTGAACTTTACACGTGCTGCTGAGAATCAATTTGCAAGCTATATTGTTAATTTTTTTTAAAAAGGCCCAGAAAAGTGTTTATGGTATCCTATCATTTATGTAAAAAGAAGCAATCACCTACACATAAGTGTGCATGTGCTTAGAATAGATATGAATAATTCAAAAGGAACTGGGGAGGAAAGAAATTTAGCACACTTAACTTTGATATCTTTTAAATTTTACAACGTATACATTGTTCCTGAGTAAATATAAAAATAATTCAATATATAAAGGGTATTATGTAGTATAACAACAAAAAGTATGGCTTAAACATCACATAGGCCTTAATTTAAATCCTAATTCCAACACTTATTACCTTAACCTGAGCCTGCCTACTCATCTGTCAGATGGGGATCATATATGTGAAAACAAATAGCAAGTGTTTTAAAAAATTATCAGAAAGGAAATAACCAGGATAAACTTCAAATTAAACCAATACTATTTAGAGGACCCACCTACTCCATGCCTGGTACTGCACCTGGCAATGTGGTCTTCACAACAATCCTGTGGGGTAAGAACTGCAACCTTATTTGACAGAAGAGAAGAATAAATCCCCTGGCTTGAGTGTAAAAAGTGTAAAGAAAACGAGAGGATCCCCAAGGAATAACGAGGCAGCACAAGGACTCCAGAAAAGGAAAGGCTACCTGTGAGGACGGCAGTGGCAGTGGAAGTCGAGAGAAGACTTCGGTCAGAGTCGTGGCTTCCCTTGACACTTTCACAGCTGCCTCATCTTGGGGATGGGAGGAGGGATGACAAAGGAGAAGGTATAAGCCAGTAAGTCAGTGCCAACGGGATAAGGCTGCAGCTGCGGCACCGACTTAAAAAACAACGCGTTCCTTCTCCACCCTTAACCGCTGAGACGTCTCAAAAACGCCTCCAAAAGTCAGTGTTTTATATGTCTACCTCTGAGGTACCGAGTTTGGGTATAATGAGGTACCCCCGCAGATAGGATGCGGCGGGGGAAAGCGAGAGGTAAAGGGATCTTCCTTTCTGAGAGAAGAGAGATGGGAGGCCCTAACAGGAGAGGCACTCACTGAGTCTTTTCCAAAACGTCTCCCGATTGAACTCCTTGGTGGTCTCCCGCGCTTCGCCGACTGGGTGGGTGTGGAGTGTGGGCCCGGCGGTGGCAAAAGGAAGAGGAGAAGTGAGCAGAGCCACCTCCGCTCCCCCGCCCCTCAGCCCGGGCCGCGTCCCCGCCGCCGCCAGTCCGCCCCGTCCCTCTTCCCCACCCACGCCAGCGTCGGTCTCCACTGCGTCAGCTCACCCCGCACTTCTAGCAAGAGCACCCGCAGCTCCGCTGCTAAGTGCTGCAGCTGCTCCATAGGCGGAGCCAAGGGGGCAACTGCGGCTACAGGTGCAGCTGCGCTCGCCATCTCAGCAGAGTGACTAGGGCCTGCAGTGGAAAGCCGCCACGGCCGCTGCGGGGACCACTTCACTTCCGGGCTCCGCTTCACTTCCGGGCGTCGCAGACCCGGGCTTCCGGCAACAACCTGCCTGGCCCCGCCCCAGAGGCCCGGCCACGCCTCCTCCCGCCCCGGCCACGCCTCCTCCACTGCCCCAGGACCAGCCGCACACGCACGGGCCTGTACGAGTAATTTCTTATTCATCATTCATTTATTTGATTGGTTAAAAACATCCCCAAATAAGGAATCAGGAAAAAGAGTCATCAAGGTCAGGCCCAAGTTCACACTGGTTCCCTGCCCCTAAAGTGGCACCCTTGACGGCTGCTGAGTTCCAGACTGTGATAGGTACACTTTACATGAGGTAATCCTAAAAAAACAAACAAACAAAAAACATTGGGCCTCAGATGCGCCCATACACACTCAGACCCTGTCCTGTGGATCTAGATATGAGGCTTTCTCTTCACAAAAGTAAATCAACCCTTTGCCTTCTTGGGGAAGGAAGGAATCATGGCATTATTTAGAGACTCTTCTGCAGTACACTCTGCAGGAATCAGGAGTGAGTAATCAATCCTCCCAAATCCCAGGCATCCAAAGAGCAGCAGGTCCCTGAAGCTTGTCCACCAATATTGGCCTTCCACCTGCTGCTGGGTCAGAGACCTGGACTTCAGAGGTAGATGGTGAGACCTGGCCTTCAAGAGCTCAGATGGCTTTTTAACTGCACTGTGAAGGTTGCGAGCTCATTGGAGTTCAGTGTCCACACGAAATAAATGAGAACAGGTGTCAGCAGTGTCAACCAAATCTTCAAAGGGGAAAAGAATAAAGCTATGGTGCCATATGTCATATGAAGAAAATAGCAGGAATAAATCTGCCAGAAGTAGAGCAGTAACATAAGAAGGTGAACAGATATAATTTTTAGGTATTTTCTTTGACGGAGATGAGACCTGAAGTTGTGACCAAAGCACCTCTGCAGCAAGCTCCAACACAGGTAAGCCATCAAGGGGATGTTAAAAAACACCAGCTGAAAAGTAGAGTAGAACAGAACCATTAGCTTACTAGCAAGTCCTCAGAGGGGGAAGGGTAGTGTCTCACTAATACATTATTGGTGCACCTAAGAATATGTTGCTTTCTTTCCTGGGGATTAACTCTCTGATTCATTATGCTTCAGTCATATTTGCTCATAACACTCACAACAGTTGACTTGCAGTTAGTTGTATGTCTGCCTGTATCCTTTTGTTCATCTTCAAGGCAGGTATCATTTCATTTATGTTGAAGTCTTTGATGTTTAAGGTGGAAATGAACTGAACATGTGTGTGTATATACTTACACACATACAACACACACACTTGTTTTTTTCTTGGCAGAGTGAGAGGGGACTTGTGTATCAATATGTTTTTCTCCTGTCTGTATTTTTATTTGAAGTAGCATGATGAGTACTGGAATCAAAAGATTTAATTTATTATCCAAGTTTAGATGCTGTATCATTCATTCATTAACCTATGTGGCAAGTACTGTGCTATACTCTAGGCTTGGGACACACTTGTGAGCAGGTCAGAAATGATGCCTCATAGACCTTATATTCTAACAGAGAAACTAAAAATAAACAAACAAACAAACGTAATTACAGATTGTGAGAAATTTGATGAAGGAAATAACTGGGTCATGAGTATAATTTGGAGATGAGTTCTCTTAGGCCTGAAGGACAAGAATGAGTAAGTGAAAGGAAGTACATTCCAGGCAGAAGAATCAAATCGAGAGGTGGGAGAGGTCTTGGTCTATTGAGGCCATTGGGTCCAGACCATGATGAGCCAAGAGGGAATTGGGGCAGTCAGCAGGGCCCAGATCATTCTCTGCTTACAAGGTTTTAAGCTGATAAATGAGTGAGCTGATTAAGGTTTTAAAAGGACCACAGTGGATGCTCTGTGGCAAACTGACAGTGGGGAGGGAGGCAAAAGCAGTAAATGGGGATCACTTAGGGTGGTCATGCAGTAGCCCAAGTAAGAAATAATTATAATTTAGTCTAGGGTAGAGGCAATAGAGATGGAGAGAAGTGGTGATTCAAGATATGTATCAGAAGTATTACTTGCTGATGAACTAGATATAGCATATGAGGGAAAGGGAAGAATTGAGGATACATCCTGAAGAAATAGGGTGAATTGTGGAGCCATTTATTAAAATTGCAAAAACAAAGGAGGAACAGATTTGGGAGCAGAAATTAAAGGTCCTGTAAGAAATAAACTATTAAGTTGATATGCCTGTTAGATATCTAAGGGAAGAAAGGACAGTGGAGATATAGACAGTGAAGTGTAGATAAGAGGTTGAAATGAGAGATACAGATTTGGGAATCATGGGCCTGGATGATACATAAAATCCATTATTAATGTACTATTTAGTATGATATGAATATAAAGTCACCCTTTGGTAAGGCTCAGGTTTTTAATAGGTATAAGAGTGCTTCTGAGAGACAACCTCCATTTAAATAACAGAAAACTGAACTGGACCCAGGACTTATGCAAATATGAAATGCTGCTAGACAAAGAATGTTCTAGCCCATGATCAGTGTTTGCAGAGGTCTTTCCTATTTGCTTACCTCTAATCCTGCTGATCATGTTTTACTGCCCTGTTAAGGCTGTAAACTCATTTCGAATGATGTTTTTGGATCTCTTCTAAAACTTCAGGTCATCATCTCTAGATTTTGGTCCATTAGTCCCATTAGGTGAGTAAAATAAATAAATTTTTAGGTAAATACCTTTCAAACCTATTTATAGAAATTTGCTACAGGTCAGGGTTTTGTTTGCGTGTTTGTTTTAAAGAAATCCCAATCCAAATATAAACCCAATGTATGTGTTTCCCAAAGAAGTATACTAATAAGACATCACTAAAAAGCCAAGGTCTGGTTTTACCTAGTGCAACTTCCACTGGAAAACTGATCTACTTTTCTTATGTCTATTTTTCCCTTTGCTCCCTCTGAAATATTTTCCTTCTTCATTATCATAATCAATTTTGGTTTACTCAGAAGTCTATCATTTATTCTACCATAAGTCCCTTAAATTTTTTTTTTTGTCAATGAAAAGCACAGTAAAACAAAGAAACAAAAAAAACGTCTTTTACCTCTTCTAAATCCTGCCTGCCAAAAATGTACTTTAGATGTTCAAAAGAATGGTGGAAAAGAGAGCTTAGGAAGTACTCAAAAGGTAAATGAAACACCAGTTATTAAATACTGCACTGCTAATAAACATGATCTATGGTGTGCAATTTGAGATTTTAGATTTAATTAATAAGTTTTGTGCAATTAGTCCAACAAAGCCAAGATGCTCTTAAATTGCATTTCTGACTTCTTACCTGGAGAATTCCAACTATAAATGTTAGACTGCCTTGTAGGAAATGCCCATCAACAAAGATTCCAAAGGAAAAGCAGCAACCCATTTTGCCTTTAGTAATTTCACCAATAAACCACGGTCCTGAAGAGGCAATGGAGAGGAAAGAAGATTAAATAACTATGACTTTATCATGAGATGTATTTATAGGAATAACGAAGAAATATGAGTCTAAGCATGAATAAGCATTTTATTTGCATAGCTTTTTTTTCTTTACTGATCTCCATGTTGTACCCGATGTCCTAGCTAACCAACCATTTTCACTGTCACTCAGTATTTCTCTGGATCATAAAACCATCTGAGTACATGCTATACCTGGAATATTTATATAGCTTATAGATTGAAGAAATATACTAGAATACATTCACAAATTTTAGGAGATCCTGTTGCAATAATAACCCAAGTATAATGCATTAACATTTCCTTTAAGAAGCAGGAGATATTCCTCAGTGAATTTTCCAGATAACTGACTTACTCCTTTAAGCTATAAAACTTCAACTACTTGCATCCACCTAAAATGCACTTTTCTTTCTTATTAACATATATATTTTAACCTTTTCTTGCTGATCCATAGTCATTACTTTGTACATTATGTACACAAGGTGAACATATATAAAGTTTAATTTGCTTCTTTATTTTTTCATCTATAATGCCAGAATGACTTTTTTCTCCTCACTATTATTTACTGCCTCTTCTCAGTATGCAGGTTTCTGAAATTACCTTATTGTCAAGAGCGATTAAGGGATAGTCAGACTTCCTTTCTCAAAATGCAAGTATCATTTGCTGATAAGAGTAGAGTTCAGCTTTAGAAAGTCATAGGTAATTTTCTCAGATATGTTATATGAATTCCATTAGATACAAATTAGTCTGAAAAAGTGTATTCTCTTCAAGTTTCATTTTTTAAAAATGGAGCAACTTCTGCCATGTTTTCTTTTACAGCTAGGAACCAGATCACTTGCTTTGCCTCCTTCCTAGTGTAAGACAAGTGTCTAAACAGCTACAACCTATCTTCTGACAAGAAAACTGACCACCAAAGGGGAATCTGCCATAGCTTGTTATACAGTATTATAAAGTGTCATATTTTTCATTTTACTACTTTGTGTTCGCTGGTGAACACATGAGAAAAAATAAGAACAAAGTCCAAAGGTGGAATAAAAGTATAAAACAAAGACTAAGCAACATATAGCCTAACTGATGTTCAGTCACTGTGGTACATTAGTAAAAAGCTTTAAAGAGAGATCCATAGTGCTTTCTGCTGCCATAAGTGGCTAAGTGACTTTGTAAGGATTAGGTTTAATAATTAATGTAACAGAAGAGCTCAGATCTGCCTGAAATCACTGCCTATCTTTGTTTCTCTCTTTTCTGAGCTGAGTTTTTAGGAGTTACGCATTAGTAAATTATTCACTGAACCAAATATTGGGCATTGTGCTTAGTGCTGAGCACAAGGGTGAATAAAATAGACTTTAATGGATATTCTAATAAGGGGAGAGATGATCAATAGAGATGATAATCACAAATTCTAATAAAATAATGACAGAAATAAAATGCATGACGAAATATATAAAGTTTTAAGGTAGTCAAAGAAGGCTGCTCTGAGGAGATGACAATTAAGCTGAACTTCTATCTTCTATTAGATTTCCATACCAATTCTGCGATGGTCTTCTCAGCACCCTTAAGTTTAACTATATGTCCTTTAAACACGTTAGGAAAGAACTTCATTACCCAAGATCAATTCCAGAAAATGTCTTCTGAAGGAACCATGTGCCATTTGTTATGCTCTCAAGAGCCTAAATGATTCTATTGTTAAAATTCTCATATTCTTTGGCAGAATTCTCCGCAATCTCAAGTTTCCTAATTGACTTACCCAGCACTGTATATAGAGTCAGCAACAACATAAAATAGTAGAAGATATTTATTTTGCTCAAGACATGAAGGGAAAATGAGGTCAAATTTATAAATCCTGGAGGCCCTAAAGAGAATACATTTGAAAAATCCAATGAACACATGCAAAATTCAATTTCTTTATACCATTTTCTAGAAGACATCCATGGGCTATCTATTATATATGCAACAAATTTTTTGTTATATGATAACTATACAGATGACACCACTTTAAATTCATAAGTTGGCAGTAATCCTGATAAGCGAATTCACTTAGAAATGAAGAGGTTAGGAAGTTAATTTCATACAAAACCTGATAATGCATGACTTCTTACTTTGTGTGTTACATACTTGTTAATCATTACTCTCTTAGCTTCTTTCTTGTTTTAGTCTGGTACTTCTCAAAGTAGTAATCTACATATCCAACTATAATGATTATTTACTGTAAATAAATAATCCTTTAACCTTAAAGGCTCCTAAGCTTTAAACTTTAAGCAATGATTCTGTACTTTAGCTGCACATTTTAATAACCTGGGGGAACTTTTAGAAAATACTAATGTCCATGTCTTACCCTCCATACATTTCAATTTAATTGAAGTAAGAGATTCTGATTTAATTGGCCTAGGAAAAGAGAAACAGGCAAAACCCCAAGTAATTCTAAGCAGCAAGGACTGGGAAATATAGCTTTAGACAGAGCCATGCTTCTCAGCCTTAACTGCACATTGGAACCATCTGGGAGCTTTAAAAAATACTGATGCTTAGGGTTCTACCCCTACAGAGATTCTGATGTAATTGGTACCCTGTAGACACAAGTTTTAAAAGTTCGCCCAGGGAATTCTAAGGTGTAGTCAAAGTTGAGAAGTGCTGTTTAAAGAAAAGAACTGACCTATAGTTGGAAGACTTGGGTTTTGAGTCTCTCTTTCTCTTCTCAGCTATGAGACTATGGACAAGTTATATAACTGCAGTCCACAGTTTCCTAATCTTTAAATTGGGAATAATAATATCTATCTCACAGGATGGTTATAGGGATTGAGAAAATGTAGGTAAAAATACGTTGTAAATTTTAAATGACTACACAAAGATATGGGTATCTCTACATAATGAGGTTGAGACCTTCCCTCAAACATTTATTATTTACATAACGAGCAGAAGATATATGTGCACAATAATATTTTTTGAATTTTTTCATAGAAGTTTTAAAAACATGTGAGCAGAAAAACACTCAGTAGGATGTGTACATACCTGTTCAGTTAACCATTTTACTGTTTAATCATTACTACAGTACTCCCCTCCCCCACAATCAGTTCCTGATCCCAGAGATATCACCTAAGCCAGGAAGGGATAAGGGAAATTTTATTCAATAAGAATTTGTTGTCTATTACGCATAACTCAGTCCTGGGTGCTGTAAAAAATGAACAAGAAGTAGAAAACAAGAGCCCCTATACTGAGAAACTTAAAATATAGTTAGGTTGAGGAGAAAATGTATGTACATTTGAAGTGGTTGTACATTTAAAGCCAAATGATTGGCTAATTATGTATCAGTTAATCATCAGGATGATAGGGATTCAGAAAAGGAAGAGGTCATTATGACCTGGAATGGTTAGAAAAAATTATATAGAAAAAGAGGGTTGGAGGTGAGCCATAAAGGAGACTAAAATTTGGATAAGTTTAGAAAAATAATTTAAATTAGATAATAGCCTGGGCAAAAGCACAGAGGCAGAAATGACCATGGTATATATAGGAAACAGTGAAAAATTATCTAGGCTGAACTATAGGTAACTATATGGTTGAAGATATGGTTAGTTAGATAAGACCACTCTGTGGAAGATCTTTACTATTTGGCAGAGATGCTTGGTCATTTTGAGCTATAATTTGATTTTCTCCCCTCATTTTGGTTAAGCCTCATTTTACTACCATGCAGCAGCAGAATATTGAGGTTATGTTTGTTTGTTTGTTTGTTTGTTTGTTTAATATAGAGTTCTGTGGAAAAAGTGTTATAGTTTGAAGAATCCACCTCACAGAGCTCAAAGACAATTTATATTTATCACTTGGTAATAGTGAGGACATTATGTGATATTTTAAAGTCTTCTAAGAATAAAAGGACCAAGACTGACCTTTAAGCTCTAGATATCCTCGATGCCTAAAAGTTAGGAGAATGGAGAGCTGGATCAGCACAATCATCACAAAAAGGACCCGGGCCTGCAGAAAAATAGATGTTAATGTGAAACAAATACATGGGTACAGCTTCAGTTAAGGTTTTTTAAAATGGTCTCATTAACAAAAAAGGAAATGACATCATTAGCAGAAATTATTATATAAGAAAAATATATGGTCAAAGATAATCAAACATCTGATACGCCAAAAAGGAAAATTTTAAGTTGCTTCAGTATTACTCTTTCAGAATTTGGATACTGAGACCAATGTTGAAACTAAGTAATTTTATACAGTTATATAAAATGATCAAATTAAAATAGTCCACTTTCATCGTACTGGAGAAGTATATATAATTTGTTTTGTTTTATTTAAAATAGGGTAAGAGTAAAGAAAACAGTACACAGTACACCAGGTGAGTGAACAGAGACTGCTTGTTTTTTTTTTTTTTTTGCTTTCTCCATCAAGAAGTCATTCATTTGGAGGTTAACTCACAGTAAAGAGACATGTAATCCAGGCGCTTACTTTTCAAAGTATGGAATCACCTTGAGCCTCTCAGGAATGTAGAATCTCAGGCCTCATCTCAGCCCTATTGCACTGAAATCTTTTACTAATATTCCTAGATAATTTATAAGAACATCAAAGTTTCCGAAGCCTGATCTAAGTGACTACTGAAAATCCCCAAAATCAAAATAAATGACACAAAAAAAATTGTAAAAATGAGATATAAACATCAGTCATATTTTTTAAAAGCTCATGCAAGTAAAATAATAATTGTTTCACATTTTAAGTCTGAGAATATATATAGCAAAGCTACCTCTAGGAGATGAAATTAAAGGAGGTTTAAATTTTCTTCTTAGCATTGCAGTTTATATCTTTTGTATATTTTATGTCAGATAGATGAGATCTGAGGAAAACAGTATAAATTGCTACAGCTTCTCTGGAAGACAATTTGACAGCAAATATTAAAAACTAAAAAAAAATACCCCTTTATTTGTTCAAGAAATATTTATTGAGGGCCTACTCTCTGTTAGGCATACCAAAAATCCCTGCCCTTGCTGGGCTTATGTTTTACTGAAGCAAGCTAGACAAAAACCAATGAATATAATAAATAATAAGTGATTTGTGCAATTATATAATTAATAAGTAAAATAAATAGAATAATGTGCCTATTCTTTCATCCAGAAATTCACTTCTAGAAATTTATCCCCAAAAAACTAATATATGCAAAAACTTAGTTACAAAACAGTATTTATACAGTAGAGGGAAAAACAATAGGGAAGTGGTTAATGTGTATCTATGCCAGTATAATGTAGCCAGTAAACATCATGTTATAAAATAATATAAACTGATGTGAGACAACAGTCAAAACAAATTCCTCAGTGAAAAAAAATCAGACAACAAAAAAGTTCATTTACCACTTTGCATTAAAAACTCATATACAAGTGTATATGAAAGAAAATAGAGAACATAATAATGACAAATACAATGATTATAATGGGTAATATGATAACAATGATGTGGGGCTGATTTTACTTTATTTCTAAATTTTCCAAATTTTTTACATTTAGTGTGTATTATTTATGTAGGAAGAAACAATATTTTTAAAAGATCCTTGATCATGAAACTAATTTATATAAATTAATTTTTTAAAATCCTTAATCTAATTTAGCACTGTTCCTATAATTCCTTCAGTTATCCTGGTTTTATGGCATTGGTTAGAACCAGGTCCCCAGATAGTTATTAATTGTTCATGCCTTTACTTCTTTTCATTTAAATCAATATAAAAGCATTTTGTTCTTCAAGATGAATAACTAAAGTTTTCATGTCATAAGATTCAGCTTTCTCATCACATGATTATTACGACTTCAGATCTATCCAAACCCAGTAAAAACACATTTAACATTTAGTTGAATTTACTCACCACCATGCAGTGGTCAGTAAGAAGAATAAAAGATGCCAGAGGGTCAAATCTGAGATGAATATCCTCTTGAAGAGAAAATATGTGGTGAACACTCTTACTTCTTCCAGCAGAATCCTAGTTACAAGCACAGCAGAGGAGTAACTCCCTTGCTACTTTTTTTCCAATTTACTTTTGATTCTTCTTACAAGTACTTTAAATGGAACTTTAAAACCTTATAATTCTAGATTTAAATTGGAAATATCACTATGTACTCACAATTAGTTTCTCTGTTAAAAATATGTATTTCCCTTTGTTCACTGAAAAAGCCTAAAAAAGGCAACACACAATAGCAATGAGCTAGCTGGGCTAGTGCCAATGGCCTCAAAATACCATTTCTCACTATAAGGAATCAGCACTCTTTAGAAGAATGGCTGATTCCACTTCTTGAGTAAGAAGTGCACAAGAAAATCTTGGAACATCTTGTCATACCAGAAAGCAAGAAAAGTAACAGAGACTACTCGGAATGTATTAAAGGACTTAGTGGTCAAATTGGTGAAGTTCCCACTAGCCAAACAGGGAAACATTTGAGCATCGAAAACAATAAATGAAATGGATTGAAACATACCTAATATGTTTCCTTAAATGTTGAATTCATAATGATACTAAAAATAAAAGACTTCTTTGGTTACCTTTGGCAGATGCTAGAAAAAAAACTCATTATTCTGAAAACTGGTTTAAAAAGGGGAGAGGATGGAAAGAATTAAGAATTTAACCTGCCTTTGCTGTATGAACTCTATATCTGGGTACCAAATAGATAAGGAAAATGTTTTCTTTATGAGACTACTCTAATTAATACTCATAAGGAGCGACAATTTGAATATTGCCATTTTATAACTCTAATGAAATAATCGAACTAGGCAAAGATCATCAATAGCTGCTAGAAATCTTTCAGTGAAAAGCTGATTGGGTACTTCATAATGAATGAAGAGATAAGCCAACAGTGTGTTAAAGCTGATTTGACTGACTCACAAAGTCCAACTGTTACATTTTCAGGAATTTTTCAGGCCAGTGATGTTGTATTTGTAGCTTAAAACCAGATATGTTAGGAATATTTATACTATGAGCCTTGTCTGGATTCTGATTTGAACCAACCAAATGATATATGTATGTGTGTATATACAGATACACACACGTACATAAAAATACATACATACATATACATATACATATGCATATACATATACATATACATATACATATATACACTAGCTGGATAGTTTGATATTAAAGAATTACTGTTAATTTTTCAGGTGTGATATGGTATTTTGGTTACATTTTTAAAAATGGTCTTTATCTTTTAGTGATTCATACTGATAATTTACATAAAAATGACATCATGGAGCAGATAGGAGAGAAGCAGATGGGGTATAGATGAAACAAGATTGGTCATGAATTGATAACTGTTGAAGTTGGCTGATTGATACATTATAGTATTATCTCACATATTTAAAAAATTTCTCATCATCAAAAGTTTATTTATAGTGAAAAGAACTTGTACTGGTGTTTATCAAACTTTGCACAAAATGTTCTTACTTTAAAGAATAAGTTCTTTTTTCAAGACAGAGATTGTCTTTAATTTCAAAATTTGGAAATTTCTAGAGTCTTTAAATTGCCAAAATAGACGCAACAATCTAGAATCTAGAAACTTTAGTTCACATCAGAATCACTTAGAAGGATTGTTAAAACAGATTGTTGGGTCCCATCTCCAGAGTTTTTGATTCATAGGTTTGAGATGGGACCTGAGAGGCTGCATTTCTAAGAAATACCCAGGTGATGTTGATGATTCTAGTTCAGGAACCACACTAAAAATTGATCTAAAGGTCCAGTTGCTACTAGGCTACTCAGAACCTATAGATATTCAATAAATACAGTGAGTAGGTAAAATATAAGATAATAAATTGATGTTATCTCTCATAGATTTTTCTGACTTATCTATATGGTATAATGTATTTAAAAGGACAAAATTTTCCCATTGATGAATGAGAGAACCAGGTTCCCTATTTAATCTTCAGTAGACTAATTTTTTAAAGTTATACACATATAGACAGAAAATAGATCATTGATTGCCTAGAAGTGAAAGTGGAAAGAATGCAGTTAAAAAAGCACAAGAAAACTTTTGAGGTTGATGTATCACATTGAGTGTAGTAACAGTAACATAACAGGATGTATATGTATGTCAAAACACACCGAATTGTACTCTTTAAATAGCATACCTCAATAATGTTGCAAGAAATGTTAAATATAAAAAAGGTACACGTGATTTCACAGTTTTACTAAGGATTCAACTAAGCAGCCAGAAATGTTTCCAAGAATGTAAATATGGTTTTTTCCTCATAAAACTACAGAAGCTGGGGCTCTGAAGCAATCCAAGGATTTGAGGATTCCCATTCCTAATGAGATCTCCAATGGTTGTCCCTACTTCTTCCCCATGACTATAAAGATAGGGAATATTCCAGAAAGAAATTAGGAGTTTATCGCCAGCCATCTTTCCTTCTATGTCCTCCCCATGTTTTGTCTTCCTTCTAAGCAGAACACTTTATAGATGGATGGCATTGCAAAGTGCCTTCCCTTATTTCCTCATCTATCAATTGGGAATAAAACTACCCACCATATAAGATTGTTATATGAATTAAGTAAAAAATGTGTCTGGCATCTCCTTGTGGTGGTGGTGGGGAGTGGGGCTCCATTAATAGTTCCTTCCTGTCTAAAATCTTTCCCTATGACCAAAATAATAATAATAGTAATAATAATCATAACAACGATTTCATGTTTTCTGAAGGATTAATTCATGTTTCAAATTAACTTAATATTAGATTAAATATTTAAACATTCATCAAATCATAAAGTTGTAGAAAGTGACAAGATTTTTTTATTTTAGAAACTAATTTCTGAGCACAGTCTATCCCCTAAAAAGTTTTATAATGCTGATGAAACTGCTCTATTTTGGTAATGATGACCACTTTCTACTCTGGCAGATGCTGGTTAATTAAATGTCCACACCCACCCCTCACCCCATATCCCCCACCCAAGTTGAATCAGAATAAGGGCAGGCAGACTATAATGCAAATGCTATAAACGCATACTCCCCAAACAAAAAAAGTTTTGATGACTTGAATATTCTCTGTCCTAAAATTTTCAAAATAGTGACACAACTTTCCTATTCTTGGATATGGTAAATGTATGGATAAATACATGTTTTCTGACTTATTCTATTATCTTTTGGTATATTGGGAAATTTTCTCTCATTATTAAAAAGACACTGGCCAAAGTTGGAAGAAAACAAAAGCATGGTTCCCTAGGGTTAAATAAATGGGGAGGGAGGGAAGGGAGTGGACCTTGGCCAGTAGTTGTGCACTCTTTAACCCTGCCTAGTTTTCAGTCTCATAGTAGAATTACTCCTGAGTGCCCATTTTAAGTGCATACTAAATCCAATATATCCAAATTTTTATTAAACTTAGTTTCATTTTTACCAACTGGCTGAAAAAAAAAATTCAGAGTTGGGCATGGTTACAGCCTAAGCATTTAAATACCAAATTGAAAATTATGAACTTACCTGGACAATTACTTCTATTTTATGTGAACTATTACTGAAGTTTCTTGGGTTCCACTTGAGTGTGAAAATAGGACCAGACAAATGAATAGCTTGCCCTAAATGAACTCCATCAATCTTAACTGTTACAGAAGTAATGGAGGATAATGAAAAGGCCAAGACTCTAAAATAAGAGCATATATAAAACACATGGTTTTAGGTATTAATCACTGTTTTTATAAAGGAGAATAACCCTATAATAACCCAAAAAGATATAAGTACAGGCAGGACCATCACACTGTACAACTGTAGGGACTACTATTCTATATGACCTGATTCCTTTCTGAATGGTGGCTTTTGAAATTGTATAATTCAGCAAACCTGAATGAGAAATTAGGAACTATTCTTTTAGTTTTTAGAAGAAAAATCAATTTTATTTTGACAAATCAAGCTGGCGTAGATCCAAAGTCCTTTCTGAAGAAACTCCTAAAGTCCTGGTTTTTCTCATAGGAAAAGAATATAGGTTAGACATCTCACTTTGTTAATTTAATATCAAACCTACCATATACTCATTTGGTTCCTATCCACTCATTTGGTTCTTCTATCTACCTGGAAGAAGCAATGTCACAACCAAAGCTAAGGCTACCAGGCCCCAGAGGATAAAAAGCTTAAATCTCATATCCAGCTCCTATCAAAAAACCTAACTGAGAGATGAATGTTTCACTTCGCTAGTCATCAAAAAATATATATTAAAACAGCTTGATACCATTTTTTCCAGATTAAATAGTAAATCTTTTTTTTTAAATACAGTATCTAATTATGGTAAGAGAGCTATGAAACTGGCACTCATATCGCCTGGTAACAAAATTAGTATCCGTTTTAAAAAGTATTTGGGGACCTTATCCACTGCTGGTGGGGATATAAAATGGTACAGCTGCTATGGCAAACAGTATGGTGGTTCCTCAAAATTTTAAACTTATAATTACTATATGATCCAGCAAGCCCACTTCTAGATTTATACCCAAAAGAACTGAATACAGGGATTCTAACAAATATTTGTATACGCATGTTTGTAGTAGTATTGTTCATTGCTTCTCGTCCTTTTGGCTAAGATCAAGTGTAATATATGTACTTATCAACATAGTAGTATTGTTTATAGTAGCATTATTCAAATTAGCCAAAAGATGGAAGCACAATTGTCTATTGACAGATGAACTGATAAACAAAATGTGGCATATACATACAATGGAATATTATTTAGCATTAAAAAGAAAGGAAATTCTGACACATGCTACAACATGGAGTAATCTCGAATACACTATGCTAAATGAAAGAAGCCAGTCACAGAAGGACAAAAGATTCTACTTATATGAAGTACTTAGAGTAGTCAATTTCATAGAGACAGACAGTAGAATGCTGGTTGCCAGAGGCAGTGGGGAGGTGGGTAGGGAATTATTGTTGAATGGGTACGGAGTTTGTTTTGGAAGATGCAAGTTTTGGATAGTGGTGACAGTTGCACAATGTGGATGCACTTAATGCCCTGAACTGTCTACCTAAAAATAGTTAAAATGGTAAATTTTATGTTTTGTATATTTTACCATAATTTTTAAAAAAAGAATAATGCTTTTATCTTCCAAAAAAAAAGTAATTGAACAATCTTTATTAAGTCATATAGGAATTCAAACTCTTTAACTTAGATTCCTACTTCTAGAACTCTATCTAAAGAAATTATTCAAATTAAGGAAGAATCTATAAATACCAGATGCTTAACTCTAAATTAGAAAAAAGTCTAAAAGGTCACCAATAAGATATGAAAATGGTTAGGTAAACTGTTTTCTCTGTAGAAGTTTGAAAAAAAGTAGGAATTAGAATAGACTATGCCTTATAATTACAACTATGTAAAAACATAACAGAAAGAGATTGCCTGAAAAGGAAAACTCAGAAATGTTATGTTCTGTCAGAGAATGGGGAGGTGAGGAGGAAATATACATATAATCCCATACCCTATTTTCTAAAGGTGGAGGTTGTATTTACTTTTCAAAATAAAATTTTTAAAAGTATATATATTAAAAAGAGTGCCCTTATGTTTGAAAAAGGCTGTAAGTCCCTTTAATTCATAATGTCAAATTCAACATGGCAACTGAACATTCAATTCCATAAGGTTTGTATAGCTTTTGCTTTTCTGGAAGGCTATGTAGCAAAATCAAAAAAATATTTCTGATATAAAACATAAATTTTTAAAAGAACATAAAAGAGTATGTACATTGCGATTATAGCAATGTAACAACATGCAAATAAAAAGGTGGAATACACAAAAGTAATAATATTATGGTTTCTGGATGTTTTTTTAAATTTCAGCAGCTTATGAAAACATTTTTTAACCTGAATTAGAATGAAACAGTAAGCAATTTATCTTTATATGTTTAAATTGTTGAAACAACTGAAGGGCATCTCATAGCTGTCACATAGGAATGCAGTCACAATGATGTATTCTCCATTAATATCAAACTAAAAGTAAATTCTGAAAAATTTCTACTTACCTGATGTGTGTTGAGTGAAGGAGTCTTTCAAGAGGCTCGTGTTTGGCACAACTATAGAGGAGTGACTTGGGATTAGTGATAAGAACCACAGGCCACTCATCAAAGATCAAATCTGCAAAGCTAAAGAGGTCATGATCAAAAGCAAAGATGCGGTACCTAGAGACCAGAGGATAAGGAGGCAATTTAGTCAGGTCATATTTTAAGAGGTATGAAGGTTATTTACAGAATATAAAAATATATAAAACTATTCTTTCTGAGATCATGAATTTGAATTCAGAGTAAATAATATTGTTTTTGTGTCTTCCTCCCTTGCCCCTATTACATTATACTTCACATTTGTCACGACAACTGGGATCTCATTGAAGCAATGAATTTAACTGTACCCTACAATGTCTGGTACATAGCATGTATTCTAATTTTTAAATAAATGTTTGTTGAATTAATTCATTTGATTTCTATGCTTTAAGACTATTTTTAACCTGACATTCATCATAAACCTAATACCCGACAGTCTTTATTTCATCAACAATGCTACATAAAATATTAAAATAAACAATTAGAAACCTTTCAATCATCTTTTAAATCTTTATTTCTATAATTTCAAAGAAATTAACAAAAGTTAAGTTGTCTTGATTTTCTAAATGCACAATCAGAGTTATAAATACTCATTAAAGAATAACCAAAGTTTGGTATTTTCTAACCTTTAGAACTGAGAAATGATTAACTATGGCAGAAACAACAGGGCTCTCCAAATACTCCACATGCTCCCTTGCATTTCCCAATCTCCCTGATACTAGGTTGAGACCATGTGACTAGGTCTGGCCAAAGAGCTGTGAACAGAAGTGACATGTATCACACTTCTGGTCCAAAGTATTTAAGAGTGGGTATGAGTTCTCCATGCTCTCTTCCCTAACCTGAAATTGAGGTATCAAAATAGTAGCCTTTTAAGATGAAGCAAGTCTGAATCCCTGTCACTCTGTGGAATAGAGTTGCCCTGACTCATTTACAGACAAGAAAAATTAGATGTCTGTTTTGTTAAGCCACTGATATTTCTACTTTGTTGCATCCACAACAAAGCCTAGCCTAGTCTTACTAATATATTGTTTTTAAAAACTCTTCTATTTCACTAATACAACTCAAACATATAATAAGGGCAGGTAAAGGTTAGGTTCTTTCAGTAAAGCCCCAGATAAAACCCCAAGGTTGGAACATAAGAGAGCAGATGGAAAGAGAAAGAAAGAAAATGGTTGTATAATTAACATTGCTTAACTTGATACTGTAATATAAAAAATAAAGAGGTTGATCAAAGGTTAGGAAGCCTATCTGGTAAGAGGCAAACCCAGCCCAGCCCACAGCCTCATAATCATGAATAGACAGGTCTTAGCTCAAAGTAATTACAGTAGCCAACTAATTACAGGCTTCAAGCACAGCTTTTACAGATTCTAGAAAAGCCAACCGAAATGACCAAGTACCTTCTAAAAGGTAAAGTTGCTTTCTAATTAATGGAAGTAGTTAAAAATGAAAAGAAAATATATTCAGCTCAACAAACAGTTATTGGGTGCCTAATATCTTCCGTGTTGGGTTTTAATTAAATAGCAATTGATAACAGTTAAACAATGAAATGATACTTATCTATAATTAAACTATTTCACTTAAATAGTTACTATCAAAACATATATTTAGTTCCTTCTCTATATATTAACTACACTGTATGCTTTTGACAGATAAATTGTTTTTTCTTAGACAAACTTTAACCTTAATAAAACTAATTATCATCTATTTGAAGAATTTAAATCACTAATATCTTATAGTAATAATTAGAAAAGTAGATATAAGATTCAGGGGGGTGGAGAATGACATATTTCTGGTCCTAATGTTTCTTGAATGTGGTCCATAGAGTACCTGGTGTGCTTTTTCAAAAATGCAGTTTCTTGGCTCCTACCCCAGACCAACACAATAAAAATCCCTAGAAGTAGGGCCTGGAAATTTTTATTTTTAATAAGCTCTTCCATAATTCTTGTGCATACTAGAGTTTGAGAACTATTTCCTAAAGGATATGTCTTGAAAATCCAACATAACATAGTGACAGCAAACGTGTAACTGTTGCAACAAGGTTTTTGGATAATGACAAAGATTGCCAGGTACATACATTACTTCAAAAACAGAGATATCACAAGTTTTTCCTTAACTGGGATCACCTATGTTAGCAATAAGAAAGCTATCATTACTTTAGCAAAACTTAACATGTATAAGTTTTATTTTGTGGGGTAGTTCCCTTACCTTCTGTTATGCTTCCAGTCTCCCACCTCAAGTTCCAAAGTGCCATGGAAGTGACGAGTGTGCAAAACAGGCATCAGTCCACCGAGTGTATGGAGATGCCCACACAAATAAGCTGTAGCTGAACTAACCAATAAAAAATAAATGGAATAATGAACAAAGATAACTTGTGGTGCTAAACTAATAAAAACATATCTTCAGGAAAGCAAAATAGGTAGTACAACAAAAAAGAATTAAAAACAACTAATTTTTGGGGGGAGCCTGCCTCACCTCATTATTGACCGAATTCCTGGTGATGAAGAAAGAATTGTGGACGTTGTAAAATGTCCAAACCAAATACTGTGGTTGCTCTGACTGCTTTCCTTGGCCAGTATTGAAAGCTCCTTCATTCGTTTCTGAAATGGAAGAAAAATAGATAAATGTTTAATTAGGGCTCAGGCTGAAATCTGATGTCAACAGATTAAACAACTCCCTTGAAGTTTTATAAGAAGTACATTATGCTTAGGGCTTAACCCCTACTAATTAATGACCTGTATGAACATATATAAGTTTCAAGCTGTTTTCACATACATTATAAATCATTTGATCCTTAATATAACTGTGCTAAGTAGAGCAGTTATTATCCCCATTTGATAGATAAGGAAACTGAGAAATAAAGAATCTTTAAATTACATAAATTTCTTTATTTATGAATTTTTTTATTAAAAAGAGCCAGTAATCTTTTCAGCCTTGTATACCACAATGCAATTAATAAAGATACTAAAACTAAATTTCTAGAATAAGAGGTACATATGTCTACAGAAAGCCTATACCTAAATGCTCATAACAGTTCTACATATAATAGTCAAAAATTAGAAACCATTGACAAATTGCAGTATATTCATTAATGAAATACAACTCAGCAATAAAAAGGGAAGAACACAATAAAATGGATGAATTTCAGAAACATTATACCGAGCAAAAGCTAGACATAAGAGTACATACTGTATGATTTCAAATATATAAAATTCTAGAATCAAACAAAACTAATCTATGCTGACAGAAAAATGAATCGGTGGTCCCCTGGAACTAGGGTTGGAGACTGACTGCACAAGAGAACTTTGTGGAATGATGGACTGTTCTGTCTTGATTGTGGTGACAGTTACATCAGTATATACATTTATCAAAACTCTTCAAACAGTTGAAACAAGTGCATTTTATTGTATGTAAATCATCCCTCAAGAAGCTGATTTCAAAAATAACTTGTGCATATATAAATATACATTAATGTTATCAGTGAAGTGCTTATAGCAATAAAGTCTTGGGATCCACCCTCAAGATTTCTAATTTGATAAGTCTCAGGTAAACCCTGGGAATCTGCATTTTATAAGACTCAAGCTAATTTTCATGCAGACAATCCTTGAATCATACTTGACTGTTCTGAGGAGTACATTTTAGACAATAAGTTAATCAACACCATCTAAAGGCACTTGATAGGAAATAAAATATACCTTCATTAAATAAAATGTCTAATATAACACAATGCATCTAACAATAGTCTGTTCACTTGATTTTGAACTCTGAACCCTCAGATCACTTTGAATCTCATTTAGCAATTAGCAAATTCTGCCTTTGATTATAGTTATCTCTGCATTGGTTGTATGTCCTGTCACTAGATTAAATATGCTAAGAGGCCAGGATTTGATCTTATTGCTTTTGTATTCTTATATATGTCCTAAATATGGGCATGTGCTCATTTAAAATGTATGAGTCGATACAGTGTAAACATATGTATACCTTACTGTTAAAGTGTACAGCTGAAACACTGGATTTCATTAACTAATGTCACTATAAAAAAATTTAAAAAAAATTTTTTAATTATGAGTTGACATTTATTGTACCAGGAAACAATGAGAAGTTCTCAGATGGGACTTTCCAGACATTTTTAATCCAGCAACAGTTTCACCTAGCTTACAAAAGTACTTTAAAAAAAAACTTATTTACTTCAATGGTTGCCCTTCTCTTAGGAAAAAAAAATATAGATCTTATATTTAGGAATATAACATATAGTATACAAAGCTGAATGCCCAGTAATATATATTTAATAAATTTTTATTGAAGAAATATAAAATGTGAGGTAATTCTTTCCCAGATTTTGGTATAAGAACAGGGATAGCAATAACAGTGCTGAAGTAGCCAGCAATTTCTTCTAGCCATACCTGTAACTATAGTAAAAATTTTTTCTCAAGCATTTTCAGATAAGAACTTGTTTACCCAGGATAACTTTAAGTAAATTAGATGTATCTGAGAAAAAAATAAAATAGGTTAGCTACAAAGGAAAGTGAGATTTTTACTGTACCTCGTCTAAAATTCCGAAGAAATTATAGGGTCTTTTAGGCCCTGGATTTAGGGTAGCATCCAAAGAGATGAAAGAATAGTTGCCAAAGGGAGTACTGTGGACATAATGGAAAGAGCCATCCCTATGTACAGCAGAATATTTCCTAAAAAAATAGAAGGCAGAAAAATTTTCGTGTTATCATAAAAGACAGAATAAGTTCAAATTCCTTCCCTAATATTACACTATATTTTGCCAAATTTAACAGAGAAGTACACTAAACTAGATCCACAATGGATAAATTGACTAAAAGAAAGTTTAAAGATTCTCTCTCATTGTCTCTGAAGACTCAGGCTGATTAATCAGTAACCAAAACACAAGGTTGTCAAGTAAAGCAGAGAAGTAGGGGTGCTATTTTAAGCAACCCACTAAACATTTCAAAAGATATCAATCAGAATCCAGTAAATGATACTTACCAATCATTAACAAAAGTGAAATCCTACTAAGTACCTACTAGAATTCTTGGTGCAGTGAGATACAAAAGGTGTTTACTTCTTGAAACAGGACTTACAAAGCCTTAACTCACAATAAAGCCTTTAAAGATGATGTAAATCATCAAGCCAGGAGGAAAATGATAATCTAAGTCTAGGTAAATAAATCTTTTTCCTAAAAATATATGGATAACATACAGAGTCCATGTTCAATAATGAAATTCCTCCCTACCTTAAGAGTCAATAGTGTTCAGGTGTCCATAAAGTAGGAGCGTAACAAATAGAGAGAAAGAATGGGTAATAATACAGTACACAGAGTAGGCACTCTTTAAGTATTTGCTAAATAAATGTGAAGGAAAGTATAAATTACATTAGGGTTTGCCTAGGATAATCTTAAGTGAGCCACATGTCAAATGCCAGAACGTTAAAAGAAAATACCTAAGGGTCTTCTATGATATTTTACCTAAAAGCATATGTAAAAAAATACAAATAAACTTCTGAAACTTAATGTGCTACCAGGGAACTGTATTTAAGCCACAACAGCCATCAAATATATCATAAAATAAATATATTATCACAGATATTACAATTAATAGGTAATTAATTCTATAGCCTCCTTTCTTGGTATTTTCAAAATTTCTATTTCAGGACTTTTTCCTCACCAAAACTTTTATTTATATTTTTTCTGTTCAATTTGTTTTCAGAGTTATTGCTCAAGATTTTATAACCTCACATATTGTTTCCTTTCCTATATTTTCACACATTAAAATCTAACTATCTAAAAACAAATCCAACTATTTAAAAGCAAAAGCTAAAATATACGATCGTAACATTTTTTGAATTCTGGATTTTGGCATTCTTTGGGGCATTCTTAAGATCAAGATTTAAGACTTTTTTTCCTTCATGTTGATATCTCTGTAATGTCTATATCTCTAACAAAAATGCCATTTATTAAATTCAGATAGGTTAAGTGGTTAGAAACAAAATTATAAAGCTAAGAAATGTTAAAGTGACTGGCAACTTTGCTTTCTCAATAACCAGTCAGACTCCAAGTACTATTATGTCTTCTTTGAAAATGTTTATTAACTCCATTCCTATAGTTACCATCAAAGATATAAACAGTTAACAAGAAGTGAAAGATCTTCATCACTGGCCTTTTCTTTTCTCACACTAACAAAGGAGGACCAACTCCTTTGCCAAATTACAGTGACTCTAGTTAAAATCTTTTACCTATCATCCCCAAGTTGATGTCACCATCCCCATACCCAGGAACTTTGTAGACAGTTTGTCCTCTATTCATTTCAGGCCCTTTTCATATGACTGGACTACTGCAAGACTCTCCTATTTGATCTACCTAACTCCAATCTCTCCCTTTTTTCTTTTTTATCCCTATCTTTATTTTTTGTGCAATCGCCTTTATAAAATGCTATTTTCATTATGTTATTTGTTGCCTTGGGAACCCATACTGGATTATGAACTACTACCCATCACATCTAAGTTTCTATGCTTATCACTTAAGACATTCATAAATTGGCCCCAGGCTACCTATTCAATATCATGTCAGTACTCAATATGAACCTTTATTTTAGTGACACCAGTTTCCTTACTGCCCCCAAAAGCTCATTCTAGCTTTTAAAGCTGTTTTTCTTTTTGACTAAATATACCCCACAATATTTATTACTTGTCTAAATCCTACCCATCTTTTAAAACTGGATGCAATTTTCACTTCTTTTATAGCATCTTCTCTAATTTGCTACTAGTAGATAAGTTCTGAAGATCTAATGCACAGCATAATAATTATAGTCAAAACACTGTATTATAAACTTTAAAGTTGCAAAGAGACTAGATCTTAATTGTTCTCACCACAAAAAAGAAATGATAATTATGTGACCCAAGTTTTTAGCTACAGTGGTAATCATATTGCAATTATGTGTATCACTTGAACATGCTGTATACCTTAAACTTACACAATATTATGTCAATTATACCAAATTAAAAAAATGTTTTAGCTAAAAATAAAGTCTTTTCTATGTTCACCCCAAGCTGATCTCTTCCTTTTCTAATTTTCAGAGTGATGATCATATGTAACAAATAATTTAGCATTGCAACAGCCATGTTCTTTTCTAATTGTTTCCTAAACAATTTGTATCTCCCTTAGCTAGACTTCCTCGAAGGTAGAGGCTGTATTTTTTAATATTAACTCTTGTATCTCTTATACTATCTAACTCGTGAAGGGCTCTCAATAAATACTTGCTACTTGATTGACAACGCAGAACAAAGTTACTGAACACTCTGAAATTGAAAGTGAAATTACAACCAAAAGAAGAATCCCAACATAGTGAAATTATAGAACTGGTTTTCTAACTCAAAGATCCTTTCACATGCATAGCCTTTTTCATATTCATGATACATAAAGAAAATTTTCATATTTGTGTGACATACTGGTATGAAAGGACAAAGCAGCCAGGGGTGACCAAAGGACTGTTCAACCACCCTAAAGGCTGAGAGAATCAGTATCTCAGCATTCCTAAAAACCATAGTATTCTAGTTGACAAGCTCTGATCTAAATGAATTCTGCTATGCATCAATGGAAAAAAAAGTCTGTATGCAACATTAATAGTACCATTAGAAAACAAAAAGCATTAGTTATTAAAATAAAAAAATTAAAGGAAAAAGTCCTGAAACAAAACCAAAAAAAACCCTGAATCTGTCACACACACATACACACACAACCTCCTTTTCTAAATTACCAGAGTTTCTATATATAGAAATATTATCTGTTAAAAAATGTTTTCACCCATTTATTGAATTGACTGCACCCTCCTTGTAACACATCATGGTCTGTCTTCTGTTCGTTATAGTACCTGTAATAATTCTCGACACTCTCCAGACTTGGAATGTTGAATGCATCTAATTAAAAAGAGCAAAGAAGAAAAAAAAAAGAAAGAGCAAATATCATCTATATTAAAAAGAAAAATGAAAACATGTTAATGACTAAATAAAAATGACAATTCTTTCAATAACACTTTAAATAGTAGGATGGCAATTAATTAGATTTTTAAAACTTGATAATAGAATTCAGATTATCTGGAAACTTATTTAAGACATCTAGTAGAATAATAAATACTTTGAATCATATACTATTCAGAATATAAATCAATTTGGATTTATATTCTGAACTGTCAGATTGGACAGTTGTTGCTGCTGTTTTAATCATGTGATTCTGGAACCCAGCAAAGACTAGAATCTCGCCTGCTTAGTGGATTCATGCCACATGCTTCTAAACAGCATAGCACTTTGAAAATAGGGTCAAAGCCCTTCTCTTCTTAAATCACAAAGAAGGTCTAGTAACAAGGGAATTATATAATAGTAAAAGCTAAGATCTGGGATGTCACAGAACACTCACCTGGAAAATATAATGATTTCCTCGAGCTTGACTGACTGGTTATAATAGTTAAAATTGTTTGACTTCCAGGAACCCACTACATTTCTAATAAGCTTAGGTTGTAAGCTGTAAGCCCAACTTAGGCCAAAAGAAATATTAATGTGTATATAATCCTCTTGCTGAGTAAGAAGATAACTGTTATAGTTCAATTTTAGTAAAGCTAGTTTCTGCTCTTAGTACAACATACAAGTATATATACCCATAGCAGAAGCATTTATGCTTATGCAAGTTCAATCAGATTATTATGAATACCAAAGAACTGTCCAAATTATTTCATCACAAGAGTCTATTTGATATTTATTACTTGAAATAAGTCAGCAGTTTGACTTGAAAAACTTTTTTAAAAATACACACATATTTGCCACTTATTGCAAAAGAATTTGACTTGTACCACTAATTAGGATTAGGAAATAAAAGAAATGTAAATATAGCAAAGAAAGTTGTAAGCCAGATATCCTATTTTCAATTTATAATTCCTAGTTACTTTGTAAAAGGGCAATTCTATCTGTATTTAACCAAAGAGAATTATCTGTTTAAAATGGTATTTATAAATAAATATAATTAGGGGGTGGAGTCAAGATGGCTGAGGAGAGACTAGAAGGAGAACTCAGTTTCCTGCATCTGCTGAATCGCAAAAACCCCAGCTAAAAAAAGCTCCAGAGTTTCCTAATTTAGAGAAGCAGAACTGACTGATATATCTCCACTATATCCAGAAAGATTATGCGGTGTGCAAGGTTGTTATTAAAGAACAGCTTCAGGAGACCCAAGGGCTATGTGAATATGCTATCTATGTCCAAGCACTGACATTTCATCTGGAAGGAAAAATCCAAGAACCCCTAGAACTCTTTCAGACGTGTGCTGTTCTCACCCCTCAGTGTGCTGATAACCTCAAGCAGGTGGCCAGGTCTTTTTTTCTTTTGGGAAAACATAAAGCTGCCACAGAAGTATATAATGAAGAAGCTAAACTTAACCAGAAAGATTGGGAGATCTGTCATAACCTAGGAGTTTGCTACATTTATCTGAAACAGTTCAACAAGGCAGAAGACCAGTTGTACAATGCCCTACACCTTAAAAGACATGATCCAACTTACATCAAACTGGGGAAGATTCATTTGCTGGAGGGAGACTTGGACAAGGCCATCAAAATTTACAAGAAAGCAAATACATAACTTCTTACAACTTTAGGATTACTCTACTTACAGCTTGGCATTTGCCAGAAGGCATCTGAACATCTTGAGAATGCACTGACTTATGACCTTACCAACTACAAGGACATTTTGGCAGCAGGCAACATGATGTAGACCCACCGAGACTTTGATATCGCCCTCACCAAATACAGAGTTGTAGCTTGTGCTGTTCCAGAAAGTCCTCCACCCTAGAATAACATCGGAATGTGTTTCTTGGCAAGAAGAAATATATAGTTACTATCAGCTGCCTGAAACAAGCCAACTACTTGGCACTCAATGATTGGAGGATTCTCTATAATTTGGGCCTTGTCTACTTTACCATGCAGCGGTATGCATCAACTTTCCACTTTCTCAGTGCAACCATCAACTTCTAGCCATAGATGGGGGAACTCTACATGCCCTTGGCTGTGGCTCTGACCAATCTGGAAGATACAGAAAATGCCAAGAGAGCCTATGCAGCTGTCCACCTGGATAAGCATAATCCTTTAGTCAACCTGAACTATGCTGTGCTGCCATACAACAAAGGTGAGAAGCAGTGCACCCTGGCCCAACACCAGGAGATGGAGAAGAAAGTCAACCTACTCAAGGACAATAGCTTTCTGGAATTTGACTCTGAGATGGTGGAGATGGCCCAGAAGTAGGGAGCTGCTCTCCAGTTTGGGGAGGTCCTGGTCTGGACTAAACCAGTTAAAGATCCCAAATCAAAGCACTGGACCAGTTTCCAGCAGCCTCTGGGCTCTAATCAAGCTCTAGGACAGGTAATATTTTCCATGGCCACACACAGGAAGCTCCCCTCAGGTGCTAGGGGAACATTCCAGCCCACAAAGCCACTGCCTCTTCCTCTGGAGCCAGAGCCCACTGTGGAAGCAAGTCCAGCTGAAGCACCAGCACAAATAAGGGAAATATAGGGGTTTCTTGGGTGAGGAAGTTTCAGATTAGGAACAGTCACATGACACAGGTAAGGTGGAGGGCAGCACCTCCCCTGGGCACCACAGAACACAGAGTATGTTGTAATGATCACAAGGAGCCTGAGGCCTGTGCAGCCCTCCATTGGCTCCATCACCCAGGAAATGGAAGACAGCCCAGACTGGTCTTTTAAGAATTGAGAGCAAGGCTCATGGCTCTATGTATGTAGCTTCAAGAGCCAGCTGGGTACATGATATTGTTTGCTTTTGAAAGGAATTTATCTCCTGGCTGGCTGACCCCTCCTCTATGGAAGGACAGTCAGAGGCAGATAGCTCTGTTCTTGGGTGAAGCCTCAGCTTAGCTGAAGTGACACTAAGGCTGTGGGGAGTATCAGCCTCCAGGTACACACAAATCTCCAATTTATAATTCAGCACCAATAGCCTAAATTTAAGAGAAAAGAACAATGATGAAATAAAGCTCTGTAAATTGAAGCTTAGGTTGTTGAGTATTCTAGCTGCAGTTGCCCAAGGGATTCCAGAACAAGTTCCTGTGTCTTGTTCTTGAGGGAGGTCAGAATATAGAGCCAGATCATGTCAGTATGATAAGAAGTAGGACTGAAGGGTGGTCTGATATCAGCACCAAGGATTAAAAGAAAAGGAAGTTTCTTAACCAAGGAATTTTTACTTAAGACAATCAATAGTACACTGAAGAGATGCTATAATACATTATATGTACTTTTTGGAATATGATTATGCATCATTGCCCCTTTGGAGAATTTTGTAATTCAAGTACAAAAATGAGAGATCACAATAAAAACTTTTTTAAAAGGAAAAAAAAAAAAATATATATATATATATACATATATATATATATATATATATTAGGTACTCATGAGCAATGAATAATGAAATGAATAGACAAATTAAGTAACTAATAAGAAAAGTCAACCTTTGTAAAACAAACTTACTACCATCAGGTTACTTTGGGAGAAGAGTTCATTCCCTTACCAATACAACAAAGACAATCTGAAAAATGGAAAAGGATTATCCATTTCTCTCCCCATGCATTTGGGGTTTTATTTGCAATTTTAATTTTTTAATGTATATACAGTAAAATTCATTGTGATGTGCAGTTCTATGGGTTTTGATAATTGTATAGTTATATATCTACCACCACAATGAGAACAGTTCCATCACCCCCCAAAATTCTCTCAGGATATCTCTTTGCAGTCAACTTCTCCCTACATCCCCAACCCCTAGCAACCACAATCTGTTATCTGTCTATAGTTTTGCCTTTTCTTGAATGTCGCAGAACTGGAATCATACAGTATGTAGACTACAAGTTTGGCTTCTTTCATTTAGCAAAATATATATATTTAATGTAGTAAACATCCACCTGCATTGGTTTTGGTAGCCTTTCTTTCATGTAAGGAAGAAAGGACCATACCAACTTCCTCCTCAAAAGCCAACAGTGACATCAGAAGTTTTAAAATCACATGTTATAGTTATATTTTTGAGTGGTGGCCTTCAGTATATCTAAACCTATGATACAATGTCTCAATTAATCATTTTACATTCTAAACCTGCAGAATCTAGGCTTCTGAAGGAAATAAAAACATAGTCTTAATTATATGTGGGTCTTGATTCTTACCATGATTTCCTTTGATATCAAGCCACTTGGTTTTTTCCATGACCCTTGTCTTCTTCAGAATACTGTAGTAGGTTTGCCATTCTACCTCATGCTGCATAGATCCCAACATGTCTTTTGTTTTGGCATCTGTCAAATCTCCTGTAGATTTACATAAGAATTGAATCACAATGCAAAATAAACCTCAGGGAATCAATGTTTTGTAATGCACACTGAAGGAACAAAGATCTTAAAGTACTTAACACACAGCTATTTATAAGCACAGCTACTTATGAGTCCATTTATGTCCAAAGCAAGCCATCTAGATTTTCTCAGCAAGTGCCTATTTAATCTCCTATGATATTAGAAATGGGCTGGGGTGGGGGAAATATATATATAAAGTCTTTCAAGAGAGCATGACACTCTGATAAAATGAAAACTCTATATAACACAACAGTCTGGGCAGGTGCCTGATATCTATGGCAACCATATTTTCCAAACCCAATATCAAGATATATAATCTCACCAAGTACTTTGTTTTACAGCAAGAAGCAATCTAGAAGATATATTTGGACAATGAGATACCAACATTTCTAGAAAACTAGACAGACACGTGAAATCATGGTTTTCCATAAAACTACTGTCTGCTATTCCATCATATAAGCAGAGGTGTTTCAGTAAATGAGTGGGATGAATCTCCCAGCAGACAAGACAGATGCTCCTTTAGCTTCTTCTCCAACATAGTTTAGGAGAAAATGGTTAGGGGTTAGAAGAGTCTACGGAACCCAAGTCACAGAAGTACCAGAGGATGAGAAAAAGTATCCTGAGTCACTTGAGGCCTCCAACAATTGACAGTATAAGATTAATACTGTAAAGAACATGGAAAAGTTGTGTGTGTTTTTTTAACCTTTTGACTTGTGGTTAAAAGGTTTTCCTTAATTCTCTCTCAAAATCAGAATTGCAACAACAAAAAGGTACAAATATAGCCAACATTAAGATGAAAACAGTGAGTTGCTTTAAACAAAACCTTGCCAAGGCAGGTGGTTTAGCCTGGATCTTGACTCTTGACTCAGTTATCCATAGGCAAAGGGATTTGTAATGTGCTTCTCTACAGGAGAACTCACTTGGGGATGTGGCTATAGCGTTCCCAAGGTCCCCAAAGAGAAAGCTGAAGCCCTGGCTAGCATTCTACCTTCCGGACCATAGAACAAAACGACAGCAAAGCAACCTTCCCTACCTGTTGCTAGGACGAGAGTTGGTTGAATGATGTCAATAGTTTCAGAACAGAACTTCTCTAAGTCTACAGCTCTGCCTGGATCACGAAACCTGCTCAGGTGAATGTCGGATATCTGCCGAAAGCAGGTATTAAAACAGTGATATCTGAGTCAGGAAGAGGCAGCACCGGCAGAGCAACCCAGCAGCTCTCTCAGGGTGGAGGGATGGGGTTGGGGGTGGGGTAGGAAAAGGTAAAGATGCAGTGCATCAACGAACAACCCCCCACCCGGGAAGGGCCAAGCCGCCCAACTCCGAGCGTGGGAACTAAACATGCACAGGTCGCGCCCCCGCGGAGACTGCCCGTGTCTCACCCAGTGGTGCCAGCCCTGGACCGACCCCCATCCCCGCCGGGCTCCCGCTGCGTCACCTGCAGACCCCAGAAGATGTTGGTGGCTCCAAGGCCCGGCGCCGGGTGCGGCCTCCGGGGCACGCGGGGCTGGGGTAGTGGCGAGGGCGAACCGGCCAGACCGTAGTGCTCCAAGAGCACGGCCGCCAACGACGCGGCCGCCAGCCCCGCAACCACCCTCACGGCCAGCCCCGCGGCCATCCCGCTGCCCGGGCGCGGCCCACGCCAGTCCCGGGAGGGGACCGGGGACCGCGCAGCGTCCCGCGGCGCTGCTCGGGCGGCACTTCCGGACTCTATGGTCGCGCTGGCACCTGCGCCTGCCCGCGCACCTGCCCCTCGCGGCCGCCCGGGGGAGCGGGGCTCCGTTCGCTAAAGTAACGCGGGAGCGGAGGAGCAAATCGATGCCCACAACGCCAGGCACGGTGGTCGAGGGGCGGCAGGGATAGAGACCTAGCCCCGGGGGCGGAGGCTGGAATTCTGGCTCCTCCTTATTCAATCATTCCTGACCTCCACTGAGTCGGTTTCTTACCGGCAAAGCAGAATCAATACTTCCCATGCATACTTCACAGGGTTGTTATGGGAATCAAAGTATGCATGAGGACGCCTTTTAAATCCAGTGCAAATGTGACAGGTGGCCCCTTCTGGTTATTAGCAATGTGCTTCTACGGGTTTTTCTAGAGATGTAATAGGGATGTTTTGTGAAAGTTATTTTTTCCTAAACCCGATTTCATGTGCACTTGGTTACGTAATATTCCAACATCATTTATTCCATACAACTTAAATACTTCTTATGGGCCAGACACAGGAGATTAATTAGATTGGGACCGAGGAAAAGAGTCAAGAAATAAAATGGAGTTACTGATTAAGCTGCTAAATTATAAAAATCAAGTAGGCTCAGGCAGAGTAAACAATTCTGTCTTTGCTTTAACTAGCCTGGAAACTTAACTTTTGAATTTTTCGGTTGCGTATCAGTGCCTATATGTACCTAAATTCCATAAATAAACCTCTGAAGGACTTTAAGAATGTTGATGTGCTGGGGAGAGAGAGAGAGAGAGAGAGAGAGAGAGAGAGAGAGAGAGAGAGAGAGAGAGAGAGAGAGAGAGAGAGAGAGAGTCTGAGAGGAGACCACACTCTATTGTTACCTCTCCTCCAATAAACTTTCCTATTGACACTAAATTTGGCAAGGGTGTTGAATTGTTTCTTCACTCTCTACCAAAAGAACCTCTTCCCTCTGTGCAGGCCTGGTGCCCCACCTGCCCCCCACCCACCCCACACCCCCACCCTGCATCACTTGGACTAAGAATAAAGGACTGACTTTTCTGAGACATGTGCTCTTTACTACAAAAACTCTCACCCTTTCTTTTTTCTTTGGAACACTCTGGATATTGCCTGTTTTCAATTTACATACCCTAAGCCACTTGAACAAAACATTGTCATTTTTAATTTTAGCAAAGCCTCCTGTTTCATTTATGCTTGGTTGGCAAGGCCCTATCCTTAATTTATCCAACTATTCCCTTTTTGTTGAACTTTCAAATTGTTCATTATATTCTGAATGTTCCAAATAAGCATTTTTATATAAATATCACTCTTTTTAAAACCCCTTTTTTGTTTTCATGGAATATGTTGCCAGTATTGGAGTTATGCCAATTTCAATTAATAAAATACCTTTTTAAGTACCATTGGAAGCAAGACATTGATCTAAGCAGAAAATATAAAGAAACAATGGTAAGTAGCTAAAGAGCCATGGTTCATTATCTTAGAAGTTTATTGAGGAGAGAGAAATACATAAATAAATTTAATATAAGACTAAAATGCCATTTGCCACAAAAGACAACCATATATAAAAGGCTAGAGGAAGGTTAAAACCAGAAGAGATTATATCTTTGGTGAGGAGCAGGAAAAGTTTAATTAAGAAGGTAGCATACAAGGATGAATGGTATTTCTGAGTGACCAAGATTAGGGGTGGGGTAGGGAGAAGCACTTTCCACTAGGACCTAATGATAGGACCCAAAGCATTAAGGTGAGAAAATGCAGGACGTGTTGAGGAGACAGGGAGTATTTCATTCAGCTAGGCCTGAGTTATGTCTAGAGGAACAATAGTAATTGGACCAGCCCCTTGGTTTGAGCCACATTGTGGAAGTCCTCTGTAAATGCCAAGAGTAAAGACAGATCTGGCATTGGCATAGGTAACCGACTGGACAGAGTAGAGTTGTAACAGAGAATTCTGTTAGAAGAATATTGGAATAGGTGCTATGATCAGAATGTATCCTCACAAAATTCGTATATTGAAATCCTAATACCCAATGTGATGGTATTTTAAAAGGTGAGGCCTTTGACCACTTCCCCCCACCTTCATGAATGGGATTAGTGCCCTTATAAAAGAGACTCTAGAGATCACTACCCCTTTCACCATATGAGCACACTGACAATCCAGAAGAGGGCTTCTCCAAACCCAACCATGCTGGCACCCTGATTTAAACTTCCAGCTTCCAGAACTGCGAGAAATAAATTACTGTTGTTTAAAAGTATTACACAGTCTTTAATACTTTGCTAATGAATGGACTAAACATCCAGATAGTGGGCAATAACAATGGCCTAAATAAGAAAGGTGGGAGAGTGTAACATTGAGATTAGAAAGGAAGAAACAGATGTAAAATAATTTTAAAGAAAGAAACCACAGAATTTGATAGCTAATTAGATATTTTAAGGAAGAAAAAAAGATAATTAAAAGTTAGTGTCAAAATTTGGAACAATAGTGACAAAAAAAAAACTAGGAGCTGTGATATATGTGAAGAGCACGGTCCCTATAAAGTTTTTGGTTTTGTCTAACATTGCACCACTGGAAAACATCTGGATGGATATTCTTAAACCAGATTTGGAAGGCATGGTTGATATTACGTTATTTAAAACACAGTGGCTTATATGTGGCATATATAAAATACATTTGGAAAGACCTTGGAGAAACCTCAAATATATGTGAATCGTTTTCCAGAAATGGAATACCACAAGAAGCTGTGTGCTAGGTGATAAGAACAGACACATTGTTAAAACATTTTTGACAGAGAAACATGGTTTAAAGTCACACAGGCTAGCAGTCTAAATCGAAGATCTCAATTGTAAATAAGCTGCTTTAGATATCCTGCTCAAAGTAAGTGGAAATAGCAACTTATTAAGACTAGTTAACGATTCTTCAGGGAAATACTGTTTTGTCCAGCTAATAACTACAAATCAGCATAAAAAGTGGTTCTCAGTTCCTGACAAAGGAGAAAGGTAGATTTCTTAATATTTCATAAAGAGAGCAAGCAACAATTCACCATGAAAACAAACTTTCCTAGAACTAAAGACAAGGGAGAATTTATCAATTTGACATTTCACAAACAAGTACATTGTCATCAATAGTCATAAATTGAACTATCTGTGATTCTTATTAACATGAGATGTAGAAATTATCTTCAGATCACTATTTCTTATACTAACCTTATTCTAGATACCTCGTATAAGTGGAATCATACTATATTTGTCCTTTTGCATCTGGCTTATTTCACTTAACATGTTTTCAAGGTTCATTGTATAAATAAACCACATTTTCTTTATTTTTTCAGCTATTGACAGACATGTGGATTATTTCCACCTTTAGGTTACTGCAAATAATGCTGCTATGAACATAAATATATATCAGACATGAAGCATGAATCCACAAGCCTTAAAAAAAACTGCAGAGGACTGATGCCCTCATCAAAAATTTTAAAAAGCACCAAACTCAGCAATTAAAACTAAAAACTACCAGAAAAATATTTTGGAAACTTTATTTTATCTATCTATCTATCTATCTATCTATCTATCTATCTATCTATCTATCATCTATCAATCATCTATCATCTATCTAGTCTATTTTACTATTTAGAAGTTAGCCTTCCAAGAAAAGCTTCTCTTTTAGAATTGTATGAGATCATAGTTGTGTCATATAAGCCAAACTTCTCTCCTGAGAAGATGCTGAGAGCTTACAGTTACAGAGTACAGACAGTGAATAAGCTTCATTCTGTATGCAGATTGTATTTTTTAGCTTCTAGTCTTCTCCATGACTAGTGGTCTCGATAGAAGTTTTATGTCCAGAAATTTTTATGTAACATATTTTCAAAGAACCTATTGTACATCTTTATCAAATAGAATCCTGGGCTTTAGCCCACATTTTAAAAAGTTAGCTTTTATTTCTTAAGCTGGTTGTGGATACACTGGTATTCATTTTATTGTTATTCTTTAACTTGTACATGAGTAAATGTAATCATTAGTAGTATAAAATATTTAGTACAAGATTCTTATAAGAAACATTTAATAAAAAATATAATCCATCTAAGTATTTATTAAAAAAAACACACAATAATTCATGAAGATCTATGCACCCCTATGTTCATGGCAGCACAATTTACAATAGCCAAGATATGGAAGCAACCTAAATGCCCATCAACAGACTGTTGGTTAAAGAAGTTATGGGTCATATATACAATGGAATACTACTCAGCCATTAAAAATATGAAATCCTACCATTTGCAATGATATGGATGGAGCTAGTGATTATCATGCTGAGTGAAATAAGTCACAGAAAGATAAATACCATATGATTTCACTTAAATGAGGAATCTAAAGAACAAAAAGATCAAACTGATCAAAAACAGACTCACAGATATAGAGGACAATCTGGTGATAGCCAGAGGGGAGGGAGATTGGGGTACTGGGAGAACAAGGTGAAGGGTTAAAGAAGTACAAATTAGTAGTTGATAGATAGTCACAGGGGATAGGGAGCATAGCACAGGGAATGCAGTTAGCATTAATGTAATGGGTAGGTAGAGAGCCAGAGGAGAAAAAGAGCAATTAGGGGGAACATTTTATAAACATATAAATGTCTAACCAATGTACTGTATATTTGAAACTAATACAATCAGAAAAATATGTACAATTCATTTTTCATTTTTTCCATTAAAAATGAAAATTATTAAAATGTGCACTCTATTCGACCTGGTATTTTCTATTTACAATAACTTATCCTAAGGAAAAATATAAATATTTAGATATTTATCAATAAGTATGTTTATTAAAACAAAGTTTAGAATAAGAGAAAATTAGATACAAACTACAGTAAATGGACCACAATGTCTTAAAAATAGAATGACACAGCCATGAAGGGGAATACCATGCAGTAACCTTTATTAATATTGAAGAAAATATAAATATATACAGAAATATGTTAACATGATGAGTTTTTGCCAGTAAAATACCATTTTGCACACAGACATACATAAACATACAAATACACAGAAAAAAGCCTAGAAGCATATGTACCAAACTTAATAATGTTTATTTTGGGAAAGTGAGACTATATGAGATTATAGGTTATTTATATTTTCTTCTCTTTACTTATCCATAGATTATGAGTTTTCAACAATGACCATGTAAAGAGGGGGAAAAATTTTTGTTTTGTTTTTCTTTCTAAGATATCAAGAATTCTCCCTAATAAACCCTACGTTAAACTCTGCTTCAGAGTCAGCTTCTTTTGAAACTCGACCTCTATACCATGTACAATCCTGTCTTCTTTTAAACACACACACACATACGTATACATACTCGGGTCTCACCTCTTTCTAATTAAATCAAAATCATTAGACTGAGGCCTGATTTTGGAATTTTTAAAAAGTTCTAGATGATCCTAATGTGTAATCAAGGTTGAAAACCTCCGATAAAACCCATAAATGAAGAGTCAAAGAAAAACATAATTCTGAGCATGACTCTTCCAACTGTCATTCAGGGGTGTCAAGAAAGCTAATTAATGTATGTTAGTTGTTAATAATACTTTGAACTGTAAAATGGCACCTACAAAATGACCATGTAGCACACTTACTCAAAAAGATTACCATGAACTAATGCTAATTAAAAAGAGAAGCATGACCTTGCATAAGAATTAAACAAATTTATATTATTGTTCTAAACTAGGCCAACCCATACCTTGGTCTAAATTAGAAAGGAGCAACGATAATTCATGTTTTACCTATTTTATTTGGTTCATGTCCTATAAAAAATGTCTTATATAAATGTACTAGGATATTAAATGTGTGCCAAATACCTGATGAATATTTTTATTTAACAACAGACATTACAACCTACAAAGTGGTAAAATAGACTTAAAATTTCTTTACAGGAAGTAGGAGAGTGAAGTGGTTAAAGGCACAAATTTTAAATCCAGACAGACCTAGATTTTGAATCCAAGTTTTCTCACTTAGTAATTGTAATTCTTTAAACAAGCAACCTCACTTATTCAAGTTATAATTTCCTTGTCTGTGTAATGATGATAGTAGAAATTACATCACAGGATTGTTTTGAGAGTCATTCTTTAAAATGCTTCTATGTCCTTAACATGGTAGTTGACATTTCTATGTATATGTCTTGGTTCTTGCACTCAAGGAACTCACAAATTAGAGAGCAGATAAGGTAGGGCCATGACAAACTGGAACATGAAACAATATTAATGCATCGACTAGGAATCTTTCAGTTTCAAAAAATAAAAACCAACTCTGGCTATTTTTAGCAAAAAGAAAATCTATTTAAAGAATAACAGGGACTCACAAATTCTACAGGAGGCTGGGGACAGGCTTAGAAAGCAAAGTGTAGAAACCCAATGAAGTGCAGAGGACCAAGCAGGAGGCAAAATTGTCTTTTATCAAGAATAGTCTGAATGGGCATTGCTGCCTGAGGATACCAAGGAATGAATTCTAACCAAATATTTGGGGGCACTTTCTCCTGGAAACAAGACTTCCAGCAATGGAAAGACCTCTCCCTCTCTTACTAAATTGAGAAAGTGCCACTGGATGCAGGACAGCCAGAAAACAAACAAACAAACAAACAAAAATGTTCATCCTGAATACTATCTGACATTCTACTGAACAATGCCAGGCACTGAGGGCTTTAGGTAGAGAGTTTTATTAACCCTGACAACAATTATTTGAGGAAAATGCTACCATTACCACATCTATTTTATAGATGAGGAAGCTAAATCTCAGAGAGGTTATTCGGTAAGGTTACACAACCATCAGTGGAAAAAAAAAGAAATTCAAATCTAGAAAGTTTGATCCCAGAGGCTAGGTATACAGCTACTAGTTCCTCCCAGAGGAAGGAAAGATCCCACCACATCTGGCTAGATCAAAGACACCATTATCAAGGAGGCTTTTTAAGCTGGATAGATTGGGCATCCATCCAACTAACTATCTATCTATCTATCATCTATCATGTCATGCATCCATCCACCAGTTATTTTAACTATCTTAAAAAATGGGTAGATTAAAAAAAATTTAATACAAGTAATACTTATGTAAGAAAAACCAGAAAATGCAGTTATGTAGAAAGTAGAAAAAATTTTTCATGATTCTGCAACCTAGGGATAAGCAAAAAGAGAATCAAACTGTTTTAGTAACTTGCTTTTTCCACCCAAAAATACATAATGACTATCTTCCAAAGTCAATAAGAATACCTCTACAATAGTAGCTCTCAAATTATATGGTCTCAGGATCCTTTTTATACTCTTAAAAATTATTGGAGTCCTCAAAGATCTTCTTTTTATGTGGGTTATGTCTACTGTTATTTACTGTATTAGAAATTAAAGCAAAAAAAATTAAATCAATTTGTTTAAAATAACAATTATAAACCTATGTTAACATAAATAGCATTTTAAAGTAAAAAATTAATTTTCTAAAACAAAAAAAATAGTGAGAAGTGTGGCAATGTTCTACTACATTTTTGCAAATCTCTTTAATGTCTGGCTTAATGGAAGACAACTGAGTTCTCATATCTGCTTCTACATTCGACCTATATGTTATGCTTCGGTTGAAGTATATGAAGAAAATCTGGCCTTGCACAGATCCATAGTTGGACAAGGAAAAAGTTCTTTAATAGCATTTTCAGATAGTAGATATTCTTCTTTGTAACTACATCAGAACTGGGCAAATAGTAAAATCTTAAAGATTAATTCAATGTGGAATCTGAAACCCTATCAGTGAAATTTTTGTAATAACATTAAAATGTATTGGTCTATTTAGTAATGTGAAAGGTTCTTTTACTCATGCTTGGTTTTGAAACACCCTAAATTTGTGATTTGGCAAATATTGGTTTATTGAGTTAAACAGGTTTTCCAAATGTCAACACATTTCATTATATAATATCTCCCCCCAAAAAATCATGTTAATACCACAATCAATTTCATTAGGACTTTGTCAAACTTATAGCTCAAATTCTTTCATAGACAACAAAAGCGTTTTCTTTGAAGAGAAAATTTACTTGTTCACATTTAAGAAAATGCCTGCCAAATATCTAAGTCTGAATAACTGTAGGGTTTCTGTCAACTGTTCTTTTAAAAATGGGGTTCCATGAAAAAAGTGGCTGGTTCAGCTAGCAACTCATTCACAGAAGTGTTTCTGCTCAAGTTAATTATCATACTTTTGTACACAGCAGTAAAGCTTTACATGTGCTTCTCATTTCATCTTATGGAATATCTGATCACAGTTTGAGATATGATGACATTAATAATTTTTACTCCTTAAGGGAAACAGTCTTTTCCTCCTCCTTTTCTGTTAACTTCAAGAGCATGGTGGTGAAGAAACTACCTTTAGTCTCACTTTGGTGACTAGTTTGGTGCCACTGTCTTGATTTTGTGCTAAGATGCCAGCAGTTTCACCCACCATGACTTCTGCACCAGTAAGTACAAACACCAACATAATTAAAAGAAAAATGGTACATCACTACTTTGTATTGCTATTACTTCATATTACTATAAAGTTTTATTTCATTCTGAGTCTTGGAAACTCACACGGGGTCTGTGGACCACACTTTGAGAATCACTGTTCTACAATATTTTGAATAATTGCAGAGTATTACATTGTATAAGTGACCACAGTTTATTTGGCCACTGTCCTTTATTGTTAGACATCTGAATTCTAATTTTTCTCCACTACCAATAATGATATAGTTAAAATTTCACTTGCATCCTGAATTATTTCTCTAGGCTAGTCTTAAAAATCGAATTGCTGAGTAATATGCATTTTTAAAGAATGGCTTCTGAATGTTGCCACATGGCCTTCCAGTAGTTTTATCAGCTTACACTTGCATTTTGCATACCAATGAGTATCCTTCCAGTTTATCAATAATGGTTATTATATTTAGGAAAAACTTACTAAATTTACAGACAATAAATGGTACCCCATTTTTAATTTGCATTTGTTTGCTAGTCAAAACTAAAGTTTTTTTCATGTATTTATAAAAATCATTGAGTTAAATATTTATGAATTTTGCCCATTTTTCTCTTGGAATAGTCTTCTTTGGGATTTTATCTTTTAGTCTGTCATATATGCTGCAAATATTTATATTCTAGTTTTTTAGATTTGTGTTGTTTTAAATTTTAATGAGATTACATTAGTCTTTTTATATTTTCTGCCTTTCACGTTTTAAAAAGCCCTCTCCATCCCAATATTATACAAATACTTTTAGTATACTCTTAAATTCATTAAAAATTATTTTATTTTGAGGAAAAGGTCCGACTTAATCTATTCCTAGTTAACTATTATTTCCCAAGTGTTGAGTTTTATTATTTTTTCCCTTTATTAAAAATACATTTTTAAATGTTTTGTAAGCAATTTAAAACAATACAGATGAAGCTAAGGTAGCTCTTGACCACCTTATTCTCCTCGTCCTCAGAGCTTACTATTGGTTTACTCTCTTCCCTTTCACACTGTTTCCTTCGTATTTAAATGTAAGCGTAAATATATAGTTTGTGGCAACTTGATTGCTGTTTTCCCCTCACTTAATTTATCTTTACCATTTCATAAGCTCTACCTTGTTCTTTTTAAAGAGCTGCATGGTGCTCCATAATGCGGATTAACATGTTTATTCTGTCTTCCTTCTACTGATGAATGACTAAGTCTTCCAATTTTTCGTTATTTCTTCACTACCACCGCCCCCAAAAGAAATGCGGCCCGAGTGTTCTTGTGCGCATGTGCAGGTGCCCACGGGCCACACTTCTAAAGATGGAATAGTTTCCAGTGCTTTTTCGTTTGGGGGGCTCTGGGGAACCCCTGCAGGTACGTTGAGAGACCACCCACACCCACCCCAAAAGACTCAGAACGGGCTCTCACTTAGCCCCTGACAGTTTTCTTCCTTTTTTAATGGATGCTGAGTTTGCTTTTTACCTTCTAGCTACAACAGTTCCCAGAACCGAAACCAGACGTACGAGGAGGCACCCAGCAAGCACTTACGGAAGTAAAACCCTCGGGGCCGGGACACTAGCTTCCGGGAAGCGGACCGGAAGCCGCGGCTCGAGCCTGCGTCAAACTCGACTTCAGGGGCCGTCGTAAAAGTGTCGTCCCTCGTCTCCTGGACCGGCTACAGGTTTCCGCTTGTCTCCGGCCGGGGGGTCTGCAACCGCGAGCGTCAGTTTCCCTCAAGATGGCGGACGCGGAGGCCGGGCGTGCGGAGAGGATGGAAGTCAGCCCGGAGTTGCCCCAGACCCCTCAGCGACTAGCGTCTGTAAGTCCTTGTGGGCAAGTTCCTTTTGTACCCCTTAGCTCCTCCCTGCCGCGCTCAGTAGGATGTGGGTTTTTTTTTTTTCCCTTATGGCGGCTCTGGGGAGGGGGAGTCGTATGGATTGATCTGGAAGGAAGCCACCAAATAAAAAAGTTAGTCATCACCCACATTCCTGCCGGCCCAGTCTATGGAGTATAAGGATTGTGTCATTTATTGGTGGTGACGGGCTCAAGCATGTCTCTACCCTGAAGTGGAAAGAGCCGTAGATGTTGGATGGTCTGGTGGGGGGCCGAGGCGGGGATGGAGGAAAAGCCATCTTCCGAAAGACGCAGTGCTAACCCCCCTCGACGATGGGAGTACGGGTCTCAGCACCAAGTGTTGTATTGCATAGCTGGCTGGGTGGGGCCTGATAGTGGTAGGATGTGCTGCCACTGTCAACTCATGTCAAGGATGGGGTGTAGGAATTATGTCCTTCATTCTCCTATCTTGAGAACCCAGGCCCAATTCTCAGTGGAGGAACCTGTCATCCGTCGCTGCTTTTTAAAGGTGAAGGGGAGACTTCCAGACATTTTAAGTCAGTGATTCCATTAATTAATATTGGAATCTGTATGTTGTCCTTGAATTTTGAAAGAATAGGAAGACAGAGGTAGCAGATTGGAGTCAATTGTCTGGCTACAGGGAGAAAGCTGGCTGAGGAGGATAAGAAGTAGATAACATTAAGTAATGTTCTGGATGTCCCTGGGCATCTTAGTGGGGAGATATATAGGAGATATTCAAATAATGATCACTGCATGATGTTGAGTTTCATTAGTTTATCTTTATTCTTGCATATAGAAGAGTGCTGGATATACACCTCTTTCTGGAGTTTCTTTGGTTTGTAGTTTTAATAAAAGCATTCTTGAAGTATTTTAACTCTGCATTGTTTTATGAGAGAGCAGAGTGACCTCCGGAAATGAGATGGCCCCAGGGACTGGTGAGACTGTCTGGGAGATAGAACTAGGTGGGGAGGCAGTTGAATAGGGTTTGGCCACCAGTTAGGACAGTGCTTGCAGCCATCTACCCCAAATAGTAAGGCACCTCACTTCACTGTTTGAGATAAGAAATGAGATGACAGGGAAAGTTTAGAAGCAGCTGAAACATCTGGTCTTAATGGTAGCTTGTGCTTTTTACATCTTCAAGGGAATGGAGAAAACTGTGCTGTGGCAGAAGTGTTACTGTAATTTTGTATTGCCAGAGTTGGATGGAGTTTGTTTAAAGCTTTGATATATTCTCTCAAGGTGGTACAGTAAAACCTCATCAATCTGGATATCACTTACTTGGGATTAGAGATAATGGTATGGGAATCAAGCTAGACTTATGCTGCAGACTCTTCATTTCAAGAAATAATAGATTTCATTGGGTAAGGCTTTCAGTTTTGCAATTAGTAGATAGATGCCAAGAGAAGTGTAATAGCCTCGGGGAACTCACAGTCCAGTGACACAGATAAGACAAGTGCTCAAATAATTTTATTGCAAGATAGAGTGATGTAAGTGGATGAAGATCTGTGACTGTTAGCCTCATGATCACTTTTTTTGGCTTGGATCCTCTATCTACCTGAGGGCCCCAGATATCATCCTACTTTCATCTTTTTTTTAAGCTACCAACTTACTCCAAAGCCAGTGGAGTAAGATACTGGCTTTCCAGTTTACTTTTTCTTTGCTATTAAGCAAAACAAACTCAGATATTCTTTAGCATTTGATTGATTTGTATTTTAAATCACTATTGAGAGGCAGGGAAAACAAAAATAAATATGGGACAGTTACAGAGGTTTAAGAAGTCTTACCAACTTCACTAGAGTCTTATCCCTGGTTATAATTTCTGCTATCTTTAAATCAAACTTCCTTTTTAGTCTCCAGGTCATTTTTCTGTCATACTGCTATCAGCAACTGTGAAGGCTCTCAAATTCCTAACGTCACCTAACATGCAAGTAGGGCAAAATAATAGGTATGAATTATTTGACATTTATAAAAGTCATTGATTGAGAATAATTAGGGGAATTGATTTTGTAGGTCTCGGGTAGGGTCCAAGAATTTGCATTTTTTCACAAGCATCCTCTCCTGATTCTGAAGTTCTGATCTGTGAGCCACACTTTCAGTAAGACTTAGATAGACATTTGGAAGTTCTCAATATAGAGTTGACAGTTGAAGTTGTAGGAATGGATAAGATCTTTGAGGAAGAAAGAGTGAGTGAGTGAATGAATGTGTGTGTGTGTGTATACAGAGAGAGAGACACACACATGGAGGGAGGAAGGAGAGACAAATGATTGAATTTCAGGGGCAGGAGATGGAGGAAGAACCAGGGAAGGTCCTAGAAAGAGAATAGCCAAGCCTGTAGAATATGACAGTAATGCAGTGTCATAGGGTATAGTTTGTAGGAAAGGGTAGTTTATTGGATAAAGGAAGAGGAGGACTGAGGAAAATTGGGAATCAGGCAGTGTATGGAATGGTCTGACAGAACTTTGGCCTTCTGTCTTTGACTGGATTTTCTTAAGTCCATCTCAGAAGATTTCTCTTGGCATGGTACAAAAGCTCTTTTCTTTTTCCTGTCAACATCCTTTGTTTATGTGATTTTGTTCAGTCCTGTGGCTTTAAATACCATCTGTCTGTGTTCAGTTCCCAAATTTATATGTCTAGGTCATTTCACTTCTGAGCTCCAGAATCAAAAATTCAACTGCCTACTTGACATATCCACTTGGATGTCTGATAAGTGTTTCAAACAAGGGGGAGCAATTAGGAAGCTACTGCAGTAACCCAAGTCATATTGTTGGTGGCTTGTACTAGAGAGATCACTGGATGGTAGAAGCAAAAAGATTTGCTTATGGATTAGGCATGAAAAGGGAAGAAACATGACATCTGGCTCCCCACTTTTTGGCTTAATCGTTCATGGCCGTGGTTGTGTCATATACTGGGAAGAAAGACCTGGTTTGGGGAGAGAGAGGCAGAGCAAGAGTTTTCTTATCCCTGTCTCAGTGATGACACTTCCATAATAGCTCTTGAACACAAACAAATCTCTGTCTCCACTCTACTTCTCCAGTCCTAGCCACCATCTGTTAACGAGGCAACTGCAGTGGCGTCTTAACTGGTCTCTACTTCCATTTTGTCCTCTTCCAGTTCATTCTCCTCATAGCAACCATAGTAATCTTTTTAAAACTAAATCACATGCCAATTTCCTGCCTAAATTTTCAGTAGTTTCTCATTGTACTTGGAATAAAATCTAAACTCATTACAAGTCATTCATGACCCTGCCTGATCTGGCCTCCACATCTCCCCTTACTTATTGTTACTTTCTCCTCACTCAGTTTTATCCACCCTGACCTGTTATCTTCTAAAACAATCCCACACTCTATCTTGCTTCAGGGCCTGTGCCTTTGTTTGCTGTTTTGTTTTTTCTAGAGTGTTTTCTTCTGCTTTTTCTAGATATTTATCTTGTTTAAGAGATGGGTTTCTTTTATTCTTTGTCAGAGCAAGCATCCTGTTTATTTCTTTCACTGCACTTACTACAATATGTGATTATTATATTGTCTTTATTTACTTATTTTAATGTCTTTCTCTCCTACCAGCATGTAAGCTCCATGAAGGCAAGGATCATGTCAGATTTGTTCACTGATATATCCCAGTATACACTTGATATAGCAGACATTTATATACTCTTAATGAATAACTAAGGGTCAACATCAGTGATTTCTTTTAGCAAGGTTGTTAGTGATTGGGGGAGGGAGGATGTGGATAGAGGGAGAAAGGAGAGAATGAGGGAGCATATTAAGGTAATAGCTAACCTTGAAGTCCAGGCTGAACAGGGAGATAAGAAAAGCCAAGGGAATTGGTGGGATTTGAGGTATTAAAGGTTATGATGTTGAAAAGCATAAGTGGAAAGACTGAATGTTATGATCAGAAAGGGAAACTTTGAAGTGTTAGAACATGGAGGCACATCAGGTGTTTGTAATGGTAGAGCTAGGTGAGATGTGCCTCTGTGTGTTTCTGTAGTACGCCTTTCATACTTTTGTCCTATGTGGCATATCTTAGTCTATATTTAGCATCGCCTGTTTGCTGTCTGTCTTTTAGACAGTAAACTCTTTGATAGTATGAACTATTTCCTGTTCACATCTTTATCTCTAGCACTTAGTACATTGCTTCAAAATTTTTGAATGTATGAATGAATGAAAATGAGGAGACATCCACTGAGGTAGAGTAGGGGTGGAGGCAATAGGAATTGAGGAGGTTAAGAGATAAAAAGGCTAAAAAGTTTAAATTGAACAGGGAGCATTTTAAAAACATCATTAAAGTATAATTTATTTACAATAAGAATCATCCATTTTAAGCATTTGGTTGATTAGTTTTGACAAATGTATGTGCCTGTGTAACTACCACCAAATAGCATATAGAACATTTCCATTACTCTCCAAGGTTATCTTGTACCCAAATGGGGATATTTTAGTTTTTTAAAAAAGTTTAATATTTTTTTGTTTGCACAATAATCATGAAAATCAAGGGGAAAAATTAAAATATCTTCAGTCTCATAAATGCAGGGGATCTTTAAAAGATAATATTTTTTTGATAGTTAACTCTAAAATACTGAGATAAAGAGGAAGGAGTGAGAAGTTATGTGCTAATTTCAGTGGAAGTGATTTTCCTTAGAAATTTGAATCTCTATAATTTTAGGCCAGAGCACAGCTTTCTGTAGTAAGGACACACTGAGAGTGAGAAAACTAGGATAACAACCAAGGTCTCTCGAGTACTAACTCAAGTGCTTTGTCACCAGATTCTAGCAGGCCCTAGTGCCTGTTGTTTTTTTCATCATCATCTCCCGATTTCTATTGTGAGCAGCTAGGAAAAATTCTGATTTTCAGTATCAAATTCTGTTGCTTCAGATGTGAAGTTAAGTTTTAAAACTGCAGTTCAGAGTGACAGATTTTGTCTCATTACCTGTAAGAGGCTAAGGAAGAGTAGTAACTTAGTATAGATGAGTTGGTGTGGAGACTGACTGCTTATGTTTAGTAACACATCATCTTGCAAGTAAAGAGATTTTTCCTCAGTATTATGCATAGAGTCTGTCCAGTTAGGTATGTTTACAAATCACTGACACAGGATGAACCTGTGCAGTATCCTGCACATCCTTCATGTGTGCTAGTTTGAGGGTAACCTCACATTTCCCTTGCCACCATTTTACCCATTTCTCTAAATGTGTTAATCGTATCCTATGCTCTGCAAAAGTTTTTTAAAAGTTTTTAACCCATTGTCTTAGATGGCTTAAGACAAAATTTTAAGACCTCTTCAGTCCCAAGTAATTTATTATGAACTCCTATGTGTTCTAAGGTATTTTGAGTTAACATGCCTCCTTTTGAAGAAACCGTAGCTATTTAATGAGTTTGGTTTTTAAAAGCATTTGGTACAGCCTATTTTTTTTCTTTTAATGTTAAGTTACACTGCTGTAATAAGCTAAATGCTTATGGAAATACGCTGTATTAAATAAATGTTACTGAAAGACTCCAGAAGAGTTATTATACTTACCAAAGTGCCTACTTACTATCCGGAAATGACATAGGCCCTGTCCAGATGGAGTCTACTGTTAATCACTTGAATGTAATTCACCTTTTAATAGTTTACTTAATGCCATTCTTCAGAACAAAGTTTATTTGACTTGTTTGGAAGAGTAGGGCTATAACCACTTAATACGTCTTTTGGGACTACCTTTGAAAATGCCTTTGAACTTTTGGTATTGATGGGAAAGCTAGAAATAACTTTAGCCACAGAAAGAAAAATCTATCCATTTTTTTATACACACATACTCTTTCTTATAGTCTAAGGATTGATCTAAGGATTTTAACTGCAACTAAAAAATTTTAGTTTGTTTGCAAATACATATTCAATACAGTAAAAAGAGAATATGAGATATGTATCCCAGAGTTTAGGAAAGCAGATTTCATTCATCCAAATACTTCAAGGAAAGTTTAGAAAATTGAAGCATGAACCTATATGGTCAGAGGAGAAAAAGGAAGAGAATGATTTAGGAAGGACAGGATGTTTTCAAAGCCAAATTCTGACACACGTTTATATATTTTAACAGGAAAGAAAAGAGTGAGGCCTTGTCTGTCGCATGACTCTATATTTGACCCAGCATATTTTATCAATGCTATGAAGACATAGTAGGCTTTCTTATCATACTTACAAACACAAGGCTGGCAGGGATAGCAAATTTATTAGAGGACAAAACAAATCTTAGGCTGAGTATTGCATTGAAACTGATAATGTAAAAGCTAATTGTGATGAAAGTAAAGCCTTATACCTAGAATTATTTGTGTATAGGACTAAGTCTCTTATATGTGATTGATCTAAGAGTTTTAGTTGTCTACAGCTCACTAAGTCATAAAGGGATATGGCTGCCAAAAAATGAATGTGATCTTTTAAAGCAATTTAATGCCCTGGATAAGGAAGGTAATAAAATAGTTCCATTTCCCTCTAGGGAGGCATGTTGTATATGTTCTGTAAAAGAGTAATCAAATGGAGAGTGGTCTGGATACCATATCATTAAGGGATGGCCAAATTTCTTTAGTTTCTGTGTTTCAGTTTAGCCCCAGAATGAAGAGACTAATGAGGGATAAAATGATTATCTTAATTTATTTGAGAAGATTTTGGGTGAAAAGAGCAGAGTAAATTATATTGGATTATTTCAGGCAGCATAGGATAAAAGTTACAGGAAAGTAGTTTTGGGTGTAATTGTGAGCTGTAAGAATGGAAGTTGTCTGAGAAGTGTTCAGACAGGCTTAGGGAGCTAGCTATCATATGCATTATATATAGGGTTTCCCTATGGGGTAACCTAAAGATTTCTTGGTGCCTAGATATGCTCCAGTTACTAATCAAGTACTTGTTATGACCAATTCTAGAGCCTTCAGATTTTGTTACCATTTTTTAAAACAGAAGATTTAGAAAAAGTGTTATACACTATACTTAAAGTAAATTTCTTTTTCAGAATGATGTTCCCAAATAGGCATCCAAGTCCCTGGGGATGAAGGAAATGTTTGGAATGTTTGGAAATTTAAATGCTGTGAGAACTTGTTTTCAGAGTACAATAAGGAAAGCCTTCTCTTAACTCCAAATGCTGGAAAAAAAGTATTTGTTTTTCTGGATATTGACATTAAAAATGCTTAATTTTATTCTTGTTTCAAATTGAGGAAAACTAAAAGCAGCCAAGCAGAAGAAAAGCAAACCTGCTCCAATCACCAACAGTTCCTGAACATGTCACCCAGTAATATACATCTGTGTGGTTTTTCTTATCTTGAAAAAAAAAAAAAGACTTTTTAATTAAAAAATTTTTGTTATTGTGGCAGTCATCTAGGAAAAATTTTATGTAAGAGTTTAATTGTATTTTATCTCCTATACAAATTCTGTAAACAAAGTTTTAGAAAGCTTAATGTAATCAACATTGGCTTTTTTTTTTTCCCTCTGGCTGGAATTCTATAACAATTCAGCAGTGACTGAGGACTATTGTTATGTACTTGTGTTAGGCCTGTGGGAATACTGGGATGTGCAAGGCAAAGGTCCTTCCCTCACGGAACTGACAATCTGGTTGAAGGTACTAGATGTACTATATGTACACATTTAAAGGTAACTAATACTATCTGGCAGAGGTATAGGTACTGAATAATGAGTACCTCCTTCATATTGGTGTTATGGGGAGAGAAATTTTCTTAGATTGATCAGTGAAGTGTTCAGGGATGTGATCATGGAGCTAAATAGACCTTAAGGAATAGCCAAGGTGGGGTGGGGATGGAAGGACAAAGAGCTACTGGTAATGGTAAGATTAGTGGAAAGGGCATTTCAGCTATCAACACCCAGACATTCTGCCCAAATCAACTAGTATAAAGATAACATTTTAAACTATCAGTTCTTCACACATGTAATGACAGATATAATTTTTAGTAGTATCCCGGAATGTTAGGCAGTTGTTAGCAATGAGGCTTCATTTGGAGGAAAAAGTGAAAAATAAGGCAAAACTTTGCTTTTTTTGTTTTGTTTTAGTAATAAGTGAAAATCTTAAGGGTAAATTTGAAAGAAATGTGTGTTTATATTTGGTTAAGTAGAATGAGCACTGAACTCTAGGAGTTAAGATACCTAAGTTCTGTTCCTGACTCTGAAACTAATTGCATATTGGATCTTGGGCAAGCGAATTTACTTCTTTCCTGTGATTCAGTTTTCTCATCTCTACAATGAGAGGCTTGACAAACCAGAAGATCCCTTAGGTTTTTGACTCAAGTTTCTCATGAAAAGAACTAGTTCTATGCCTTCCATAATTAGGTAGAACAGAAACGTCTTTTGTTTGTTATATGTCACTGAATATACAGGATTTTTTTTTTTTTCCATTTAGTGCTGTTTGAAGAAAAAAACCTTGGGTATACCATAGATCATTAGATGTTATCTATCTGTTGGTTAAAGTTGTTGCCAGATGTGTGGAGAAAACAAGTTATTGGTTTGTGAGTACGCAAGAGAAGTTGGAGTTAGAATACTGGAAGACAAATTTAAAAAAAAATTTTTTTAAGTAAAATATTTTTAATTTTATAATAAAAGTTAGGCCCCAAATATGAAATCACTGTAAGGATGTTATTCACATTAGATAAGCAAATGTATTACATGAAAATATGCTAAAATCTTACTACCTACCACTGTTAACATTTTGGTATATATTCCTCCTGATTTTTTCCCCTTGTAAATATGTGTAATATTAAGCCAAAATGAGATTTTATACATACTACTTTGTAAACTACTTTACTGAACTGTATGTTATTAATGCCTTTCCATATTAGTAAGTAAACATCTTCTATGTCAGTATTTTAAAGCTTTTTATTTAGAACACATTACAGACTTAACAAAAAACTTGCAAAAATAGTACAGTCTATTCTCATATCCCTCACACCTTTCTCCCCTAATGTTAACATCTTACATAACCATACTACAATTATTAGGGATAGGAAATTAATATTGATACTAACTAAAATACAGATTTTAGTTTAATTTTACCAGTTTTCCCACTAATGTCCTCTTTCTCTTACAATCTCACACTACATTTAGTTATTTCCCCTTTGTCTATTTCAGTCTGTAACAATGTATCAATTCTCTTTAGTCCTTTCCAATTTATAGCAGTATCATGCATGGTCTTTCCGGTTTTTTGATGACTGACGCTTGAAGAGTGTTGAGCAGTTATTTTGTACAATGTTCTTCAATTTGGGTTTGATATTTTTCTCTTGATTGGAATGAAGTTATACATTTTTGGCAAGAGTAGTACACACAAAAAAATGATACCATATTTTTCTCAGTGCATCATATTCAAGTATTCTTGATATCAATATTTCTTTTTACTGTGGTGATATTTATTTAAATCACTTCATTAACTTGGTATTAGTAGGCTTTCTCTATTTTATAGTTACTATCTTTTCTCTTTGTAATTATTAAGTATCTTTAGAGAGATACTTTGAGACTATTTGTATCATTTTAATTGGGTGCACTATATATTAACACATTTTTAACGAGTTTTTTTCCCCTTAATTGCAAAAATGTTGACACTTGTGTTGTTTGTCTAAGTCAAACAGTATAATATTTTTTAAAATAAAATATAGACATTCCTAGACCTTCCCTCCATTTCCTTCTTTCCATGTAACCAACTGCTTGTTAACAGTTTGATACTTCTTCCAGACTTATTTTTTGCTTAGGAGAGCATATGCTTAGATGTACATATGTTGAATTAGGAAACACAAATGTGTAGAAATTTAAAAATATATATATAATTTAGTTTTCTTCTTTACAAAAATGAAAGTTTTAAAACTTGATTTTTCTAATCTGTAGTATTTTATGACATTCTGACTGCATGGAATGATGTAGATGTACCTTTATTGATTGACATATAGATCGACTTTATTTTTTCATGGTTACAAGTGACATAGTGAATACACTGGAATACATATCTTTGCACAGTTGGGCTTCAAGTATTGATAAATGATGATAGATTCTACACTTTTTAAAACTATTCCCTTATTGATGGACATTTAGTTTTTTGCTGCTATGAATAGCTTAGTACTTTAAATGTGTAGATTGGAAAGCTTTAAAATGATTTTCAATAGAGTCCATGTCCATCTATTTATATATAGATAAATTTTAACACATTTTACATAAAGTTTTGTCTATATACATGCATACAGTTATATATAGACATAGTAAAAAAGGGTATACAGTGAAAAATAAGTTATTTCCAGGGCTTTTCCCACTGTTAACATTTTATTTGAATCCTTTTAGAGATTTTCTATTCAAATGGAAACATTTACAGATGTATCCCCTTCTCTTCTTCCTCCTCTTTTTATAAATGGGAATATTCTATACTCATTATTCTTTGCCTTTTCTTTATTAACAATATAACTTAAAGAATATAACTCAGTACATGTAGATTTGTGCCCTCTCCTTTTTTATAATGGCTGTATTGAATTTATGTACCATGATTTAGTCAACTCTAGTGGAACATTTAGGTTGTTTGCAGCCTTTTACTATTATAAGTAATTACTATTATAAAGAATTATCCATATTCTAATAGGTTGCATAGTGTTATCACAATTTCACTTTAATTTGAATTTCCCAAATGACTGACAATGTTGAGCACGTTTTCATGTGCAAATAAAATACTTGTATATGTTTCTTTTTATACATATATCTGTCTGATGAATAAATTCCTAGAAGTAGGACTTTCTGGGTCAAAGGACGTATAAATTTAAAATTTTAATAACTCAAAATTACCTTCAAAGAAATAAATCCAATTTAATTCCACAATCCTGCCTAATTTTGATATAATATTTTACGTAAAGTTTTATTAAGTTGAATTTATTTATAGAGGCATATTGAACTTCAGGAGAGCAAACTAAAAAGTCTTATATATAAACAAGTATCTGTAACTCTCCTTAAAGTTACCTGTTTTGGAACTTTATGTAAATTCTTAATTCCAACTTATGTAAACTCTTATATGTCAGTTTATAAAACTCCCTGGACAAGTTTTATGAGTTTATCGTTGCTAAACAGAGTTCCAATTCTTTTTCTTTATCCTGAAAATTTTAAAACTTCAAGGAGGGTACCTTCTAATTTACTGTAAGATATAGTGAACAAGTATATGTTCACCTTATCAAAACTTTTAAGGATTTTTTAAACATCTAGCCTTTGTTATTACAAACCAAAGAGTTCTAATTTTCTATTCCTATTACTTGTGCTAGAGTTTCTTCATTCTCTTGATAATTTTTTGCCTATGTAACACTTCCCATTGACCTGCAGTCAGTCTCCTAGCTTAGGACAGGTTGTTCCGTTGCCAAAAGAGCCAGTGCCTTAGCTATATAATTTGTGGGTTGGTACCCTTTTACCCTATTGGTAAGTTGGGTTAGTGTATGATAAGTATACATCTTAGTTGCCTCCATTTCTGTGTAATTTCATAGAAGGTGTAGCTAGATTCAAGAAGCAGAGGCATGTTCATTTTAATATATATCCATTTCAAAATTTATCTTCATTATTTGGTTATATGAAATTTTGAAAAATGCATAATGAGTAGCAGAATTCGATATCAATTATGCATTCATTTTGAAGATCAAAAGGTTTTAATTTTGATTAAATTCATTTTATCAATTTTTTTCCCATGTTTAGTGCTTTCTGTTCCCTAAGAAATCTTGCCCTTCCTCAAGATGTCAAGAGTTTTATGTGTTTTTGTTCAGACGTTTCAGAGTTTTAGCTTTTATATTTAAGTCTATGATTCATTTCAAATTATTTTTTGTGTACGGTGTGACATATGAGTTGATTTTTTTTTTAGTAAGGATTTCTAATTGCTCTTTTATCATTTTTTGAAAATACTGTCTTTTTTGAATTGTTGATTCCTTTTCAATAATCACTTGACTATGCATATATGGATGCATTTTTATAGTCTTCTGTTTCATTGATAAATATGTCTATCTTAATGTTAATATCACTCTCTCAATTATTATAGTTTTACAGTAAGTCCTGAAATCGGGTAGTGTTTCTTCTAAGTCCTTTACATTTCCATATTCATTTTAGAATCAGCTTATCATTTTCTACAAAAAAATTTGTTGAGATTGTGGAGATTCCATAGATAATATTTGAGAATTATAGACATCTTAACATTATTAAACATTATAATCAATGAACATGATGTAGCACATTTTTACTAAGATGTTTTAGAAATTTCTTTAAGTGTTTTGTATTTTCAGTGTAGAGATCTTACACATATTTTATTAATTTTATTAAATTAATGCCCAAATATTTTGTTTTTTGATACTGTTATTAATGCTGTTTTTAAAATTTCATTTTCCAACTGTTTGTTGCCAGTATATAGAAATACAGTTTATTTTTATGTATTGATCAATTCACTTACGGTTCTTATATGTGTGTTTTTAAATTCCTTATGATTGTCTAAGAAGGTAATCATATTTTTTATGAATAGAGACAGTTTTAATAGTTCCTTTTCAGTTGTCATGCCTTTTATTATTTTCTTCTTGTCTTATTACACGAGCTAAAATCTCCAGCACAATACTGAATAGGAAAGAATAGATATCCTTGCCTTGTTCATATCTTTGGGGGAAGTATTCAGTCTATTATTGCAAATATTTTCTCTCAATCTGTAGCTCTCCTTTTCATCTTTTAAATTACGTTTTTTAAAAATTTATCTTAAAATTTTACATAAAGTAAATAACTTTTTATTGTATAGTTTTATGAGCTTTGACAATTGCCAGCAGTTGAGTAACCGTTACCATAAAAAAGATACAGAATAGTTTCATTGCTTTGAAAAATTCCATTGCTGCCACTTTATAGTCAACCTCGGGCAACCACTGTATTGTCCTCCATCTCTATAGTAAGTTTTGCCCTTTCCAGAATGTCATATAAATGGAATCATATAGTACAAAGCTTTAATTTTTTTTAATTTTAGACTATTTAAATGTGTAAAAATATAAAACTAGCTATAAATGTAACTGTAAAATGTATGAAATACTAATAACCAGAAAGCCAGCCCATTTCAAATTAACTATATTAATTTAATTGTAAGGATGTTAACTGCAGCTAAATTGCCGGTGTTGGTTTGATAGTAGAGTTATGCCCTCCATCTTCTTGTTTCCCCTACTTCTGTTCATTTAAGCCTACTGTTATAAGTGACATTAAAAATGTTTGGCTTGTTGGATGATTAGGGGTAATCAGACCTCACATTTAAGCCCAGATTGCCAGTGAGTAATCCCCAGATGTTTTTTTAAATAGGTCATTTTTTGTTACTTGGAAAGCTGTCTTATTTGATTGAAGATAAGAGTGGAATGGCAATGTTACTGAAATTTGCAGATGATGTCTATTAAACCCACTTAGCTTGAGAATCAGGTATTTGGCACAAAAGATGGGCTTTGCTCTATTCACTTAGATGCTTTCAACATGAACATGATTCTGACTGCTAAGAGGCAGTACGTAGCGTTTGTGTTTGACTTCTTTTGATGCATTTTGATGCCTCATGTATTG